>VYZM01024916.1:4391-67307 GCA_013398915.1 Dromas ardeola
CCCGTCCCCGCTTTCTGCCTGGGTGCATCTGCTTCTTGCACAAGGGAGCTTTGTTCGCTTCCCCCAGTGCTAGTTTAGCAGCTGCTTTGGATGTTTCCTTTGCAAATATCCAGGCCATGTGTCTGCAGCCTGCTCCTCCTGGGCTCAGCCCCTGGCAGGGCTGGTGGTCCCTGGGAGCTGGGTGACTTCAGCCAGAGTGGCTTTGCTGGGACTCTGCAGTGAGGAGCCTTTGTCTTCCTCGCAGGGGGAGCAGGGAAGCCGGGGGTGGGGGGGGGGGCAGATTTTCAATGAAAATGGAGTGGTTGCTATTTGAATATCCCCAGCAAAAGAGCCATTAGCGCTAATAACAGCTTTCAGCACAGTGCAGAGGGCAGTTCCCATCCGCAGCCTCAGAGCACTTTACGCCGAGCCATTTCCCCATCACATGAGAGATGAGGAGCGCAGAAGCACCTCGCCCGGGCGCGCTGGCTGGTGCGGGGATGCCAAGGCTGCCCCTTCCACTGCCCTCCCGGCGCTGCCAGGGACTGAAATGGGAGGGCACGGGGGGTGGGACACAGCTCCCTGCCCTGCGGCCACGGCTCTGGGGCAGCCAGTGCTCCAGTATAGGTGGCACTTCACTTGTCCCCTCCACTGGGGACTTTCAGTCACCCCTTGAAGGTCTCTCAGGGACTCTGGGGTTGGAGGTGGGTTGCAGAGTTCATCCTGTAAGGACTTCGCCCAGCTCTTAGAGGTGACCTGGCCTGTGGACAGAGAGGGTGCAATGAGCTGAGCAGAGGACACCTGCCAGCCCAGAGATGCCAACAGAGCCTGGGAAGGGCCAGAACCTCATCCCACCCAGCGCCAAGGGACACAAAGAGTGGGAGAGGGACAGGCAGGGAGCTGATGTGGTGTGAGCTTCCCTCACCACAGTGCAAACGGGGGCAGGGGCTCGTGGGGAGCTTTTTTCCAGGCAAAAAACACAAGTCTGAAGCTGAGATCTTCCTGTAGTGGAGCTGAGCTGAGAGCACTGCACCGAGAGGGGCCAGGGAGACAAGCTCTGACAGGCTCCAGCGATAAGCAGGAATTAGAAGTGCATTAGAAGCCGCTTCAAAGCCCTCCAGATCGGAGCAGCACATCTGATTCTGCAAATGCTCACTGTTGAAAGGCAGGGAAAGCAGGCAGTCACATGGGTGCTCCCAGCCATGTGTCCCCAGGGTGACATGGGCTCATGGTCCACCACACTGCTGGCTGGTACCAGAACTGCACGTCCACTCTGGTCCCTGGGTTCCCTGGTACAAGTGCCACGTCCTGGGAAAGAGCCACGCTCACCAGCACCCGCAGGCACGCTGAGGGTGCCAGGGGATCAGACTCACCTCTGCACCCATCTCCCTGCAAGTCCCTGTCCCTGGCATGGTTATTTGGATGCAGGTCTGGTGTGGATGCTCCTGGTAGGTCATCCCTGGGTGCTGGGGGCAGATCAGCTCTAGGGGTTGCACCCAGGGTTTGTGACCTGAGGCTGGATTTAGGAGCAGGTCAGTTCTCCTGGGAACACTGCTGTCAGGGCAGTGGGAGCCCGATGGGGATGTGGCAGATGATGCTGCTGCCATCCTGCCCTGAGTGGCTGGTGCTGGCCCCTCTCCATACACAGCTGGACTTGCTCATGGGGTTGGGTTTCTGTCTGGCTTTCCAACACGTAGAGTACATAAAGCACAGCTTTGCTGGGCTCGTCTCTCCAGCCTGCTCTTCCACCCAGATGTTGATGGACATTGATGCTCCTTGTTGCACTGGCCCTGGGAGAGGACGGGTTCAGCTGGGATGTGTCCCCTCTCCAGAGCAGACATCCCATCTCTGTTTAGGAATCACTCTCCCCTTCACTCCCCAGAGCAGGATGTTTACCCTGGCTCTATTTTATAAACCTTTCCAGGGAAGCAAATATGCCAGCTTTGAGTCCCACGGGGCAATGCAGAGGCCCAAGCACTATGGTGGGATCCCAGCCAAGGATGTTTCCACTGGAGAATCTCGCAGAGAGGAGATGCCAGCCCTCGGGCCTTATACTGCACAGGTCTGAGCCCTCCTCTATGTAAGGATGTAAGGGGACTGAGGATGCTCTGCTCTGAGAAGCACTGAGCCCCAGCCCCGAGGGAGAAGGCAGGGTGCTGTGTTGGGGTGCAGAGGTTAACGTGTTGGGGTGCTGTGTTGGGGTGCAGAGGTCCTGCTCCTCCCACCAGCCCCGGGGCCTGTTTGCCATTTGCTATTTATTTTTATCCTGCGCTTGATGGATCGGTGCACAGCTTCGATGTTGCCAGCTGATTTTCCACCAGTTCCATCACATAGCAATTTAAGGTTAGTCCTGCCTGCCAGAATGAGTCAAAAGCTTTTAAAAAGCCTATAAAACAGGCATCTATCTTGCCCTGGTTTTATTCTGCTTCTTTGTTTATTGCTGAGGTCACCGGCTCGTGGCTCAGGGAGGAATCCAGGTCGCCGGTGGTGGTGACGTGAGGCAAGGGAGGTGCTCCCTGCCTGGCTCTTGGTGGAGCTGGGACACCTCTGCCTTTGCATATGAGTCCACGTGATGGCCGCTCGCCTCTCAATGCAGGCAGCGCCGGGCTGCACACCTAGGAACGGACCCTGCAGGACACACGGACTGGAAGGGACCCATGTTTTCGGAGAGCGCCAGCGCTGAAAACCTGTGAGCACCAGGAAACTGCTGGAGCCAGGACAAAAATACCTCCTGGAGAGGATGTTTCTCCTTGCCGAGTTCAGTAGTTGATAACAAGACCCAAGCGGTGCCTGAGAAGGATTCAAGAGAGTAGGAGGCTTATCCCCATCAGGGCAGGGGCTAACCCTGGGAGGCACCAGCTAGAGGGTGCAAGAGATGCTCTGCTGCTAGATTTTGGGAGGGAGTGGGTCTTTTTTCCTCAAAATCACCCCTATCTCTGCTGTCAGATCAGATGGTGGTGGCCCCCCCTGCTAAGCAGCAGCTGGATGCCCCTCTGGACCACTGTTGGGAGCACTCCGGAGGACATAGGGCAGCACAGGGACACTCACTGTGCTTCACAGACGTTCAGGCAATAGCTTAGGATCAGCATGGCCAAAAAACATCCCTTAATCCTCCTCCCAGCCCTCCCTCCTTGGGCTCCCACAGTTGCCATGGAGAGTGCCACGGAGCACTTCTCACTCCCTGCCCTGGGTGAGACCCTCCTCCCAGCCTTCTCTCTCTCCATTTTCCCATTCCAGGTGTAAATTCTGCTGGTTTTCCCAGCACAGCATCTGTGCGAAAGCCCTCAGATTTTCCCAGCCTGGCTTTCATCATCCTCCTCCCTTCCTCCTGACTGGGACAGTCCTCATAAGTCCATGGGGACACCCAAACCTGTCACAGCCATTCCCACCCAGCCAGCACCCTCAGCCAGCCCTCCCTGCGCAGACACCCACCTCGGTGCCACCACATCCCACCTCCTGCTGGGCTGGCACGTGTCCTTTCTGCTTTGCCCCTGGGATGGGGACCATGGTCCCCTGGGATAAGTGTCACCCTGACACCGATGTGGCTACACGACCCCAGTGCCAGCCCTGCGGGGAGGAAATGGCAGCTCCAAAACCGTGGTGGTGCAGAAAGCCCAGGCTATATATAAGTGCATAGTTATACGGGTGAGTGCACACACCCATCCGGGCAGCCAAGAGGGCAGAGGGGCTCAGAGGCTGCCGCTCGCCGAGCTGTGTCCCAGCTCCTTCTGCTCACGTCCAGCCACGGGCTGTGCCTGTGCCAATCCAGTCTGGGGTTTTCAGTGAGTTATTTTTAAGACGGCTGATTTTGGGATGTGGCTGGCAGCAAGGATCTGTGGGGCTGGTGCAATTTAAGGGACAGCAGAGAGCGGTTTGGAGAGGGGAAGGAGCAGGCGGATGAGCGAGATCCTTTTATCTGGCATCTCTGATGTTTCTAGGGGATCCCAGCTGGCTTTGCAGTCAGGGGAGGGCAATAGGGAATGTGAGGGCATTGAGGCTACATCAGGAGGAGAGGACACATGCCCGCACACCACCTCTCTCCTCACCTCCAGTGAACCCCAGGCTGCAGAGCAGCTCTGCCTGTGCTTTGCTTGGTGGTCCCTGGGGAGGATGCAGGAAAGTGGTGCCAGCAGCACGCTCAGCCCTGAGGAGGAGGAGGAGGAGGAGATGCCCTCCGAGGTCTGCATGATGAATGTGGCCTCCCAGGCTGGGGTGCCATAGGTGTTTAGGGGTGTGAGGTGGGCAAGTTGCTGTAACTCCCTCCTGGCCTCGCAGCTGACAGAGCTGGTGATCTGTGCCCTCGTATTGAGCATGGACTCCTGAAATCCAGCCCAGACCCAAGATTTTTGTCCCTCTGTGGGCCCAGTTTGGCCTCTCTGAGGGACTGTGCAGCATAGAGGTGACCGAGCTACCTGTGAATGTGCTGTTTTTTCCTTGCAACACTGCACAGAACCCAACTTGCTGCCTCCACCCCACAGCCCAGCCTGAATTAGCTGCCCAGGATGTACTGGGATGAGAAGGCTGGTGCCAGAGTGAGCAGAGCATCATAGAATCATAGAATGGTTTGGGTTGGAAGGGACCTTAAAGACTATCTCGTTCCAACCGCCTGCCCTGGGCAGGGACACCTCCCACCAGCCCAGGTTGCTCCAAGCCCTGTCCAACCTGGCCTTGAATCCCTCCAGGGATGGGGCAGCCACAGCTTCTCTGGGCAACCTGGGCCAGGGGCTCACCACCCTCACAACAAAGAATTTCTTCCTAATATCTAATCTAAATCTCCCCTATTTCAGCTTAAAACCTTTCCCCCTCATCCCTCTCGCCCACTCCCTGATCCAGAGTCCCTCCCCAGCTTTCCTGGAGCCCCTTTAGGGACTGGAAGGGGCTCTAAGGTCTCCCTGAAGCCTTCTCTTCTCTAGGCTGAACACCCCCAACTCTCTCAGCCTGTCTTCATAGCATAGGTTCTCCAGCCCTCAGAACACCTTTGTGGCCTCCTTTGGACCCACTCCAACAGGTCCATGTCTTTATTGTGCTGAGGACTCCAAAGGTGGACACAGAACTCCAGGTACTTTCATGAGAGTGGAGTACAGGGGTAGAATCCCCTCCCTCACCCTGCTGGCCACTCTTCTTTTGATGCAGCCCAGAATGCAGTTGGGTTTCTGGGCTGTGAGCATCCTTTCAGCTCCCTGGAAGGCTGCTGCTTGCTGCTTACTGCCCACCTCGGAAGGGGCATTTTGTGGCTGGGATGGGATTGCCGATAACTCCGGTAGCCAACAAATGGCTTTTGATAAAAGCTTTGCAGAAAGAGATATTATAACCTGCCGTTGCCCAGCTGCCTCCCTGGGGAAGCACCCACCTGGGAGCAGCAGCCTGTGCAGGGGAAGGCCCTGGCACAGCTGCGGTTGCCGGTGCCAGCTGACTGCTGTGCCCTGCATCGGTGCACCTTACCCCCCCCCAGCCTGAGCACCGTTTAAACAGCCTCCAAACCATCCAAAGGTTGTGTGCAGAATGCCTGCATGCCCCTCTCCACCCTCCCTCGAGCACACAAGTGTCCCCATGGGAAAGCAAGTGAGAAATCATCAGACGTTAGTTACTTGCAAAAGCAAACCTGCACAAGATTGCCTTCAAAAAGTGTTGCTCTAGAGCAGACCCTGCCCAAGAGGGGCTGGCGAGCTGGCTGATGTCCCAGGGCTCAGAGGTGAACCCAGGAGGACAATAACTGCTTTCTAAGCCAGCCCAGCATCAGAAACCAGGACCTGGAGCTGAGGTGGTTTCCTTGTGTGATAGAAAGAGTGATCGACACATCTGCCCATGCCCCAGGCCAAACTGCTGCCCTGGGAACGTGCTTGACACCAGGATCAGATAAGGGGAAGTCTGTGTTGGCTCCGGCAGCACCGGAGCAAAGCTGGGCTGTGCATGAGGGGTCCCTGTCCAGCTGCCTTACTGGTTTCCCCTCCAGGGATGCCTGGCTGCAGGCTGTGGGCCAGTCTACAGCTGCCGTCCCCACTGCACGAGGTGTCTCAGCACCATCCCTGGCACCCACCTGCACAGTTCTCCCTCCAAGGATGCAGATTTTACACCCTCTCCCTCCTGCTCCTCTCTGTGCAGCCAGCCGGTGGGACCTGGCTGCCCATCTCACTGCAGATGGGCATCTCCGGGCTCTGGAAATGCACAGGCACTGGAATGCTGGAGAGCCCAGTTTGGACCAACACCTCTGATTTTGGATGAGTTGTGGCCATCTGTCTGCACGATGACCTTCAAGCCCACTCAGCTGCCTCCCCCTTGGCATACTGGGAAGAACAGGGTCTGTCCTGGGATCCTTTGGTTTGAGCCCAGCAAAGGGCAGAGTATTTCCTTCTCCCCTTGTCACCACGAGCTGCAGGACCCCAGGGAGTGGCAAAGGGGATCAAGGATGGCTGCGGTCCATGGCTGTGGTCCGGCAAGTATTTATGGAGGACATGGAGGCTTGACCACCTTGAAGCAGGGTCTGGTAGCCTCCAGAAGAAGGAGGGGGGGCTCCATCCGTGTCATCTCATGTCCCCACAAGAGTTTGACCCACCCTGCCAAGACCCCAACCTTAGAAGTGGGGATGGGGCTTCTACACCCAGCTCCACACCACAGCCAGCTGGTGATGCCAGGGATGTATCTCTGCTGCTGGAAGGTCCCTGTTTACCCCACCAGGTGCCCACTACCCCCAGTATCCTGTCCCCGCTGCCCTGGGATCCCCCCCCACAGCTCAGGCAGCCCCAGCTTGGCCATGGGCTCCTCTGGAGGTGAGGCAGGGCTGGACTGGCAGGAAGCACCGGGAGCTGGTAATGACAACGTGTCCACCCATTTGTCTGTAATTAAAAGTTGTGTGTAGAGATTTCCTGTGACATGTCCCGTGAGTCCAGCTGCAGACACGGCGCTGCTGAAACCGGGAGATGCTAATGAGTGCTTCTGCATATTAAATACCTTGTTTACACTAAGACAACAGCCGGTGTAGCTGGGGGAGGGAGAGAAGGTGGCTGTAATCTTCAATCATGTTTTCTGCCCCGGCAGCTTGCTGCCTACCAGCCCCTCGGGAAGCTGCTGAACATGGGTTTGGCTAGGCTCTGGCTGCAGGGATGGTCCAGGGCTCTCAGCAATGATGCTACCACCCTGTCCCAAGCCCTACTGTGTTGGCTTCATCATTTCATCTCTACTGTGGTCTTCCTCCATCTCTGCTGTGGTCTTCTCTGCAGTGGGCCAGGGAGGGCAGGATGCTCTGCAGCACTCAAGTCTGCCCAAGAGTCCCCTGCACAGTGCTGAGGCTAGGGGGCTCTGGGTTGGCAAGGGGCTCAGCTGCCCACGCTGCCCTAAGCCTATTGCTGTCCACTCTGCAAAAGAGCTGGTCTCGACTGGTCCCTGGGCACTGGGGTCCTGGAGGGATGCAGTAAAGGAGAACCTCTACTCAGGAGAAGGATGAAGGATCAGGGCCACAGTGGGACTCACCATGCCCAAGACCTGGCCACAATGTTGTTCCATACTGCCCAGCACCTCCTGTTTACAAGAGATGCAGGAAAGGTCCACAGCCCTTCACTGCCCCATGTCCCAGGGCTGGAGAGACCATTGCATCCTGGGCACAAGACAGGCAGGATCTCACCATGCCAAGGGCTGGCACTGGGAAGCAGCTGGGGTGGGGTATTCACTAGCCCAACTGGCCCTTTCCCACCAGCGTGGGGTTGCAGGGTCTGTCCTGGCTAATGGTGGCCTTGGGCTGCCGTGGGCAGCCCCATCCCCTTTCCACCCAGGTACCCCTCATTGCACTGCTGTGACAACAGGCACCCAGTGGCTCCTTCCCAGCCCCAGGAGGCCCCCTCCTGTCTCTGCACAACAGCTGACAGGGCAGGCACAAGGGAAACAGGTCCAGTCTTGGTGACCCCCAGGCTTGCCAGGCTGGAGGAAACCTCTCAGCAGGGCAGGGCACAGGCAGCTCCTTCCATGAGCATGCAAAGAGCTGGACAAGCCTGGAGGGAAACAGCTCCAAGGACATCAAACAGCCTCAGGACCACAGTCCTGTCCCCAATCTGACAACAAAGTCCCTGTCCAGGCTGTGGGTCACCCTTCCCCTGCTGTCACATCCCCTGCCAGCAGCCACAGTCTCCATCCTGCACCCTGCAACCTCCTGGACCCTGTGCCACCCCAGCTACCGGGAGATCTTGGGCTGGAGGAGCCCTGCCTGCTCCCCCATTGCTGGAACACCCTCAGATGAGGACTGCTGAGTCTCCATCGCCCTGAAACCACAGCTTCAGCCTTGCTGCTCATTTCTGCTGCCTTCAGGAGAGCATCTCGCTGCCCTGCCTCTGGGGCGACATGCATGCGGGCCTCGCATGTGCCGCTCGACATCCTTGCCCAGCATTATTCCAGATCCTCCTGCTAAACACGTCCCGTGAGGCCAGGCTTGGCTGAATGATTGATGTGATCGCTGACAGGTTGCCTGAGCTGGGCACTGTGGAAGTGTTTCTTCCTCCAGCTTCCTCCAGGGACAGGCGAGCACCAGCCTGAGAAGGGCTCCGCTTCACAAAGGCAGACCTGGTGTCGAGGGAAACCTGAGCCCAGGATCCTAGGGGACACGCACCCTACCTCCCAGAGGCAGCAGCTGGACCAAAGCATCATTGGCGTTGTCTTTTCCCCTTGTTCCCTGTAGTGCCTGGAGCAAATCCTTGGAGTGTGGTCCCCTGCCGCACATGCCTGAGCAAGCCAAGCAAGGGCAAAGCCCACGAATGGGGCCACAGATGCCTCCAGTGGAGGAAAGACGGCAGGCAGATGCAAGAGCAGTGGGAACGTGGGGCTGTGTTAGCTCATGTTGGGCTGCTGATGAGTCAGGGCAAGCAGGCAGTCCTCTACCATGGAGAGGAAAAGGCGAGGGGCTGCAAGACCCCAGCATGTGCAGCGTGACAGCAGCAGGTCATCTCTGCAGCTGTATTTAATGTTGCTCTGCTCCCAGGGCCTCTGGAATCCCAGACCTGTGCTATCCATACTCAGGCCCCTGCAGGAGCCTGCCCATAGCCCCTGACCCCTTACTCCGCTGACTGCGGCTGTACCCTGGGTGAGAAGGACCTTTGGGGATAGCGATGCACTGAGGGGTGAGCTTGGAGGGGCTGGGTCAGAAAGGCTTGCTGGTCCAGAGAGCATTCCTCATGTGTTCCCACAGGTGATGGATGATCTGCACATGGACCACACCGGCCGGAGGCTGCTCAACCCTGCTCTGTGCTCCAGGGCACTGTCTCTTCCCACCCCCATGAGAAAGACCCTTTATCTACCTTCAGGGCACCACCACTTCTTTCCCAGTCAGTCTTACACCTTAGGTGAGAGAGGAGCATGTTTGCATCTGTGCCCGGTCCCCTTCAAGGTCTTCCCCACCTTCTGCAGTGCTGCTTGGGCACAGCTGTGCTGGGGCTGGCAAGGGCTGCCTGGAGGGAGAGGCACTGGGGGCTGCTGTGGGGCACACGGTCAGGTATTGGACTGACAGGCTTAACCCCAATGCTCATGGTCTTCAGATGCTGTGGTGCAGTGGGAAGTCTGAATCAAATCTTCTTTGGGGAGCAGAGGCTTTCTGGGGTTCAAGAGATTCCTGGGGAAGTGGGGTGAGTCTCTGGGACAAGTCCCCTTCTCCTGGTCTCCTGTGTGCATGGCGTGGGGCATGGTGACCTGCAGTGTTGGGCATGTAGGTGTCCCTGCCTGGGGGTGCATCGCTGCCTGGGTGATGGGTATCCCCCCACCTGGGTATGCCTACCCACACAGGTCCCTAAAGGCTGCAGCTCACATGCCACTGCGAGCAGGCAAGGTGCCACCAAAAGCCAGGATCTGGTCCCCGCCCACGCTCACCGAAGTGCCTGGGTGATGCATTTCCCTGCCACCTGCCCCCACTGATGGGCTGGAGAGTAGCTGGAGTGGAGCAGAACAGCTCAGGGCCACAGTGTGTGAGTATGTGGCCTTGCCCCCTGATAGCGGGTTCCCCCATCCCACCTGCACCCCTGAGCCCTGCCTGCACCTCCCACAGCTCCCCCCAGCCCACCCAGGCCTTGCTTTATACAGATTTGCCAATCGCAAGCATTTTAAATGTTAATGACGACGTTTCAGATTTGTAGTGGAAACTAATTAAAATTGTTATTGTTAGCGGGTTTGAATTGCCCAGGTGTGAATCATTATCCTCATTAAAATAATCAGGGAGACGGGGATGTGACAGGAGAGCAGATGGATGAGAAACAGCCTGAGACAGTGACCTGGGTGGCTGGGGAGCCCCGATGCCCATGGGGAGTGGGGGCAACCCTGCCCAGGGTGGCATGGTGCCCTGGGTTCAGTCAAGCCCATCATCCCTTGAATGGAGGATGCCCCAGGGTAGGTGCCCCACTCACAGCCCCAGGGGCTGCAGGGTGCTGGAAGTGGGGTGCTGGGATTTGTCAGTGCAGGAGCAATGGTGGGGAGAGGCTGCAGGACAGAATGGGGTCATCACTACATCAAACCCCCAGCATCCCTGCTGCTTCCACCTGAGCCAGCCTGCAGCGCTTCCTCACTGGGCTGCTCCATGTCCGCCCAGCATGGTGTGTACCTGGAGAAGGGGATGGTCCCCTGACTGCCTGGATTCAACAGAGCAGCGGGGTCTGGACCCTCCCCTGTGCGTTCAAAATGGTTTCCTAGCACAGCCTGCCGCAGCCTTGGAAGATGAGTGGGAGCTGGAGGCTGAGGGTCGCTGCCCGCACCCCTGCCCGCGGCTGCCAGAAGTGGGAAACATGGTGGTGTAGCTCATCAGCCAGCCCTGCTGGAGCCAGCCAGGCTGTGAAGCGCCTGGGGCTGCTCCTGCCCTGGGTGGACCCACATCGCCGCAGCTGGTTCGGCCCCTGCAGCCTGTCTGCAGGGAACAAGGGCCCCTTTCTGGCAGATGAATGGGCTCAGTGTGTGCGGCCCCCTGCAAGACCCCCCCAGCCCCAGACCAGCCGTTGCTGGGCGGCAGAGCCGGGGTCAGGGGTACCCCGTGGGCACAGCACGGCAGAGCAGCTATTCAGGGAAAGAGCATGGCCCTCCCAGTGCTCAAGGTCGCCTTTGTGCCATGCACCCCAGAGAGGGGGCTGCCCTGGGGATGGCGGTGACACCAAACGGAGGAATGATGGCACATGGCCAGTGCTGGGGCTCTTTACCCCCAGCCTCTCCTCCCTGCAGATGGTTGTGTCCCATCCCTTGTCCCCTGTGGGGCCAGCTGTGTGGAGCGGCAAGATGCTTTTGCTGGTTCCCTGCCACTAGCCACCAGGACTCCAGCCCAGAGAGCTGGTACTGGGAGCTGTGGGGCAGCTGTTTCTCCAGGGCAGGATGGAGCCCATCCCTCGGGGCATTGGCCATGGATGACTGCAGGGATGTGCTGGCCAGGTGGCACTCAAGGCTAGCTTATCTGATGATGTTTTCGTCTATTGACAAATCTATTATTGATGATACACTTTCCTGGACTTGGCAGAGCTCTGTCCATGCTCCAATCATATCCATCAAATAAATCTCAGCCAGGCTTTGCCATCGCTGCTGAATTAATTATCCCCAGATTGTTTTTTCATAAATATTTGACAAGCACTAACAATGCAAGGCGTGAAGCCCCCCTGGTAATTCTGTGGCTCCAAATTACCCTTAAAAGGTGGCTGTCACCTCCAGCACTGCCGGGGGGAGGTGTAAAGGCTGGGGCAGGACCTCGATTGAGGACTGGCTGCTCCCCCTGGGCTTTAGGGACTACACACAGATGTAAATGGGGCACAGCACTGAGACCCATCTAATTCATGTATCAAAGGCAGCCTGAAGCAACAAAGACAACAAACGGGTCCCAAATGGATGGATGTGCATTGCAGGGGACAAGGATCCTTCCTGCAAGGGTGCGGTGCTGCTGTGGCTCTGCACATATGTGATGCTCGACCTCCTCTGTGGTAGCACAGCCCTGGGATATTGGGATGTTATTCAGCAGAAAGTCCTGGCATGACTTGGTGTCTTTGAGCTGTGATTAGGCATGGAGTGCAGCCCCTGAAATGGGTAACTCGGTACAGGGTGGTCTGTGGGGCGTGTGTGCCTCTGCCCCCCAAGCCTCTCTTCACACTGATGCCTTCAAACTGTCCCTGCCCTTCCTGGAGGCCCCACACAAACTCTTCAGGGCACAGAGACAACCACCTCCATGCCAGGCCACTGAAAAAGCTGTGAGGCTCAGCCTTGGGGGTGAGATTCAGGCATCCGGCCTGGATGGAGGGCTCACTGCAGGTTTTAGGGATGGGCACCTGGAAGCAGGATGCAACCCTGTGCCAGGAGGCTGGCAGTCTGCAGAAGGAGGTCCAGGCTGTGTGCCCCTACACCTGCCCACCATGTGCACCCACCTTCCTCAGTGGTGCCGAGGCGGTGGGAGGGAGTGGGCACCCAAAAGTAGTCCCACAAATCGCCAGCGGCCAGAAGGCTGGCAGAACCAAAACAAAATCAGAGCAATAACTGGAGGCACTACAAATTCTTGCTAAAATTGACTCTAGGAACAAAGCTGGAAGCTTTCCAGAAAAGCTTGCGAAGCAGCCTGCAGTCAGGAGGGAAATCTTCGCTGGAGCAGAGCCCACCATGAAGCAGCCCAAGCAGTGGGTCTGCAGATCTCCCTGCTGGGTCAGACCAAGGATGCAACCAGCAGCCAGGATGCTGTTGGCTCAGCAGCGTAGGACAGCAGATACCAAAAGTGTCATCAGAGACTTCTGAATAGCTCAAAGAAATGAGTAAGCACCAGGACTTCAGGAGCTAAAGTGAAAAATGGTCTCACAGTGTTGCACTCTGGTCCAGGAGCAGTTGTCAGCCTCAGAGCAGAGGCTGGAGCACTCTTCTGGAAGGACCAGGTTGTCCCAACACAACAGCATCCTTCTTCCTCTCTCTTGCTCACCTCACAGCCCAAATGCAGGCACGGACCTGCCCCTACCAGAGGCTCTTCACACCTGGCAGAAGTCCTGACATCTGCTTTGGGACAGGCATGAGCTGAGAAGGACAGAGCTCAGAGCAAATATCTGCAGGATAACGCCGCCTTCACTGGCAGGAGGAAGACCTCTGGGTGGACCCACGCACAACACAAGGACTCCCAGGATAAAATGGCAACGGACCGAAGTACGGATGCTGAGCTAGGATGGGACTGGCAAATTAAAATGAGAGAAAGGAGGCCAAAAGCACCCGAGAGATACTGAGACTGGTGCTCAGGCTGAAATCTTCTTTGTAGATATGTGCTGGGAGGGGACTGACGTGTGCTGGGGATGGGAGCATGAAGCCTGCACGTAGGGAACAGGGCCAGAATAGGGAAGGGTGACTCTAAGCTGGTTCTAGGAGTTATCAAACAATTAAAGATGTGATAAATTTAGTCTGTGGAACAGGAAATTGGCAATAATGCAGAAATGAAAGGAAGCAGTTGAGCTAACTGCTGGGCACTCTACAAAATTGGCTATAAAAAAGAAGGACTGCCATAAATATAAGGGCAGCCAGGAGAGGACATTGCTGGTAATAAAACCCCTTCTCCCCATGCGGGAAATGGGGAGACAGAGCTGAAGCTATGAAGATATCAACCGCGGCTGTGCTCATTCGGGATGCACAGCTGAACAGCGATTAATGGAAAGCCAGAAGCAAAGTGTATGCTGGGTTATCTCACCCCTGCTCTGAATTGATGGTATTAGACCAAGATGCTTCAAAAACTAAAAAAAACCAAAACAACCCACCCCACCATGCTAAGGGTGCTGACCGGAGTGTTGGCCTGAGCTCCCGTGGAAAGAGTCCCCGAGGAAAGGTACCCGTGCACAAGCTGGGAAAGTGCCACTCTGGTGTTTGGACAGGCATCAGGATAAAGGGTGAGCTAATTGCCTTGGATTGCATTGCATCAAACGAGCACATAATAAATGCCAGGATTGGGGTCAGGCAAGTGCAGCCCATGGAAATTGCCTTTGAAGCTAGAGCCCCAGCAAACAGCAGTCTGCAAGGAAGCTGTCAGCAGCAAACACGGTGCTCTGCCGCTGCTGGACCTATTCTCCTCCTGTGCAAGCAACAGCAACAACAGTTTCATGACAAAACCAAGCTAATGAATTGTTAAGATTGACTGGAGCTATTTTCAGCTGATCCAGGACAAAACATTCAGCAAAAATCCAGCTATAGGAGGGGAAAAAAACCCAGCTGCTCTGTGTTCAAGAGGCAGGAAAAAAGACTCTCATGGGACACGAGCACATGAAGGGCCCCTTGGACTGGTGCCCACGACCCCTGCTTGCCTTCTGCCTTTGTATGGAGATGGCTAGGGGGTATTTTCGCTGCTCTACTGCTGCAAAGCACTGAGCCTGGGGGAGTGGTTGGCTTTCCCGGGCTACCAACAGCTCCTCCGGGCTGGTGGCCATCCCTAGCAGGGCACAGATAAGCATCTTCTGCAGTTCCACATTTGCTGATGGCTGGGAGCTTGAGTCTAACCAAGCTGTGCCCCATGGAGGAACTTCACAGCGAAGGACATGGCTTTGGTCACCATGGATGTCCTTGTGCCTTTCATTAAGGCGTGGTGACTTCTTCTGAGGACGTGGCCCAAGCAAAAAAGCTCTCCTGGGGAAGTGCTTTGCAATGCCCACCATATAGAGGTGGTCTCTCTCACCACAGCCACCTACAGCTGCTGGGCTGTCCTACAGCTCCCCCCACCAACACCTAAACAGGGGTGATGGGACCCAAATGGGGCACGTCTATGGTAGATGAGGATTTGGAGGGTGTCTCTAGGAAACCACGGGGAATTTATGGGTCTCCAAGCACACCGGCTCTGGGCAGCTGCTGTAGCAGACCTGCTCCGGACCCTGCATAGTGGCTTCCACTCAGGGCACTCTCCAAGCCTGCTTTCAGCCCACTTCTCATTCATCCCCTGGACAGTGGCATGGGTGCCAACCCGCACCCACAGCCTGGCTGTCCTGCAGCCATCCTTCAGCCCTTCCCTGCCCTGCAGCACCCAGGCAGTGGTTCTGCCCACCTCTGTGACCAATGGAGCTTCTAAACTTCCATGCCAGGTTTTGTTTCAACAGAAATGAGGTTGGCTTCAGGCACAGAGACCTCAGGGAGAGGCATAACAGAGGAAATACTGTTTTATAAAGGTCCCCCATTCCGTCTGCTGTGGCCCTGTCTCAAAAATATCACTTCTCCTGCACCACGGCAGCCCCCCCTCAGTTCCCTGATGTCTCCTTGCCCCTCCAAGCAACCCCTAGCCCTGCTGTGCCATCCTGCCTCATCCTTTCCCTGTACCCAGCCCACCCTCTCTGACCTGGATGCTTAGCAGAGATCATGGGCTGCTGCAGGCCTGGATGGTTGCAAAGGGGTTGATGTGACCCTGGCAGTGCCCAGACCTCCCACAGCATCTCCGCAGCCATCTGCACACTGCTTTGCCCTGTGTTCCTCCATGAAAGACCAGGATGACCATGGTGGGGGTATGGACTGTGGGGCAAAGCCCTGAGTACCTGGGGAGCAGCAGCATACAAGCTCCTGATGGTTGCAGGGCTCAGAGGAGGTGTTCATTTGGGGACGTCTCCGGTCCCCAACACCCTGACACAGCACAGGGAGAGCCCCAACCACGGCAGAGTGACGTGGTCCTACAGGAGACACGCAGCAGAGGCTGGTGCCTTTGCGGAAAATTGGTACAAGACTAAAAATACTCTCACCTTTCAGTGCAGGCTCAGGCAGCAAAGCAACAGGCTTGTCATGTGGTAGGAGCCAGCACTGGGAAGGGAATTTGCATCACGCACTCACCATAGCGCAGTCCGCAGGGGAGCAGTGGGCACATGCAAGCTGCTTTGCAGAGGTTCCGCGGGTGCAGGGGGGGCAGCTGAGGCTAACGGAGCTACGGCAGAAAGTCTGCGGCGAAGAAGAGGGGATGGATGAGTCACCTCGTCTGCAGAGAGCTGGAGCTCACCCTCACCCCATCTCCCACCACTAATTAATGCCAACACTAAATACAAACACATCCAAGTTGCTCACTAATGGGACGTGGACAGGCTGAAATGCAGAACCTTCACCAGCACTTGCTTTAAAAATGAAGCAAACTCCCACGTGGAAACCTCCAGCTCCACTTGAAGCTGCTAATTTATTCCCCTTCCTGCTGCTCAGCCTCCAGACATACCCCAGCATGTGTGAAGAGCCTCAGCAGCCGGCTCCGGAGCTGCCCGTGCCCACCCTCAACTCTGTTGTGCACCGTGAAAAGAGCAGCCCTGATGCCAGGAGAGCATGGCAAGAAGAGGCAGGGAAGGAGCTGAAGGCCTGTGATGGGATGCAGGGCAGGATGCAGCTCTAGGACATGAGGTTATCTGATGGAGAGGTACCTGGAGAAGGTCTGTGGAAGAAAGGTCCGTGGCTAAACAATGCAGGGTTTAGCTATGGCCCTTTCTTGGCTGATGAACCCAGCCATGGCACCCACAGGGGTTTTTATGGAGTGCCGGTCTCCACTGTCACAGCAGGCAGCCGGCTGGCCACGTTTCATTAATGCTCAGTGCTTAATGCAGCTGGTCTCCGTGACCCCTGCAGTCCACAGGTGCTGGGAATCAATATCTTCACAAGGCACTGTATAATCTGTGATAGCATGTGCACTGCTGACTTTCTGGAAAGACCATCCTGCGCTGCCAGGGTCAGCCTGGGACAGGGCGGTATAGACCATTTGCCCCCACTGTTCTCATGGGGCTAGGTATCAGCATTGTCTGGTGATAAGTGGTTATTTTGGGGGAGTATTCCCTATAGTTTAATGTAAATAATGAGGCTGGATCCCCACTTTGAACTTGAATGGGGTCTGTGAAGCCCCGAGACCAGCATCCTGGGACGAGTGGAGGTGGCCGGCCACTGGCCACTGGGTAGCACCCTGCTGGCCTGGTGCACTCATGTTTGCAAGGGATGCCTGTGGACTGCTGCTCCTGCTCCCCAAAGGGGCTCTTCCTGCCACCTCCAGGCCAAGCTCAGCCTTGTGCAGATGCAAAGAAGGAAAAAACAGCACTGCAGCATTGACCCAGCTGGTCCAAACGGAGCCACACTCAAGCCATGAGGCAATGAAGCCCAGCAATCCCCGCCACCCTGACTCCCTGCAATGGGGAATCCCCTCTTGCTTCCTGTACACTTGGCCACCAAGGGCTCGAGAGAGATCCTGCTACCAGCATCGCTGTCACAGGCTGCTGTGCTGGGTGCACGGGCAAGGACAGGGTGCCCCAGCACCCCCTCTCTCCCGGGGGTCCAGCAAAGCCCCTGCAGTATTGTGGGGCCTTGGGACAACAGGGAGCAGCAAGTGATGTGTCTGCCTTGCTGGCAACCCCCACGCACCCCTCTATCAGCTGGGCCCAGCTGCCTGGGCACCTATGGGTAATCCATCTGCTGAACATGCTACAGGCCATTAGCTTTAACTAGAGGGAGTTGTGGGTAGAATCATTAAAGGAAAAGTTCACAACTCAATTAATAAAGCACCTCATTAGGTCTCCTTCCTATACGAGCATGCAGCTCCCGCTACCGGCTCTGGCAAGTCTGGCGCTCTTACTCCCCATGAGGAGACAATTACTTTTTTCTCATGAGGCAGTGGATGGCTGGCAAAGGCACAAACAGGGTGCTGCTCTGGGACCGTGACTTGTGGCTACGTGGTATTTATCCCACTGCTGTCCTGCCCATGTGCCCTACAGCCATGGGCTACTGCAGGACAGCTCTCCATGCCCAGGGCAAACAGAGAGGGCAAGCATGATGCAAACCTACCACTGTGTGGTGGGGATGCAAAGGCATCTTCCCTGATGCAGACACCAGGACCAGCAGTAGCCCCTGCCCATCACTTGCCCTGCTTTGTCCACATGGTCCCACTTGCTGTGTGGGAACCAGCAGCATCTTCAGGTCTGTTGGCACTTTGATCCCGCACTCCTGGGATTTCATTACAAATAAAACCAGAGTCTTTACCATTTCTGACTCTCTTTGTGCTCCTCCACATGCTCATGAAAGCCTTGCTGCCAGGTAGTGCCAGTGCACCAGGGCAAGGGAGTTCACCACCCTCCAGGGGCCATAAGGTGTCCAAAGGGAGGTCAAGGGCTGCACTTGGGGATTTGCCACCCAGAGCCTCCTACAGTGGCACACTGGGGTCTCCTGTGTTGGTCCCTGACTCTCCAGAGAGTTTGCAAGGGTGAGTCCAGGGTCCAGGCTGTCTCCTGGTTGTGCTTGACTGGAGATGGTGGCCACGTGCAGTGCTGTGTTTGCCACCCTTGGCCACCACCAGGCACGGGGACTGCTTTCAGAGACCGATTTTGCGTCTCCTTTTCCAGGCTGCCTCTTGCAGCTACACAAGGTCCTTTTGCTTTCCTCTTCCAGCACCCACTGGAAGTTGCTGTATGCTTTGAGTTCCTGGGATCCACTCCCAGAAGTGTCTGCATAGACGCCTGGGGGGACACTTCTTGGATGCGCCATAGAAAGGAAAGTGCTAGGAGGTCTTGTCATTACTGATTGCTCTTTTTGCTGCCAGTGGCTGTTTCATATCACTGGCTCTTTTTAGATTTCCTTCATCCTATCCTCACCCTTGAAACTCTCCAATGTCTTGCAACTCATTGGCATGGAAGGCACCCACCAGACCCATCTCTGCTCAGAAGCCAAATGCCAAGGTGCAGAGGTGTGTGCAGCAGCACTCAGGTCCCAGGAGAGATCCCATGTCAGGGCAAGGCTACTGCTGTGGGGCTGAGGGCTTCAGAAGCAACCGCTGGTTATGCAACCAGGCAAGAGCAGAGCAGAGGTCCTGGAAAACAGTGGCAACCCTGGACAGCAAAGCATCTCTGTGGGACCCTGGCAGACAGGCAGTACTTCAAGGCAAGAAGTGAATTGGACTCCACCAGAGCAGGGAAACCTCCTGGGCAAGAGGGAAGCAGGCATGGAGGTGACCTTTTCTTGGACAGGGTTGGAGACATAAAAAAGAAAGCTGTGATGCTACTGGTGATGGATCCCTGTGGGAAAGAGAAGCAGTAAATGCCAATTATTTGCATCTCTCTCCATCTGCAGGCTTAGCAGGGGGCTTGTCCAGAGGAGAGAGAGGCAGGGCAGAGGGGAGGCAGGACTCAACGGACAGACATGGAGACTGATGCTGTATCAGAGAAAGGATCACTGAGAATGGCAGTAGGGGCAGGGAACACTTCTAACCACTCATGGGAGCCCTGGAGAGAGCAAGGGAGAGCCTTCAGGTCCCACTCCTGCCCTTTGAGATATATTGTTTTGGGACAACCTCTCACTCTCCTGTCCCACGACATGCTGGAGTCTGTGGGTACGGCTCAGAGGAGGTGGCAGCAGATTTCACATCTAAATCAGAGTCCTTCTCTGCCTAATCTCAGCCAGTACAAGTGGCTTAACCCATCGGACCAGTTCCAAATCCTCCTCTCCTCCTCCTGATCCCACCTAAACCCCGAGTTTTCCCCCCTTGATAATCTCTGATTCACTGGGATCATGGGATTGCTCTGCCAACTGCACAAATCCAGATGCTTTGCCGCTGCGCGGGAACCCAAATGGGAATGGATGCGGATGGTGAATCTTAACGATGTCTTCCTGCTCTCCACCACTAGCCCAGTCCTGTTGCTCCCCTCCCATGAACCCTAGAGCCCAGCAGAGAGCCCAGCAAAGCAAAGACACAGCACTACACAAGGAGAGATGCCCACATCCCATAAAATCCCCAGGCTCCCATGGCAGAGCACAGGGCTCAGACATCCCCCTGAGGACTAGGATGGGATGCAGGGCCTCCTGGGCAGAGCTGGTCCTCACTGACGTGTGTTTAGGGGATGGGGTACACATGGACACAGGCTGCATGTGGGCTCCAGGACATTCCCAGCCGTGGGGTGCCCCATCTGTGGGATGGGAAACAGGGCCAGGTAGCTCCACAGAGCCCCAGCCCCAACACCAAGGGCAGGGGATGCTCTGCTCTGCCAGCCATGTCCTTCAGGAGCTGTGTGACACCCTGTCTTCATGGCATCTTGCTTCTAAGATGGCTTCACCCATGCAGCTGTGGGCACCAGAGGGGCAGGCAAGGAGCTGGAAGCATGTCCTAGCTGCTGGAAGCTGTACTCTATGGCACACGGCTTCTGCAGTGGGATGCCCTGACCCCAACCAACACACTAATTCCATTTCCTCCCCCTTCTCTGCGCCTACCCCAGGGCTTACAAGACGGGACATGTCTTTGCACAAAAGCAGGTGACAGGCTGGAAAGCCCCTGCCTAGCTCGTAGCATATCTGAGTCATGTCTTCCCTCTCTGGACACTTTGTCCAAGGGGAAAATCCTGACATCAGGGGTCAGGCTGCTTGCCTTGGTCCCCACGTGCCATGTGGGGAGCCAGCAGTGCCCCAAACACCCAGCACGGGTGGACAGTGTCCTGCCACGGCAGCAGCACACGTCCCCACACCACCCCTTCTTGTAGGGAAATGTACTTCTTGTTGCCACTCTCCCCAGTTTTCCTCTATAAAATCTCCTCTAAGCTGTGAAATCCCTGCCTGCCAGGAATTAGTCTTAGCATTGCTGTCTTGCAGCCATTTTGAAGGCATTTCCTTCACATCCTTCTATTTGCCTTTTTTTTAAAGCTTGGATTCCCTATAACGTTTTTCATCCCCAGGAGTGAGCTCTGTGTGCTTTTTATCTTTGGAAATATGGGCAAAGTGCCCCATAGCATCGCATTTAAGGAGGGATGGAGGAATAAGCGATTGCTGTTGGAGCACAGTGGGCTTGGCTCTGATTTCACATAGGGGTTTCCTTCATCTCTCCTTCAATAGCCTTATGTCTAATGATATTTGTCTAATTAGAAACATGCCCAATTGTTTTACACAGTAGGAAAATGGGCTGTTTGGCAATGCTGATGTATATCACGGTGATGAGGGGTATGCAGAGCCCTGAAATAGATGAGATTTAGATGAGAGAGAAAGATTATATTCAGGTGCTCTGTTCTGTCAGAGAGCCTTTGATTTGGTGGATTGTGTAGCATGAAAGGCCAGGCTTGTTACAGCCTTTGTGTGACTAAGAGTAAGATATTAAAGTTTGATGCACTGCTCTGGGAGACGCTACGTGATGGATAGAGAAGACTTGCTGGGCATTGCAGGAGCTGTGTAGGGCCTTTAGGATCTTTGGGGGCTGTTTGTTATATATTTCCTTGCCTAATCGTTTGCGCGTGATCAGAGTGCTAAGGTCAGAGTCCGGATTGCTTATGTGACCTTGGCATATGATTTTCATACGCAGGAACATTTGGTTCTGCGCAGTGAGCGGCTTCTCATGAATTGCATGCAGTGACCCTGGGTGTCAGCAAGCAACCTCAGTTATTTCATTTCTCACACTTTAGAAAGAGTTATGGCTTATATTACCAGGATGTTTTCTCTGCACAGAATTCTACAGCGGTCGGTGGGAAGGCTCCTTGGAGGCCCCTGGTCCTCTCTTGGGACTATATCCAACACTAACACTAGCTCAGGCCACGGTTACACCTAGCTAATCCTTGAAAGTCTCCAAGGACAGACGCCTCCAAGTCTCCCAGTGAACTACTGTGTCTGGGAGGGACATGCAGCAGGGTTTGGACTTGGATTGGGTTTGCAGCAGCTCATCTCGCCCGGGACCCCCCCTGCCCATTTGGCACTTCTCCCCTTCCTTTCCCCACAGATGGGACGGATGGAGGAGGATTGTGGCCAGCTGCGACAGGACCCCACTGTCACACACCCCCAAGCCCTTGGTCCTGCAGAGCCATGCATAGCTGTGAGCAGGGCACTGGTCCCCATGGAGAAGCCAGTGAGCCCATGATGTCAAAGACACCTGAGGCTTCCTGAATGATGGATCCTGGACAACTGCAAGTCAAACACAGCCAGAGAGGCCTCTTCAGGCAAACCCTGGGGGCTCAGAGCCTACTGGGCAGTGTGTCCTTCCCAGAGCTGTCTCGGTCACATCCCTGGAGCATCAGGGGGGTGTTGTTGCAGGTAGGTGCTTGCATTTGGTTGTCAGTGCACGGGGTCAAGCCTCTTCCCCAGCCCCTTACCGGTGCAGGGCAGAGGGAATAGGTGTGCGGTTGCTTTTGCTGGTTTTCCCACTGTGAGCATCACACCTGCATGGGGGAGTCTTTCCAACACCAAGCACTGTGGCAGGTCCATCCCAAGGATGCCCTAAGGACTGCAGGCTCCAGACCTAGAGCCAGCTGGGCTGTAGGAAGGAAGCCATCAGTCCCGAGGACAGCTCGGCTGTGACACATTTCCTAGGACTAAGTCTTCCATTCTTGCTTTAACCTTTTCTGGTGACTTGTGGTGGCTGTGTTAAACAATGATATGCCTGCAACATGACAGTGATTTGTTTAAAGAGCCCACACTTGTCCTTGTTAGTGCTCACTCGGTGCTCTGACAGTCCTGTCAAAAGCTTCTGCAGATTTTTCAGTTCTCTCCCTCATTTGCTTCTGTCACCATTGGGAAATATCCAGATAACAACGGCCCTGGTGGTATTTGAGCAGCTCAGGGGCCTTGGTTCGGCTGCATCGTTCCTGCTTGGCACGCTGAGCAGTCACTGGTGAGCCCAGGGATGCATGGCTGCATCCTCAGCCTGGCGCAGACCACCTGGCTGCCCCACTGCCCTGGCCTGGCCCTGTGCAGCAGTATCACCAATGAGCCTGTGGGTACCAAAGGGCTGCCCAGTGCTCTAGACTGGAGCACGATGCTGGCCCTGTGCCCTAGTGCCACCTCGCAGCCTAGACTTTGCATGGCTGGATCCTGGGGACCGTCTGGGCAAGGACCGAGTGCTGGTTCCTGTCCAGCAGCAGGCATTTGGTGGAGCTGATAGTTGGGGCATTTGACATCTGTCCAAAAAAGAGGGGTTTCCAGCTAAAAAAGAAGGGCAAGGAGCTCAGGTCCCCCCCACCCTCTCACCAGAAGATGACTGTGCAGAAAGGGGATGCTGCTGTCACCAGCTCTGGCTGCCAGGCTTCAGACTGAACGTAACCAGTGTAGGCAGAGCATTAGGCATGCAGAGACTGGTCCTCTCTGGGGACGTGGCTGGGAGCGAGGTGCCTTTCAGAGCATTTAAGAGCTAATGCTTCAGTGTCCAGGGAACTCCCACATGGATGAACTTCAGGGCTGAGCAGGGCATCAGGGAGAGTAGGTAGATTTATGCTGAGGTTTGGGTAAATTGTAGTGAGCTTGAAGGTTGTTTGACAGGGCTGGGAGCACCAGGCAACAGACTCAGTATGCAAACGGAGCAGCCTGCTCCAAGAGCTGAGCCCTGCCTGAGAGTTTCTGGCCTGGACCATGCAGTTAACATTGAGCAATTCAAGTAGTTCCTCTGCTGTAATGTGTGTGGATACCCCAGAGGAGGGAACAGGCAGGGGGGCGGTGGAAATTAAACTCAAAGACAGATAACTATCTGCAACCCTGCACTGGGCTGAGCAGCACTTCACAACCCATGCAATCTCCCCCGGTCCGGTATGAGCAACACATGGCTTCTCCATCTCAGCCTCCTCGCACACAGATATCCCCTGCACCCTTCCTGGGCAGTGTCCTGGACACTCTGCTCTCCCTGTGCACCAATAAGGGTGCATGGGTGCCATCTCCAACACCGCTGTCTTTTCCAGGACCCAGCCATCCCACCCTGCCCCTTCTGTGATGCCTTGCACATCAGATACTGGATGAGATCCACTGAGCCACAGGGAGATGACAAGCCCAGAGAAACCCATTTCCCAGAGATAATGTTATATTTTCAGAGTGCATGTAGACAAATACGGCCAAATGTTCCCCTCCCTGAAGCCATCAAAGCACCAATGACTCCGTAATATTTAATGGCTTGTTTTGCTCCCTAAATGATACAATGAAAAGGATTATTAATGTTAATAGCGTTCTTATCATATTTTAATAGCATCATGTATAACCGAAATGTCATCTCAGCACATATTTCTCTTGCTCTCACCCAGGGCGCGGAGTAATCATACTCCAGAGATGCGGTGAAGGAAGAGACATTGGGCAACAGGGTGGAAAGGGGGGCTGGGGCCCGAGGCTGAGCTGGACTCAGCAGGCTGGAGAGAAGGGATGCAAAACCACATGAAGAACCGTTCCCCTGCAGGTAGAGGAAGGAGGGGAAAACAAAGAGCCACGAGGGGTGATGGGCAGGGGAAAGGTGCATGATGATGGGCAGGGGAAGGACCCACAAGGCAGCTTCAGCCAGGCCCCAGAAAACCTGGGTATTGAAGGGGCCGCTTGTATGGAAGGTGTGAAAATGGCACTGACACCCTGCAGCCACCAGGTCCAGTCGATCCATCAGGCCAGGAAAGGGATGGACACCCCAGACAAGGGAGGTCAGAACATCACTGCCCCAGGAACAGGTGAGGATCCCCCAGGATCCCCCAGGACCTGGCAAACACGCTCCTACTGCCACTTCTTTTCTTGACACATTGGACTCCATCAAGAGCAACTGTCACTGATATACTCCAATTTTCAGCGTATCATTTCACAGTCCAGTAAGCATTTTTCTTTTTTTTTCCCTCATCTAATCCATCTTATAGATTAGTTTAACTAGGCTGAAAACCCACATTTTTCATGTGGGGTTTGGTTTCCCTTGCATTCAGCCCTCATCTCCTTGCCAAGCAGCGACTGTGGTGGGCGAAGGCTGAGTGCACGGGGGCCCGTTCGGGTAGAGCCAAGCTCAAGGACAATGTCATTTCATGTTCCCGATCCCCAACACAAGTCATTGCATTTCCATAAGGGAATTGCAAAAAGAAGACCCAGAAAGGTTCAAGGAACAGCCATGAGTTGCTAAAGCTTCCAAAAAAGCTCTGCACCTATAAGATCTTTGCATCTGTGAAAGCTAGCACGATGATATGCATGGGTATGGGTCTTCCTTGTTGTCCTGTGGCCAAGTGTTGTGCACAGCCCAACCTCTGCGCTTGTCCATGTGCAGCATCCTGCCTTCACTGACACCTGTGCACCCACATTTACTCCTCATCCTCTCCTGCAGACACGCAGGCACTGCTTGTGTACAATCCTGTATGCATCTGCCCTCAGGACCTGGGAACCTCCTCCACAGATGTGTGAGCACGCATGCACACACGTGCACGGACACCCCTCCCTAAGCCAGCCTGCTTTTGTGCTGTGAGATGAAAGGGGGCAGCTCGACTCTGACCTGCTCATATTTCACTAAAATGTTATTTTAACACTTAAAAGGGTAGAAAATACCATCGGCGGCTCTTCATTTATCAGATCGATGCACGGGGAGCAGGGCACGCATGCTTTCCACATTAATGAGCCCAGGAGCCGGCTGCAGCTTCCCGGCACTGCCCTGGCACTCGAGCTGCAAGGGTGCGGGGAAGCAGGGTTGGGGAGCTGGCACCCCAGAGGATGGAGCACCCTTTTTTCCCCTTTATAGAAGGCTGTGGGTGCTCAGTCACACCCATGGTGGCTGGGGGACCTGAGCGGGGAAGGGACAGCAAACCCATCAGGAAGACAATGATGGTGGAGACCTGATGGAGGTTTCCAGCCTCCATCCCACAGCAAATGCACCAGGAATGTAGAACAACAAGCACATCCTGGATTTTCCCTCCTGCTCCCAAAGTCACAGCTGATTGCTGGAGCCAGGGACTCATGCAGAGAGCTACTGCCTGGGATGGGGAGGTGCTGGATCTCCTTCCCAGCTGGGAAGGGTCCTACCAGCCAGCCTAGCCAGGGACAGCACCATGGGGTTGCAGCTGGATTTATCTCCCAGTTGGATATATCTTCTGGTGCAATCCTGAAGCCACTTGATTTCTCTCTGTGCCTGGCAGGACCTCAAGCTTTGTCCCTCTCTGCCCCAGAGCTGCTGTAGAAAGCAGCCTTCAGTCCTCCTCACCTCCTGCCCTGCTCTGTGTGGCACCACCTCCCAATGTCCTGCATGATGCATGTGGAGGAAGGGCATATGTAGGGCTTGTCTTCCCACAGGACACGGTGATGTGATGACTCCACTCACCAGTGGGATCCAGAAAGCTGCCATGTGGACACCGTCCTATAGACAACGACAGTGCAAGGCAGTGCGCTCATCCAGACAGTCCCAAGGATGGAGACATTGATACAGGGACGGTCATCCTACCCAGCAAAGCCACAGTCACAGCAGGAACTTTGGCCACATTGGAGCAATAAAATCTGCATCTCCACCGGGAAGTCTTTGCTAGAGAACTTGCCGGTACCTCTGTGTCAGCAAGGAGCTCTAACCATCCTCAAAGCTGAGGACAAAGGACAGTTAAAAAGATCAGGCAGCGTCGGGGGAACTACAAGGACCAGTGCTGGGTTTGCTTGTTTAGCACCTTCGTTAATAATCTTGGCAGAGAAAGTAAACAGAAGAACCAACTGTGAGGGATTCCCAGGTACTTTCCAGTGTGAAAGTAATATTTTGCTGGGGTTAAATTTTTCACAGCCCTCAGAGTATTTGCAAAAATGGCTTTGAGTTCTAAAGGTCTCAGAATTTTAGGACAATGATTTTACTCATTACTTTTTCTTCTCTGAGTTAGAAGACATTGCCAGAAGGCTTTCTGAAGGGCCCTCCAGGGCCATGGACACACGTAAAGGTCAGGCCTCCCCTGCACATAAGGATCAGCTCCCACTGCCAACAGATTCCTCGCACAAAGAGCTGCTCTGCAAACACCCAGATGGGCACATCCACACTGAGCTCAACCTGTCTGAAACCAGACCTGCACCAGGGATGGGATTATCTGTGTGTTTGCAGTGTCCCGGACCACCGAGCCCACAGCTGATGTTGCTGTGAAACTGTAAGAGGTGCCATGTCCTGTCTGCTTTCACACAGCGAGTCATAAAATAAAGAAAAACCCACAATGCTTTCAGTGGCTGTTGGATCTCAAAGCACCCCATGATGGAGCAAAGCAAAATCACCCCCTGAACTGCCCATTCATGCAATGTGCGCTATGACTAGTGTCATATGAAACGTGTTCTCCCAATTTAGCCGAAAAAAATAATCAGAAAAAAAATCAGGAGTTTTGCAGAAAGCTAGAGAAAATTATTTTAAAATGGAAACAAGAGCAATATTACCAAGCGGTATTCATTGAAATGAGTAAGACACACAGCTCTCCTAAATAACACATTCCTGAAATTTGCAGATGAAACTAAATTGGAGAAGAGATCAAAATACCAAAGAGGATAGAGGACACACGGAGCGGGTCCTGCTGAGACTGCAGGCAGTTGGAGGCAGAATGCGATCCACTTGGAAAAACACAGCCAGGCCATTTAGGAGAAAATGATCCGAATCACGGTTTGTCACTGGGAGGGGGAGCCCCATGGTGCAGTGAGGCTGAGCAAGAGTTATCACCGCTATTGAGGGGGGTCTCGCCACACCAGTTTTCTTTTCTCACTATCCTACTTTTTCAGAGGATCAGAGGCTGGCTGGAAAATCCGTCTGCTGTTCGCAGAGTATTTTAAGGCAGGCTGGCTCCCCACGAGCCCTGGGGATGCTGCCGCCCCAGGGGAGGGTGACAACTGCTTGCGGGAAGATAAGCAAGGATGAATGCCTAACCAGGAGCTTTATTAAGCACACACAGCCCAAAATACAGCCTCTATCCCAGTGTCTTGGGCTCCCAGCACTGTGTCAGGGCTCTGGGTGCACATCAGCAGCCCCAGACACCCGGTCATGGCACCACACGCATCCTCGCCGCATTGATCCCAGTCTCAGAACCGTGTACCCCCCTGCTGGACCATCCACCCACAGGCTGCTGCTCAGTCTTGGTCTCCCTTGAGAGGCTCTGGATGGCTTTTCTACCCGCTCAGGCAGGGATTTCCCACAGGAAACCACTGTACTGGCCAGCAACGGGGGCTGAACGTGGTGGAGACCTGGATGGGCGATGGGAGCTCTCCTCAAACAGCAGCTCTGACATGATCCGTGTTATAGCTGCATCGCTCAGTCAGTGGGCATATGGCAAGCCGTTCACTAAATAAAAAAATTAAATTACCCAAGACTATAAAACAGTCAATTTAGAGAGATATCCTGACTGTAATAGGGCAATAACATTTCATTTACTGCTACAACAGCCATCTTACACAGGGACGGAGGTTTCGGGGGGGTGGCATGGGGCACCCCAAATGCGTGTGTGTTTAGGAGGGGGGTGACGCTGTCACAGCCGGGGGGTGTCCCTGGGCTTCCAGCTGGCAGCTGGACGGCTCCTATCGATGGGCAAGGGCTGCTGCGGCAGTCCCTCCTCTCGGCCTTGCTGCTCTCAGGTTGCATGCTCACCGCGGGCACTCCAGCCTCTGCGACTTGCAACATTAATGTCACATTAGCCTAATGGGCAGTTTTCTCATTTCCAGGTTCCACATCCTCATTTTCCAGGCACAAGATATTTGTGCCACATATGGCGTCGCCTATCAGCGTGAAATGCTGTTGCTCTTTCCTCTCCTTGTTGGAGTGTGGAAAACGGAAGAATACTTTGTAATCTGGTTATATGTAGCCCGCATATCTTACATCCTCTACTGTTTTGTAGCTGCTGATTCTACTGATGAAAATGGGTTGAAACGTGGACTGGATGGGAGGGATGGGAGGCCTGGGGTCATTTGCACCATCTTGTTTCTCCAGGAGCGTCGTTCCTCCGGGGTCCTGCCGCAGCATCCCTGCAGGAGCCACTTTTCTGGTGGTGTGGAGGTACCAAACACCAGACTTCAGCATTTAGCGATGAACTCCCTGGAGTGATGGACCAAAAAGCTGTTTAAAAAGAGACATGGAGGAGGGGGCTGTGCTCATCCCTAAGGCACCAAAACAAGCTAGTCAGGACAGAGAGGGAGCGGAGAGGAGCTCAGGCCACCCTTTGATGCTGTAAAGTACTCAGCAGCCTTAATCGTCTCTCTTCAGCCCTTTTTTCCTTCAAACCAGATCAACTCGTCAGTTCAGCTTGCAGCCGCGTTGTAGGGCTGCAGGAACTATGCACTGGTGCCGTGGGTGACCTGGGGAAGCTGTGTTAACAGCAGGAGGGGAGCAGCCCGCCTTGGGTGCAGACCCGGAGCACCCTTGCTGCCTGCGTGCTGCCGTCTCTCCCTGCTCTGGTCAGACCTGCTCACCCTGCCCTGTTCCACAAGCCCAGCAGAGCAGGGTTGAAAACTCACCGTGCACCCACTTTGGCCTCCTGGGCTTCTTGTCTACCTTCACAGCCACCGGCTGCCCTGCTGTGAGGACGTGAGCCTTGGCAGGTGCCGGTAGAGCCGCGGGGGCATCCCCAGGCTCCTCTCCTCAGCTGCTTGTATTGCAGGGTGCAGGCAGGAGCCTCTCTCGCAAACTGTTTATATGGCAGAGGATAAATAGAGGTGTCCTGCAGTACCCGTGAATGCAGGTGTAACCTAGGGCGGTTGGAGAAGATCCATCCCCACCCGTGTCCTGTGATTCTGGCTCTTTCTATTCCTATGTGTGCTGGCTTTCCAGTGCGCTTTGCCGAGCAGGTGGCCTGGGGAGGCGACAGGAGAGACGTGCTGGTTCTGCAGTGCTCCAGGGATTAAGTTACCTCAGGTAAGTGATTTGGAAACCGGCTGGCCTGGTCACACTGAATTGCTCCGAAGGGAGAAGAATTTTAAAACACAGTAACTGAAGACGCCACTTGACACCCCACCCCTCTGACTGATCTCGTGGAGAAACGGCATTTTGGACAAAGCCAGTAAAACGGCCGTCTCTGACATCCTCTCTCTCTCCATGTTGCTGCCTTACTGCCCACAGCTGATGCATATGAGCTCCAGAGCTTTCCAGGAGCCATGTGAGATGCTCCTGTTGTCTGTGGGGGCTCTGCTTGACAGGCTTAAGCGACATCACGTTCAGGTCTCCATCCCACCAGGCTGATCACGCTTCACCTCCACTGGCCCTTCACTGTGATTTTTATATATTTTGGATTTTCCTGATAATGCCAGCTTTCTAACTTGTTTTACCCATCCTGCAGTCTCTCTTTACCCGAATACAACCAATATTTCAATGGTGACACAGGATTGCTCATACTGTCTCTTCCCATGCACCCCCTTGCTTACGTTGGGCTGTGAAAATCCTTATGGAAAACATTTAGCAATTGCTGTAGCTCTCTTTCAAGCTGCCAGCATCTTCCCGTGGAATAGGCTATGGGATAGACTTTGCACACAAGTATTTTCTTGTCAACTAACTGACAGCAATAGCTGCTAACCGAGATATCTTGCTGTCTCCTTCTGTACGCAAGAACTGGAAGACAGCGCTAATATTCCCTCTGCAGTGTATCATTGTGATTTTTTTCCATATCGAAGAGCATTCTGGGCACAGCACCTGTCCCCACATTAGATTTCCCCAGATGCTACTTAACTGGGACGTTAAGGCCAGCAAAGCCTGTAGCCCATCAGTGCACTATGCTGCGGCACTCAACTTTGCAGGGGTGAGGACGTAGGTCAGTGGGTTGTTATTGCTGTAAACCATGAAGGATGGCATGCGGCAGAGGAAGTCACAACATTTATCAGTTACAGTCTGCTTCGGAGTGAGAAACCCCAGCGTCTCTGAGGCTGGGTTTCATTCTTCTCAGACGCTGCTAGTGCTGCTGACCCATAGCCAATAACTCTTAGATTAGCTTCCCATCGTCTGTACAAGACTCTCTTTTATCCTACCACCTGTGTCCAACCCAGCTCCCGCTAACACCTGCACCTGGAGAGGAGCTGATTTAACACTTCAGAGCTAGGGGTATCCCTTATTTCCACCTTGTCCCAGGACACACATCACTGCCTCGTAGTTCCTCACCAGCATCACCCCATGCCGGCTATCCTGCTGGACATCCATGCTGGGTGCTCCCTAAAATTGCTCCCTCGTTTGGTCAAATGCAACCAGAGCTCATTTGTGGCAGTGCTGTAGCACAGCAAAGACCAGGAAGGTCCTGTCCACCTTCACTCTGACTCCTACCCTTCCCCGAGAAAAGGATGGAAGAGGGCTGAGGGGCTGGGACTGTGTCCCACATGCAGCCTTCATCCTCTGTCTCCAGTCTGCAGGCTTGTGCTCTGGGGACCCTGCCCTTGCTGGTGCGACGCTGGGACATGCCTCATGTCAGGAATGCACCCAGACAGCTTTTGCTGCGTGTCTTTGGATGGAAGCGTGTGTTAGCCTGGGGTTGTCTGAAGGAGTATTTCCTTTGCAAACTCTTCCAGGTGGCAGTTTGGGGCACTTCTGACTGCGGTCCAGCCCCGAGATGAAAGCCTTTGGATACTGACTCATTGCACCAGCTACGTAAACTTTGGCTTTTGAATTCACCCATCCTCTGGAGAAAGCTTTGGGTCTATTTGGGAGCAACTCCAGGGTTTTGCATGCGCCTTTGCATGGCAGCTGAATGGCTGGGGCTCCCTGCAGGGCCAGGCAGGTCCTTATCCTTCCAGGGGTGAGTTGTCTCAGGACTTGATGCGCAGTCACCCGGTGCTCCTGCAACACTGATGCCACCTGCAGTGGTTTTATCTGCCAAATGTCCCCTGGAATTTCAGGTTTAATCTGCTGTAAACTCCTCGGCACGATTTGTCCCTTCAAAATAATGCCGTGTTTTGATGGGTTAGTGACAAGGACATTTAATCCTGCAAGATGATCCTTCCGTTCGTTTGACTGGTGTCCCTTTCATGTCAGAATCTTTGAGCCACGGAGTAAGACCTCAAATTCTGCTGTTAAATTGTCAGTCTGACGCCCTCCGAAACAGGCCCAACATGTTGCACTGGTGTTTTTCCCCAGGGGCTAATCACATCCTTTCTCCCTCGCTCGCGCATGCACAAGGGGTTGGGATTGTTATTTCTGATGAACTTCAAGGAGCCTCTCACCAGAGAAATAACATTTCTGTTGGTTTATTTATTTATTGATCCGCTCCCTTCCAAAGTAAAGGGAGAAAAGAGAAACGAAGAAAAGCCAGAAGAGAGAGGGAGATGTAGAAGTAGGAGGGGGTGGGAGGCCAGGGAGATGAGCACCAGCTCAATCGCAGCTGCCACAGTTTAATCAAAGATTTCTACAAAGGGAGACTAAATCTTTTAAAATTTGTCCTTAGCCCTTTCCTCTGAAGCTCTCTCTGTCCCCTGTTTGCAGCGGGCCAGCCAAGCCGCTGTGCCAAAGTGTCTGTCCCCGGAGGCCAAGTACCCTTCTGTCTAGTGATATAAGCTTTTTAGCTACAAGCACTGCAACAGAGAAACAGGCTTCCTGGGAGTGGGAGAAGTGGATGCCTTATCGCTCACGAGGCGTGGGGTGGGTGCTGCCCCGGGGGAACTGCAGCTGCTGGGTACGACAGTGCAGCCAGCGATTGCACTCCCAGGATTGCTGGCCAACCCAGGAGGAAATGCAAGCAGCACTGCCTTTCCTTAATTGCAAATGGATTTCAATCCACCCTCTGCGAAGGATCTGATTTCTCCTGGCAGCCTAAGGACCAAGCCATCTTCTCTTCCAGTAATGCTTTGTGCTTTCCAAAGCACAGGTCCCTCAGAGATCCCAGAACCCACTGTGGTGATAGGTTACCCCCTGAGAACTCCCTCCAAGCTCCTGGATTTCCTCCAATTTTTTCATTTGCTACCAAAGGCCTTGATGGCAAAGAGAGTCAGTCCTTTTAATGCAGATTCATAGCTGACAGCTTTCCGTCTGCCCCCTCTCACCACCCTGCGTGATGCCACTACTGAATTTAGGATACCGAAGACCTAGCCTGTGCCAGGGGTGCCTCCAACAGATCCCACAAGCCAACAGGATCCTCTGACACTTTCCTTGCTCATGTCCTGATCATCCCCTGCCAGGTGGGACATGGTGACCACTCAACTCTGCTACATCAAGGGTTGGAGCAGTCTCTAAGGCATGTGCCCCAACTCCCTTGTCCCAGGTTCCCCCAAGACTCATGACCTCCCCAAGGAGCAAAGCCCTCCCCATGGGGTGACAAGGGCAATCAGCCCTGCTTTTGGTGGCGAGTCCTGCACAGAAAGGCTGGCAGTGATCTCAGGTGGAGCTCTGCATCCCTGCCGGGCTGCTACCCTTTATCTCCAGCGAGCATCTATTGCTGCACTCCACAGACCAAGTGCCTTTGAGTGGAAGAGCTTCGATGTTTATTCATCTGGGGCAGACCCCAGATACTAACGGACTGATAACAAACAAAACGGGCTGCTTGAAAAAGCAGATAGAATCTCAAAGATTGCTGCACACACAAGGCATTAGCCACTACGTAATTCACCCCCTCATGAATATGCAGCTCCATTGTGCAGCGCTGGCTAGAACAACGGGACATATTTTAATGCTGATCTCAACCCAGCCCTTGTCTGGAAAAAAACAGCCTGGGGGATAACCATAGAGAGTTGCACATCCATCCCACAGAAGAACTAACCCTGAGACCCAAGTGCCCATCATCACTGCAGAACATGGGCCATGTCCCCTGCTGCTCATCTGGGACTGATGCTGGGAGTATGCCATAGGATCGAGTGGCAGCTGGACAGGACAGTGGTGGTGGCCATGGTGCCAGGATCCAGCAGGAAGGGAATGGGGCAAGCTCTCACAAAGCTGGTCCTTTGCAGCAAGACTTCACCAGACGTTGCTGTGCATGGGCTGAATTTCTCCATGCCTGGGCATTGTCTCAGGAGGGGTTTGCAGGGCAGGGGAAAACACCCCTGAAGTGTGGGTGAAAATTAGGATACAGCAGGTGCTGGAAGGGGGAGACGACCCAAATTAAGCCGTGCATGGGGGCCAGCCCCAGAGGCAGCAGCAGTCGATGATGCCCCCATGCACACCTCTGATGACCCACCTCCTGCCCTGCCAAGTCGGAGGCACTCACATCAGCATCGGTGCCCAGGGGATCCCATCCCACAGCCTGGGTGAGGGGCACCGTGGGCATGGCCAGGTGGGCGTCTTTGCCGTGAAACTACACTGCCTGCATGGCCCCGAGCGCTGGCACGTCACGAGCCCTGCTGAAGGCGCCCGCCTCACCACTCTGCTGCTCACTGGTGATTTGCACCACCGAGCCTGTTGGCTGGGAGCTGGGAATGAAGTATTTGTGAAATTAATTAAGACAACAGAGGCCCGAAGAAAGGGAAAGTTAATTAGTCACGGCAATCAGTTAGATTTGATCCAAAAGAACAAACAAAGAGTTAGAAGCGTGTCACTGGCAGGCTGCTTCTCTGGAAAAGGGATTACGCGGAGATTTCCACCAAAGGGAATGGCTTTGTGCTGCTGCTCCTTATGTAATTGGGGATTTAGAAGCGGCACAAAGAGTCATTACCACAAAATTTCTTTGTCAGAGAAAAACGTTGACATTTATGAAGCACAGGAGGGAGAAGCAAAACAAGACGGATCAATAGGTGAGCACGTGGAAAGGGGGCTTCCCTGTGCAATGGGGCCAGGTGCTGGGAGGGTGGCAGGGGGCTAACGACCGACACCCCAGCAAGGAGGAGGAGGAGAAGCAGGAGGAGGAGAAGGAAGAGCAGTGGCGGGCAGATGGAGCAAGCCGTGCCGGCGCCAGAAGGAAACCACAGTGTGAAAGCTGGCGGCCGAGGTGTGAAAAAGGATGGGAGATGACAAAGCCATCCTCGGTGTGGGGACAAGGGGGAGGCAGCAGGCGTGGCACCCAGGGACACTGGGCACTGGGGGAGCAGGAAAATAGGGTGACTGTGCCCAGGAGAGCTGGCAGCAGTGAATCCCAGGTTTTCTGCTTGAGCTCCCTCTGTTATCTCCGCTTTCTCCTCCACAGTTAACTTTAATTATTTACTCTGACTCTGGCAGCTCCATTTCCCTCTGAATGGGCACAAAGTTGCCTGCTTGTTGCTAAGGCCCCCCCCACCCCGGATCTGTTATGCCGCCACTGAGAGCAGCCCCAAGGTCCCTAGGGAGGCTCCAGGCAGAGCATTCCGCCGTTGCGGTGGCACCTCTGCACCGCAGGGGATGGCAAGGCACTGTCCCAGAAAGGGACAGGAGAAGACTTTAGTCCCCTGGGACTCCCATCAGGACGGCCCGTGCGGCTGAAAAGGGTGCTCACGGGGGTGTCACAGACGGGGGGTGTCCCCAAATTGAGCAAGGCACAGACATGCACACACTGAGCTGCTTCCCAGCCCTGCACTGGCACCCAGCTGTGCTCCAGCATCCCCTGACATGCAGAGGCGCGTGTTCAGGTCATCTGCAACACTTCATGCTCTGTCTGCTGCACTTCACCCACTCATGGCTGAGGGCATTCTTCCATAGCTGCTGGTCCCCAAAATCATTGCACCCCCCAGAACCTCCTGCTGGTCCCCAGAACCATTGCAAACCTCCCCAGCCCAGCAGAGCCCTCAAAGTCTTCCTGCACGAGGAGCACAGTGCTGCTGCACTGGGGACAGCAGGCTCAGAGGGGTTGTCCCCTGGTGAGGAGATGACAGCAGAGTAGCCCCAAATTTAGCAGCATCGCAGCCTTTTGGGGAGGACTGTCTCATTCCTGGAAAGCCGTCCCACCCACCCATGCCTCAGGGGCTGCCAGCACTGCCTCTGGGATGAAGGCAAGGCACCCAAAGCTGGGGACATGCTGCCTGTCACCTCCAGGGGCCTGGATCCAGCACCAGGGCTTAAGCCATTCCCATTGCAAGTGTGAAGCTGTCACCCGCCTGCCAGCATTGATTTTACATCAGGAAGGCTCTGCCTGGAAATAAATAAATAAGTCAAACCCCACACCCATGCTTAGCCGCGCTCTTTCCACTCCTTTAAATGGTCCCAGCGCTGGCAGGAGACCTGAGCTCAGTGCAGCACTCAAGCCATGGGGGGAAATGCCTGGTCTCCCCACAGTGATGCTGGGCACAGGACAGGTTGGGGTACCCCTGGCATCTCCCACAGGCTCGGTGGGAGAAGATCCATCACACTGGCTCCCAGGGCCTCGCTGGTTTTATGGAGCAGGCTTTTTCCTGGGATGTACAACGGGCACATATTGGGGCTGGCACCATGCAGATGGTGGATGGGGGCCCATCACTGACTGCTGGCTTGGTGGCCCTGTACCTATTTATCATTAAAATATCGATTCAGATATCACATTCAATGAAGGGGGGGAGTGAGGCAGGGTGAAGTCACCCCACACTCTTTGGTGACCCTTCTGGACAGGTTGCAGTCAGACCACAGCACAGTCGCTGTTTAAAGACCACCAGCTATGCAACACAACCCACCCACCCCGTGCCCTGTGTCCCCCAGGACACCTCATCCCATCCACACAGTAGAGCATCTCCATCATATCCATGAAGACCTGTGCTCAAAACCCCTCTTCTGCAGGAAAAAACAACCTCCCAGGTCCCTTCCCAGGCTCCCAGCACTTTATTTCAGGCTCTGGCAAAATTTCCGGAAGTCGTTAGGGAAGCTGCTCATTAGTTTCTGAGTCAAAAGGCTTTTGATGCTGGCTCTGGAAGAGCAGGGGGTGTGCTACATGCTCTCCTCAGGTCCCTCTCGCAAATGCACTCAGCTTCTGTGCTTTGATACGCACTCCCGTCTAGACGGCACCAAAATCAAAGGCCTGGAGGTTTGTGGACGTGGTGGAGGCTCGGTTACGCACAGCCGCTGGCCTCGCTGCACCATGCTCAGCCGCCACTGCGTCCCCACGCTTGCTGCTGGCTCCGGAGGGATTGTCCTGGATGCTCAGCGCTGCTGGGAAAAGGCACAGATGGAGACCTCTGCAAAGCTCTGCTGATCTGGAGACACCCAGGGTGGGCTGGGGGACAGCTCTGGGACCCACTGCATCCTACACTGGAGCTGGGACCGTCTGTGCCTTGGCCAGCAATGCCCACCCCAGAGGTGTGTGCACAGAGGGGCATCCCTGAGCTGCCTGGCAGCCCGGCCACTCCTGGCTTTATGCTTTTCCGGTCACTCCTGGCTTTATGCTTTTCCACAACGTCTTTTGGGAGACGATGGCTGGTTTTTAATTAATTGTGAAAGGAAAGGAAAGAAAAGGAGAGGAAAGGAGAGGAAAGGAGAGGAAAGGAGAGGAAAGGAAAGGGAAGGGGAAAAAAGAAAAGAAAAGAAAAGAAAAGAAAAGAAAAGAAAAGAAAAGAAAAGAAAAGGAAAAGAAAAGAAAAGAAAAGAAAAGAAAAGAAAAGAAAAGAAAAGAAAAGAAAAGAAAAGAAAAGAAAAAGAAAAGAAGCGAAGCCCAGCAACAAGTAACGCAGCCCTTTCCACGGGGCAGCCCAGCCTGGTGCTGGAGCTGGTTTGGGGGGACTGGGTGGCGAGGTGAGGAGGGTGTCAAGCAGAGGGATGTGTCGCCGGCTGTTCACATGTGCACCGGTGACAGTGGTTTCACCGTGTCCCCGGGGAGCCCAGCGTGGCCGCCGCCGCTGGCTGCCGGTGTGAAAAGCTGGCTGGAGGCTGGGGCGCGAGGACGGATCCTGTCAGTGGATTGCCAGAACATGACGGCCTGTCAAATCTGCTCCTCACTCATTTGCTTAGTGACCGTGACCGGTGCGGCGGCAGCAGACGAACACAGGCCCAGCTATCACCCCGTTTGGAAAAGACTTGTTTTGTTTGCAGTCATCTGGCTCATGAAAGATGCAGCCGCCCGTTGCCTTGTACATGGAATTGGTTTTAGCTCCGTATTCTCAGGTTTGGTGCCAGGAGAGGGACAGATCCGTCCTCAGCTGGCTCTGTGCAAAGGCGCAGGGGGGCCAGGTGTCCCCCAGACGAGCCCCCTGCCCCATCGCCCATCCTCATGCCCTCCATCCTGCCCCAGCCCTGCCAGTGCTGCTGGGGGACACAAGGGGGGACAAGCCTTGTGCGTCATCCCGTTTTCAGCGCCCTCCTGGGCAGGGGTGGAATGCTGCTGGAGGAGACCTCATAAATAACAGAAAAGGCACAGGAAGCACTTTCCGGAGCTGCGCCAGACCTGCCACACAGGGACGTGTGTGCGCACATGGTGCCACCCTGTGCTGCCCGCCAGCCTGCCCTCCTCGGGCCCTGCACTCCAGTGTTTTGGGAAAGGGATGTCTCCTGGTGGGATGCTGAAGCCCCCAGGAGGGTTTTCAGGCCATACCCTTGGCACAGGACAGCACTGGCCGGAGGAACTGAGGGCTGAGGCAAATAACAGCAGTGTGTGGAGCGCTTCAGCCTGGGAAGGACAGGGGTGGAATTGCAAAAGTAAAGGGCAAAAAAACCCAAGCTGAAGAGGGTACAGTGGGGATCTGACAGTAACCACAGGCAATGGAAGCTCATGGGACCGGAGGAAGGGCAGGGCAGCATCAATGCTGGGAAGGCAAAGCCAGTCAGCTCTCTGTGCTGTGTCTGACCCAGAGCAGGCAACCAGCAGACAGGGGATGCTGACCCAAATGCCAACTGGGACCTGCTGGCAGCTAAATCCCCCTCATCTGAGAAGCTTCAAGGCCCCCGGGCAGAGCTGGAGCAAGTCTGTGGGCGGGTTTCCTCCAGATCCAGTGCATACGTGGATATACCACACCAGTGAACAGCTTTTCTGGAGCCTCTGGAGTGAGGACTGGGGAAACAGGAGTCCCAGTGTGATCCCAAGTGAGTGGCTGTGAGTGCATGGATGGGATGAGTGCCCTGCCATCATGTAATGCACGGTGGGTGTCCGGTCCTTCTCCAGGGGACATAGTCCTGGGGCTGGTGCCAGATATGCCAGATTGGGTCCAAAACCAGGTAACTCTCGTAGATAAGCACATGCCAGGGCTGGGACCTCTGGACATTGGCAGGACAGGCTGAACTTCACACTGATGGAACCTTGTGGCATCCTCCAGGACATTTCCAGTCCTGGGTGGGGCCTCAGTGATGGGGTTCACCAAGGCATGACTGCCTTGGGATGGGATGGGAGAAAGCAGTGACCTGCTTGGTGCTTGGAGCAGAGAAGGCAGCGGTGCGGTGTGAGGTAGTCCCTATTCCCAGGCGCCCTGGGACTGTGCAGCCCTCGATGCTGACCCATGGGGCAGACAAGCCAATGCCACAGTCCCCAGGGCAAGGAGAGGTGGTGCCTGCTCCTCCTCAGCTCACCTGGCACAGGGGCAGCAGCTCCCATCTGGATGCACAGACACATGTGCCCATTGCCAGCACCTCTGGGCATCAATAAAACATCAGGCTCAGGAGATGGAACCACTGCCAGCTGCAACATCACCTAGACACTTTAAAATGTCCAGCTGAAAGAGTTGGGGTTGTTCAGCCTGGAGAAGGCTCCGGGGATATCTTAGAGCTCCTTCCAGTCCCTAAAGGGGCTCCAGAAAAGCTGGGGAGGGACTCTGGATCAAGGAGGGGAGCCATACGATGAGGGGGAACGGTTTTAAGATGAAATAGGGGAGATTTAGATTAGATCTGGGAAAGAAATTCTTGGCTGTGAGGGTGGTGAGCCCCTAGCCCAGGTTGCCCAGAGAAGCTGAGGCTGCCCCATCCCTGGAGGGGTTCAAGGCCAGGTTGGACGGGGCTTGGAGCAACCTGGGCTGGTGGGAGGTGTCCCTGCCCAGGGCAGGGGGTGGCACTGGGTGGGCTTTAAGGTCGCTTCCAACCCAAACCATTCTGTGATTCTATGATTCTAAATGCCTGGTGTGGAATGGCTGTGCAGGTGCAACACCCAGACACCAGGATCAGGAGGTGGCACCAGCTGCCATCTCCCTTGGTTTTGGGGTGATCCTACCTGCCAGACACCATCATGCAGGACGGACCCACACCATCTCACGGCTGAAAGCCCTAAGGGTTGGTCAAGCCTTCCGGGACTAACCTTCCCAGGACTCAAGGGTACAGGCAGAAGCACCGTCCCCTCAGGGCGTGGGCCATGCCATGGGACCACAGCCAGCCTACACCCAGTCCCAGGTGGTCGATACACCTTTCTCTCCCCCTGCTTTTGGCCAACTGGCCCACACTGAGTGCAGGGAGCAGAGAACCCACCTGCACCTGGTGGATGACGATGGGTGCGCTAGGAGCTGAACGACCTGCTCCTTAGACGCTTCTTGAATGGTAGGGGAAGGACAGCATGACAGTACTTAGAATCTAGTGTCCTGCAAGCATCTCACACTTGCTGGTATCCAAAGGGGCTGCGGATTCATAAATCGATATCCTCAATAAAAAAAAGTTTCATGCGGCATAAGGAAGCCTGTATCAGGCCGATCTTGGCAGATAAAGAGGAATTGATCTCTGAGCTAAAAAGCAGTGGTTGCTTAGGTGCAAGCGACCACGGTGTGGCTCAAATCAACCCCTCCCCCCCACCCCATGCTGAACATGCCTGCGGCATCGAGCAGGACAGTTCCACAAAGACGAAAACAATTATGAGCTGAATCAGCTGGAAGAGCACATTTAATCTGAAAAATTTGAATCATAATTCTGAGCTGTGAAGAATACTTTACCAGCTACCCGAAGAGACAATCCCTCAATCAGGAGAGTAGAGGCCTGTTAAGAAAAGCGGGTGGCGTTAGACAAAAGTGAAACCAGCTGTAGAGAATGAAGGCAGCAATACACAGCAATCGGAGGGACGGGAAGCCGATCATTTCCAACCTTGCGAAGTGAAAAAAACAACTGTGGGAGACAATGGAAAGCAGCATTTGGACACCTGCGGCATCCCGCGCATCCAGCATCCGCCCCAGCGCTGGAGGGTGGGATTCATCCAGGAGGGCTCAGGGTGACATGAGGAGGCACTTTCTGCTGGTGGGGGGTGACAGACGTAGAAGATATGGAGCAGGGAGGTTGGAAAGAGTTGGCTGTGGAGTCTTGCCATGCCATGCTGCTCCGTGAGCGGACAAGTAGCGGGGAGGTTTCAGGTGAGCGGAGGCAGGCTGGTGTCACACTGGTGTTTGAAAAGGTCAGCCTGACATCCATCCCGGGCAGTGCCATGGAGCAGCTTGTACAGGGCTTGATTACAGAGGAGCCAGAGGAAGGTGGCAGAACCAGCGCTGGTCAACATGGGTTCGTGGTGTCAGCTTGACAGGATCATTCTGTGGGTGTGAGACGGTTTTGATGGCCAAAGGGAATGGCGCAGACCTCTGACATAACTCCTCCTTGCTTATGAGCAGCCTTTCCGCAGCCCTCCATGTCCCCAGCATCTGAGGTACAGGCCTGGCTCCTCTCTCCCCAGAGGGGACAGCCCCCAGGCCATTGCAGCCACATTAGGAGATGCCGAAATTCCTGGTCTGAAGGGCTGATCCTGCCAGGGTCCGCAGCCTGCTCTCACACAGGGATGGCTACAGCAACCCCAGTCAGCTCAGCACAGAGACCCGTGGATCAAAACCCCATGCTGGGGGCTGGAAGAGTGAGAACAGCAACGGATTTGGGCACAGGATGCCTGGGAAGAGAGGTCAGATGGAGAAGAAAGGCTGGAGTCCCAAGCTCACTGACCATACTGGGCTGCAGCACGCCAGGCTCAGCCCCATTCCCTGTGGGGCCAGCTGGCAGAGAGTACCCGAGGTGGGCCAGGCAGTCCCCAAGTTCAAAGAAGCTCCTAAGCCGCTCAGCTAACGCTGATTTATCACTGCCTGGAGCCATGGCACATCCTGCCTGCGCGGCATCACTGAGCTGCTCCAGCTCATCCCCATCTCTGCCTGTGAGGAGGGTTGGTCCCCTGCCCCCTGCGGGGACGGGCTTCCCTGCCAGAGTCCTGCCTTCCCCCTCCTCCCAAGGCAGCTGGATTTTGTCCTCACAAATGGTATTAATAAATGCGCGGAGGGGCCGCTGGAATTGGCTGCGGCTGGATCGTGTCTCAAGGTCTGCTCTCCCTTGGCAGGCGAGGGGTTGCACACAGACCTTCTGGATGGAGCCACTCCGGCCTCATTAGCCGGACGGATAGAGCAGGGAGGGGAGGAGGAGGAGGCGAGATCAACACGTGAATCAGAGTATTGAGACCTCGAAGGAACCTTATTTTATTCTGAGAGAGGCTGGGGCCGTGGGGCCGTGGCCTTGTGTGGATAATAAGGATGCAGGCGCAGAGCTGGCGAGGGGGGCGAGGTTGCAAGCTGGGCAGGTGTCGACAAGCAAATGGCAGCTCCTCCGTGAGCGCGTTTCAGGACAACCTGCACTGTGGCCCGCAGTGGCCACGTAGCAGGTGTCCTCCCCCTCGTGCGTGACAGCAAGGGCAATGGCATCGGAGTGTCACAGGCTTTTGCAGGGGCTGAAAAATTGATGAGAGCCTCTAATATGTAAACCCTGCTGGCAGAGGAGGGACGGCAGATCATTTGGCATGGGGAACACCAGCCCACCACTGCACCCACCCTGCCCGCGGCGGGGGATGTGGGGGATGTGCCAATGGCACCGTGAAGAGCACGTGCATTGGGAAAGGCACCGGCAAAAGCACACTGGGGAGCATGGCAGGCACCATGTGCAAAGCCAGCCCTGGTGCTCATTGACAAACCCGGCAGCTCGCTGGCACGTGGGCACGCAGTGAGCAGCGCGGCAGCGCCAGGACCGGAGCGCATCCCAGAGCTCTGGTCCTTGGTGTGTTTTGTTTTTTTCTCCCTTCCCCTCATTTCTGTTCATAAAGGTCTGAGCTTAAGTAATGAGTTCTTTTTTTTTTTTTTCTTCTGCAGGAAGATACACAAGTGTGCCAATGTAAATTGCTCCATTTGGAGGGCTAATTGCACTAAAAGGCAGCCTGATCTGTGGTTTTTCTCTATTTTACATTAGCAGCTGAGCTGTCAGATCTGAAATGGAAACTCATTTTTAAGGCTTTGCATTTACAGTGGCTTCAACAATGAAAAATGTTCCCTGACAGTAATAGAAGGCAAACCTCATTAGAGAAACTTAAACCAAAGCGGCACAGTGCTAAAGCCCTCAGGCTGCTTCCAAGCATCTTAAGAGGGAACAAGAGCATTTTTCACATGACTCTCTCTGCCCGTGGAGTGCTCTGGCTCTTCTTGACTATTGCTGTGCCCGCAGGAGCAGTACATCTGACATGCACAGCGTTTCAACAGAGATGGCAAATGGCTTTTTCTCAGGGGCGCAGGCTGCCGAGGCGTTTCAGGGGTGGGGAGAATACAGCTTGCTCGAAATGACTGCCTCGGCCACTCCTGTGCTGGCATTTTTGGGGTGGTCAAATCACCCCGAGGGCCATGATGGTGGCATAACATGCAGCATGGCACTCAGAAGCACAACCTAGGGCTCTGTTATTAACCATCTCCATGCTGACAGATTCAGGTGTGCCGACCACCAGCAACCAACAAGAACCAGTGCTGGGAAGGGTGGTCAGCCCTCCCCACACCCCAGTCTTCCCTTTGCCCCATGGAAGCTTCCCCAGCCACCAGCCAAGCCCAGGGCAGCAGTGATCCATGGGGGTTCTGCCCCTTGCTGCCCTCGTCCATACACTGGGGCTTTCTGAGCTTCTGCCCCCCAGCCTAACAAATTACCTTCAGATATGAAAATCCTGTACATTGCAAATTCAAGGTAAGAATGGTTCGGCAGGGCGCCTCTGCCAGCTTTGCCAGGGCCTATTTGCATCCGCATTAATATCCAGCCAGTGATTTGCATGGTCATGAGCTATTTTTAACCTGGGAGCTCAGCTCATTCAGCAGAGAGCTCAGCCTGCTCTGGGGTCAGGGATCAGACCTTACTGTGCCACGCAGTCGGGGATGCAGAGGGTTTAAAGAGGAGGAGGATCCTCGGGAGCACCAAGCTGTCAGGACAGTGTCCGGAGCAATGGGAAATGCCGCATGGATGAAAAAGTCCCAAACCCTATCCCACCAGGGGCTCGGCAAGGCTGCAAACTCTGGCCTCCAGCGCCTTCATGCTGCCTCCTGCTCTGAGTTCGTCTCCCGAAGGCTCAAGCCTGACTCTGCCCAATACTTTCACCCTGGTTCAGTTGCCCCATATTTTCTGGACATCCAAGATAAGGTGCAGGTGGAATGTCATAGCCCCATGGCAGGGTAGCACAGGGTCCCTGTGGCACGGCACAGCCACCCAGCCTGACTGTGCCGGGTTTCCCTGAGCACCAGCCCCAGCCAAAGCCCCAGCGACCACACCGTGATTCAGGAGCAGGGAGTTTTCTGGGTTTTCTGGTAAAAGGCTCTGGCTTTTCAGCCCTGAGGACAGCCCCGGCAGAGCTCCTGCCTGGAGAAGGCACTGCCCTCTCCCTTTTCAGGGCACAAATCCTTTGGGAGATCCTGGCAGCTAGAGAAAGGGTTCCAGTCTCTAAGACAAATGGGCAAGAGAGGGTGTGAACATGTTTTCCCTGCCAGCATCCTTCCCGGTTGGCATCCTTCCTTGCCCATCCCTCCCCTTGGACTTTCTTAGGACTTTTTTAGAGGGATCCCTTCAGCATCCCAGCTTCTGTAAATCCCCTTCCTAGGGCATGTCCTGAGCTTTCCTGCAGCATCAGCAGTGGGTCAGCCCAAGGGTGTCCTCACCACGTCCCCTCTGCCCACTCCCCTGCCAGTCCCCGTGCATGGGAAACCACTTCTGCTAGACACAGCACACTCAGCCTGAAATGCTCTTCCCTTTGCTGTGGCCTAAAGGTGACATTTTGGGGATAATGTGAGCAAAATCCGTGCAGCCATTCTCCAGTTAAGTGAGTCTAAAGGCAAGACTCACGGTCCTGGGGCTGAGCACCCATGGATGCTCCCCTGGGTGCTCTCACGGAGCAATGCTTTCGGCACGGAGCAGCCTTCCAACAACAGTGCTCGGAAATTTATTTTCCCCATAGCTGTTTTCCCTTGGAAAAAAACACATTTTAATTTGCACTGCAAATTTTCTACAACGGTTTCTCTCCGTGTTTTCTGAGGATTTTTACTGGAAACAATTTTGACCAGCCAAAATATTTCACTTATTTGGTTTCCAAAAATCTAGGGCTCTTTCAATTGCTTGATAAAAACCCTGACAAATGTAATCAGTCACAGTCATTCCCTGCAGAAATGTTTTCATTTGACCAAAAAAGAAGAGGAGAAAAGAACAAATATTCATAGCAAAAGACACTTGGCTTCTGCATTGTGCTGCCTCTCCATCCCAGACCGGAGGAGACTGTGCTTGGATATAGGCATTCCGCTCGGGGCATCACAGCCCCAGGGGCTCTGTGAGCACCTGTCTGAGTTGAACACACCATGTGGCAGCTCCGGAGCCCTGGTGGGGTCTCTGTCCCAGAGGCAGCGAGCGTATTTGCCCCGGAGCAAGCAATGCTGATGGAGGGCTGAGGTGCCCTGACATCCCAAAGGGGCCGCATCCTGCTCCTGCTACAGGGTCCCCATGCTCCTGGGACCTGGCACGGCCACTGCATGCTTGCTGCACCCAGAGGAAGCTTGGCTTTCTGTCAGGTCTTAAAATAAACTCACTTGGCACCTTGGGGAAAGAGGAGGTGATTTCAGTGACAGCACTGCCTAAACATCTCTCCCCGTGCTGGCTGCTCATGGCCTTTGCGAGGCTGCTTCTTCTCGAGATTTCGCACTAAAGGAAGTGTTTGCTGAGGGCATCCGCAATGCTTTTTACCTCTCTTGTCCCCAGACACATCTTGAGCTAAAAAGCAACTGCAAAAGCCACAGCCCATGGGCTGCGGGCATGGGAGGTTACCTGGCCCAGGGGACCCTTCACTGTGCCTGGTGGTCATCACCATGGCCTCTCCTGGGGTGCCTAGGGTGGGAGGTCTCCTCCCTGCCCTCATGGAAAAGTGATGGGAGACGAAGGCTCAGGTATGGCCATCAGGGTTACCTCTCCCCTGCTCGTCCTGGCCACGGCAGGGTTAATATCCCGCACATCATGCCGTGTCTCTGCATCTGCACTCCCAGGATAGTCTGTTCTCTCCTCCACGCTGCCAGGGAGAGCAGGGAGACGTCTGCCTTCCCTCCCACTCCCTTATTACTCACCGGAGCCGATCTGGACTCCAGATGGGCCGGAACTGGTTTTCCTCCCAGGAGGTTTGGGGGAAGGTGGTGGGGGGGTCAGAAGCTCAGTCCAGCCCCCCATGGGACTGGCGCACCCTGGGAACTCCCAGACCAGCTCCCTCGGCTCCATCCTCAGCTGCCAGGAGCTGGAGTGCTCCCTGGTCCCCAGGGTTTTTGGAGGGCAGTAGCAGAGGGTGGAGGAGGTGCAGTCCTGTCCAGGGAGAGTGGGGCTCAGGGCTGTCCACCCCACACCGTACCCACACACCTCAGGCCGGCCTCAGAGCAGGGCTCCAGGAGAAAGGTGGGGTGCAGCCACCTCTTGCCGTTCTGGCTTTATTCAAATGGAGAATTTATCCAGGCAGGCATCTTCTATGGGTGCCCAACTCTTTCGGCTCCTATGAAAACACCATAAACTCTGCTTTTGATGTCAGGTGCTGTATCCTGGAGAGCTCTCCAGTCTCTCAGCATCTCAGGTCCCTTTTCTTTCCGTCTTTCTTGCTCATGCACCATCGTCTGCTTCCCTGTGTCCACCCCACCAGCATCCCCACCACCACCCACCGATGGCTTTCCAGGCTGGGCAGGAGCCCTCAACCCTCTGTTTGAGCAGCCTCCTGCCAGGATGGCCAACAGGAGCTAAGAGGCACAGAAGTCTTGCCCAAGTCTGCCAGCACTGTGCCCATGGCAGGGGATGCTGAATCAGCCTGGATGCAGCTGTGCCAGAGCAAACCAATGCCTCCCCAAAACCTGGGAGCCTGCAAGCCCTGCTGTGCACGGCGGGTATTTGCAGTCAAAGCCCCATTCCCCGGCCCAGCCGAGACAGGAGGTGGGGCTGTCTCCGTTGCAGAGCCCTGACATGGCCTCTTCTTTTGGGCATTTCCACACAATGTGGCAGATTTAATAGACAACTAAAGATAGGGACTGGGCTCATCCTTCCCCCTTTCGTAGTCCCCTCCATCCCTGCAGCAGACAGCTCCAAGCCACCAGAGCATCCCAGAAGGGACTTCCCAAGGACGTCAGCCAAGATCATAGAATCATAGAATCGTTATGGTTGGAAGAGGCCTTTAAGATCATCAAGTCAAATATTTACCCTAGCCTTGGCAAGTTACCACTAAACCATGTCCCTCAGCACCACATCTACACGTCTTTTAAACACCTCCAGGGATAGCAACTCAACAAAGCAATATATGCCCCAGCTGCCTTTGTGCCTTCTTCATGGTCCTGTATACACACCCAGGAAAATGCTGGCACGTTGGAGAAGGCCTTGCTGGTGCAGACTTGCGGCTGACACCCCAACAGAAAGCTGCTGGACTCCAAGACCCGAGAAGGAAGGAAGTGAAGCTTCAGCCATAGCTTGGATAAAGCCAAACCCAAGCACCGGGAGCTGTAAGAGACTTGCAGCTGCACCAGCCTGAGCAAATCTCAGGCTCTGCCCCAGCCTGGGAGACAATTCCCTCAGCCCACTGAAATTACTAAGACCTTGGAACACAGGACATCACTCCTAATGACCTACCTCCCCACTCTCTGGCCTCTCCCCTGGGGATGCTGCCATGTCCCTGGACTGGTTGCCATCTCTCCATGTAGTGGACAACATGCTGGGCAGTGCTGGATTTCCCAGTGCTTCTGGGGAGCTGAGTTCTTGGGCAGGGAGAGGAGCTGCTCTACCACCACAGCCCACTGGGCAATGTCCTGAGGGAGGGTCAGAGGGCGAGAAGCAGCCCCAGCAACGTGCGTGCCTGTGCTACAGCCTGTGTGCATGCCTGGGGGCCGGCAGCGCCTCGACTCCCCCCGCAGCTCCCCAGATGGTCTGTGGGTGGTAATCTCGGCAGGTTGGTGGTGGCAACTTGATGAATGGGCTGTAGAATTTGGTGAGATAATTAAAGAACCTGACTCTCACAATGCACCTGATAACAAATGAGGTGTCTCTTTTTCTTTTCTGTTTTGCACGGTGAATTGTATTTCTAAAGATTAATGGATTTACCATTTCTATCTCAACAATGGTCCCATTCCCTGCACCTCCCAGTTACCGTGAGGTGCATCCCCCTGCCTCCATCCCCAAGGTGTCTCAGCCAACGGCACAGCCCTGCTTTGCAGACACATGGGGAGGCTTTGGGGTCTGGCAGCCCTTGGCCTTGGCTCTGACTGGCCCCAGCCCCAGGCTGCAGTGGAGAGGAACCGTGGAGAAACCGGAGGTCCTGCTGTCCATCCACAGGGTATCTGTCCCTCTGGGAGCCAGGGCTGAGGGCTGAAGGTGTTGTGTGGGCATGTTCCCAGTCCGGTGGCATCAGGCCACTTGCTGGGATGCGAAGGAGTCTGTGTACAGACCCGTTCACCTCGCAGACAATGCCTGGATGTAGCATAGTCAAGGGGTGGGAAGGATGGATGATGTGGGGGAGAACAAGAATGCTCTGAGCCATGTGGACCAGGGGGGAAGAGCCTGGCTGGCTCTGCTGTGCACACCAGTTAGTGACAACCAAAATATGTGTCCAGCTGAGGTGTGAACGCAGGTCCAAGTTGCAAAAGCCCCTGCCCAGCATCCTGGGGGCCAAGAGGCCAGTGTGACACCAGCTCCAGCCTGTGCTAGGCGGCCGCTCCAGCCTATCTCTCCCTGGCTCAGGCACAGGGCACTTTGCCCAGGAGACGGCACCCTCCTCTGTCCCGGCGGCTCCTTTCCATCTGGGTCAGACCTTCCCCCGTGAGAAATACTGGCAAGGGAGATATTTGGCGAGCCCAGCTCTGGCCACGGAGCAAGCACGAGGGATTCCCTGGGGCATACAGCCCCCCCTGCTCCTAGAGCCTGTGGGAGGCATGAGATGCTCCAGCACAATGGTGGCACCGGCTCACCGAAGAGTGATCCTCCCCACCATCTGCACACACGTCTGAGCAGCTAGGGACTGAACCGAGCCATCGAAGCATCTCCAAAATGTGCTTATATATTATATAGACATTTAAATTAGGTACCTGTGCAAATCAGCAGGTCATTAATCACCCACTCGTTTAATTGGTTTTCCTGCCAAATTGGTTACAGATAAATAATTAAAGTTAAAAAGAGGGTTTGGATGTATTCCTCTGGAAAGTCGGGTCAGCAGCTGGAAAGAAAATCTTTTAACTCCTCGGCTGGCACAGTCTGTCCCCAACAGGCAGGGACCGGGGGGGGCCACAGGGCCGGGGGCGCCCAGCCGAGGAGCAGGGTGGTGGTGCCAGGGGTCCCTGCCCGTGCCAGCACAGGGCTCCTCTTTGTGTGCCATCCCCTGGAGAAGATTTTCCGTGGAGAAGGTGCTTTCCTGGGGGTGCGCCTCTGGAGCGAGGAGCTGCAGGCAGGCCAGGCGAGCGTCCCGCTCTCGCGCACTGCGAGTGTGGGTTTTTCAGTGCACTTGGCTGCTAATCATGCATAATAATCGCATTTGCAGAACACAAATGTCACTTGGCTGAGTGCTTTAATTTACTGCCCCATAAACACACCCTGGGGATGCCTGGGCCCATAAAACATTGACAAGGGCCCTCATTTCCCGGACATTGTCCCCCACAGACCCCTTTGTCAGATGGCATATCCACAGGCCTCGTGCTCCCAGCTGGCCGAGGATGGTCACCACCACAATGCAGCCCTGGCTCCTGGTGTGATGGGGAAAGAGATGGGTCAGCCTTTGCTCCTGAGCATGGCCACCCTGTGGTCCAGGCAGGGGCAGGAGATGCTGAGTGGGACTGTGCTGAGCCCCCAGGTCTCAGGAATGTGGGTCCTGCCCCACATCTCTGCCCAACACCGGTGAGGGATATGTCCCCGTCCCGTCCCCATCCCATCCCATGTCGCAGGAACAACCCTAGGCTCTCCAGGTGGACACTATACACCTTTCCCCGTGTATGGGACATGCACCACATGTTCGGGGACACATCCCACTTGCAGGACAGTGTTTCCGGCCGTCGCTCAGGCTGCATCAGCTCCTGCTCCTCCATCAGCAGGCGCCGCTCTGGTTCCTGCAGAGCCCAGGGGATGCATGAGCAGGGGTAGATGCGGCCTTGATTTGATCCCAGGGGTCCCTTTCCAGCCAGCAGGAGCTGATGGGGTCTTTGAGGATTTCTCAAGCTTCCCAGAGGACAGAATATCTCTTTCCCAGAGCTTTTCCTCTCAGTGAAGGAGAGCTGGGCGTAGGAGCAACCTTGGACTGAGCAGTCACTAGTTGCTTCAGTGCAAATTAAATGGGAGGATAAACAGAGGCAGGTCAGTGGCAGAGGCTCTTATTTTACAAGGACAAACTCTAATGAACTAAGAGGACTCAGGCCCAGCTAGCTGGAACTCTTCCCCCTCCTTTTTAAATACAGGCTCTGTATTTGCTATTCCCTGTCAGTCCCCGAGTCTCCCAGCAGGTGCTGTATCCATGCAGCATTGGCTGCAGTCCTGAGCCTGGGCAGAACCTGGGGGTCCCAGGAATCTCCCTTCTGGCTCTGCCATGGTCCCGTCCTGCTCCAAGGCAAGGAGCCGTGGTCCCCCCAGACCCCTTATTTGCTCTGGGCCTTTTGCCAAGCATCAGTGTTCTCCAGACACAGCAGCTGATCACGGAGTTCATTCCTTCTGCTCCTGCTAGGGAAGAGACAGACAGGGTGGGCTCTGCTAGCGCTGCTTGACCCCGGGCACTTGCCATCCAGGGCTTGTAGCCCAGTGGTCCCCTTCCCCTTGCTCCATCTAGGACAATTTCAGCATCCTTCATTGCTTTCTGATTGTCTCAGCCACTTTCCCTTGTTGTTCTTGTTAAAGGCAGATCTCAATAAGTAGTTCACTAACTCAGCCATTTGAGAATCATCATTAATTTAATATCCTTCCTCATTTATTAATGGGCCTACTTTGTCTTGACTCTCCAGTATTTCCTTTTCCCCTTGATATATTTGTAAAAGCCCTTCCTATTCCCCTTAGCCGCATGGCTACCACTAATGTTTGCTTTTCCTGCTGTCTTTAACATTTCTCTTCAACCTTAAATGACTTGGGCTCCTCCAGCTTCCGTGCAGGGCTTTTCTTCTCCACACCAGAGCTGTCCTGCTGTGGGGCAGCCCCCGGGTCCCCCTGCCTGCAACACACTCCTCTGGTAGCTCCTGGCTGGATCCTAAGAGAGCTCCAGGACCTGTTCTTGTCCTGGAAGAGAGTCCTGATGGGGTCAGCAGGACAGGATATCTGTTCATTGCATTGTGAGAGCTTCCCAGAGAGACCATCCGAACTGGAATAGGGCAGGCATCTCTGAATCCCTCACCAGACACCCATTGCCTCTCCCTGTCCTGGTCTACACCGCACCCTGTGCAGCTCAGCCTCAGCTGGACCCCGAGGTGGGTGGCTAACCACCCCCCGTGTGACCCACAGCATTGTGTGAGCCCAGTTTTGGCTTTTGCAGCATTGCAGTGGGTCTGGTTGGCCCGTGCCATCATGCCTGTATCCAGCATTCATCCTTGCAGACTGCATTCACCGGGTCCTGGCCGTGGACCGGCTGGGAAGGACAGCAGTCAAATCCAGTCCCTGTCATGCTGCTGCTTCCCCGCTTATTTCCTCAGCAGCTGCTGGAGATGAGGAGGTCCAGAATTCAACAATGGGCAAGAGGAGTCTGAAGACTTGATCCTTCAAGCCTTGTGGGAGGAAAAGGTGTGGGAGCAAAGGGAGCAGGCAAAAAGTTACAGGCAAGGCTGTGGAGTGGGTGGGAGACCTGAGCACATCCTAAATGGAGGGTCGGCTCCGCTGTGCTGTTGCCAGGGTGATGGGAAGCAGAGGGTTGGGGATGTGTCTGTTTACATAAGAATTGTTGATTAATGAACATACAGGCGAGATAATGAACCAAGGGCCTGGAGGCGCCTGAGTTATCTCTCCATCGCAAGGCAGGCAGTTTAGCGATTTGGCTGCAGAGCCTTCCTGGTGTACCTCACTCTGTACCCCAGCCTGCGTGTCCTGACAAAGACAGGTCCAAGACAGCGTGCAGCAGTGCGGGGACCCAAATCCATGGGAGAAGAGAGCCCCCACGTGATGGACTTCACCTACCTGTGCCCCTCCAGAGCCACGCCAAGGTGTCCAGACAACGACAGCACTGGGATGCTCCTACTGGCAGCTCCTGAGAGCATAAATCCATCCCAAGCTCCTTCCCAGCAAACTCAGAAGAGCATAGGCCTCTCCAGTTGCCACCAGTCCTAATACAGCTGCCTGGTTTTTAGGTGCATAGTGGAGCCTGACCATGTCCCAGGTGCCCTGCATGGGTTTTGAGTAGCCAGGTGGGAAGCCCAGGCAAACCCGGCTACCCACCACCCTTCCAGGTCATCATCTCTCCTGGGTCTGCCATGACACGGTCTGTGTCCTAGACACCATCCTTCCGGGTCACTCTGTCCCTCTGGGTCTGCCCAGGTACGGTTTGATCCCATAGCCTGCCATGAGCAAGATGTGTCATCCTCTGCTCACTTGGACTGCTGAATCAGTTGGCCACACCACTGATGTCTCCCAGGTCACAGCCACCAGAAACAACCCCTGCAGAAGGGCTTCCCACAGAGGTCTGGTGTTAGCTCCTCACAGGTGATTCTCGCACTCCTACCTTGATGACCATGTGTGGGGCCGGCCTTCATGGGGTTGCAGATGGCAAGGATGTGTAAGCATCCCCTCCCTGGGCTGGAGGGAAGACAGGTGAGCTGGCTACAAAGATCCTCATGCCCACAACAACATCCTCCAAAGTTGCCAGACTCCATGTGGGGAAGACTATGGATCCAGCAGCTTCCAAAGCCATGGAGAAGCTGAGAAACATCCCTAAAAGCTGTATGTTGGTAAAACAGTGCTACTACTTTGCACAGAGCCTTGGCCCAGTGCAGCAGCATGTGCTGGTTTGCTCCCCTTCTCCAGGATCCCTTCATTGGCCAATGCAGGCAGTGGGGAAGGAGAAGGTGGTGGTCCCCAGGATTCTCTGCCTGCCCTGCTCTCCCTGCCTGCAGCTCCAGGCAAGCTCCCGTGTCCATCACCTCAGTCCTGTGGGGTTCCTGTGGCATGGGGGAGAGTTGGGGTACCTACCCTGGGTATGTCACATCTCTCAGCACAGAGGTGAGTGTGCAGAAGTCAGCGATCACCCAGCACCCAGGTTGGCATCACGGGTGCCTGGTGCACCATGGGCTCCTCCCTGGATGCAGGTCCCGAGGTCACATGGAAGCTCACAGGCAGAGCCTGCCATGGGGCAAACCTGCCAGCACAAATCTTGTGGCCAAGGGACAGCTGCCCACATCTGGGTGGAGGGTGAGGACTTGGGACAGGCTTGGGACACATGCAGGTGGCACATGGCACACAGGGCAGGAAGACAAGGAGGGCAGCACATCAGGGCAGGCATGTTCCAAGCATCACCAGTCCCCAAATTTCTATGCAAAGTCTCGTTCCCAGCTGAGGTATTAAAGCCCCAGTGTCCCATATTTCAGTGGCAAGCCCCTGTCCTTTCAGAGCTGAAATATCTCTTGAAACCTGAAAAAACGGGAACCAGAAGCAGGAGAAGAGAGGGGACACTGAAGAGTGGAGAGGGGCTGGAAGCAGGGATGCTGCACTGGGAAAGTGGGATGGTGTGGTGGAAAGGGATGCAGTAGGCAGCAGGCTGGGTAGGATGAACTGCAGAAGAGAAGGGGAAGGACTGGTGGCAGAGCCCGAGCAGTGGATCCAGGGACAGAACCCCGTGTGGGAGGTGGAGCCCCAAACGGGTACTGGGAGCCTGTCACCCAGCCCCGGGTGCAGGGCTGGGGCGATTTCCATGGCACTATTCTGGCTGCTGCTCTGCCTGCTCCAAAGGCTGTGATTAAGTGCAGGCAGACCCACAATTACCGTGGGGCGGCTGCTGGTGGGCACACCAGCTCTGCGTGAGTGCTGGGGGCCCTGCCTCTCTGCACCTGCTTGCGTGCAGCATGCCAAGGGGCATCTGAGCTGCTGCTGCTGTGATGCCTGTGCTGCCTGCACTACCCCCAGGCAGGGAAGGGATCATGTCCCACATGCCCCAGGCAGGGCAGGGTTCAGTGCCCTCATGTCCCCAGACAGAGCAGGGATCAGCATCTCTCCATGTCCCCAGAAAGGGCAGGGATCTGTGTCCCCATGACCCCAGGCATGACAGGGATCAGTGCCCCCTTGTCTCCAGGCAGGACGGGAATCAGTGTCCCCATCTCCCTGGGCAGGTCAGGGATCACTGTCCCCACAGCCCCAGGCAGGACAGGGATCAACATCCCCATTGCCACTAGGCAGGGCACAGCTCCATGGCCCCATGGCCCCAGGCAGGGCAGGGATCAGTGTCCCCATGTCCCCAGGAAGGACAGGGATCGGTGTCCCCATGTCCCCAGGAAGGACAGGGATCAATATCCCCGTTGCCACTAGCTAGGGCAGGGCTCCATGGCCCCATGTCCACAGGCAGGGCAGGGATCATGCCTCACATATCCCCAGGCAGGACAGGGATCAGTCTCCCCAAGTCCCTGGGCAGGACAGGGACCAGTGTCCCCAGAGACCTGCGCCAGGGCAGGGAGGAGACAGGGGTGTCCATCCCCTCAGGGATCCCTCCTTTCTCGACCCCCACAAACCCCCATGTCCCTCATTTTATTCTCCGCGTGTCCCATCCCTGTGGGGTGACCCCCCCCCCCTCCGTGACACCCAGGCGGGGTGCCAGTCCCCAAGGGGGGAGCACACCGGGGCGGCCGCCCACGCAACTGGAGCAGAGTAAATGCTGTAACTTTGAACATGTCCGGAAATAATGACTTTAAAAATGTATCATTCTGCAAACTAATTAAGGCGCGTGCCCGCATCCCCGGCAGCAGGGGAAGTGAATTGTGAGTAACTCTCCCAGACCTGGAAGCCCACTTGATCTTTACAAACTGTGCACAGCAAGTGCTCCTGAATATTTAACCCCGTCGGCTCCCCCAGGGCTGAAAAAGGGGGCATGAGGACACTGGCAGAGGGGGAGACTCTTTCTCCTCACCCTCCTCCCCAGGTGGGCACCTGAACGTGGACAGTTATGCTGGGCTCCCTGACCCACAGTCGTGCCTGCATGGGGCAGGATGGGTCCCAAGCCTGGGTGACACTTTGGTTTGGGCTGGGACATCCCTCCCGAGGCTGCTCAGGTCCAGTTTTGGCAGCACTGAGGTGGGATCAAGCATGGGAATGCTGATCCATCTCTGTCCATGCCTGTGCTGGGAGCCAGGGCTCTGCCAGATCCATCCCTGGCAACAGGGGGGGATTCACCGCGGCCCTGGGGGAAACGGGGACACCAGTGGCACTGCCATCCATCCAGGCAATCCTGTATTGGAGCATCTTTAATTCCCAGCTGCAGGGCTGGGGTTTGGTACTGCCTGTGGTGCCTGTGTCCCTTGTTGTCCTTGTCCCATGGCAACCCCTTATGCCACATCCTGCGGTACCCCACATGATGCCCCATGAGGTACCCTCCATGCTGGTCCGCCCTGCAGCGCTGCACCCCGCTGCCATGCCTCATCGTGCCCGGTGCCCATTGCCTGGCGTGTGCCAGCACCTGGTGTCCCCGCAGAGCTGCGCCCGCAGCAAGGCTCCGCCGCCTGCATCCACCCTGCAGGGCTTGTCCCCAGCAACGTACCGGCCTATCATGAGATTAATTCTTGAGAAGGGGCTGTAATTACCTTCCATCTCCCCCTTCATAAATATGTAGAAATAAAAGCAGCGCACTCTGCTGAGCCCACCAACACTCGGCGGTGACCTTTCCGAAACAATATGTGCTGCGAGGCACATTCGCGCACCAGGCAAGCGTTGCCATGGCAAAGCGGGAGCGCAGAAAACACACCGCAATTACGCGGGGAAAAGCTCCCTGGCAGCACCACGATGTTCACCGTGGAGCCACGCACCTGCCTTTATTGATACGGCCTTTTGCGCAGTGTAAATGTCGCCGGGGTCTTACCTGCCTCGTGCCGCCCACTGGGTACCGTCACCTGCAGGGCCCGAGGAGGTGGGAGGTGGATGCTGCGGTGGGTGGTGGCCCTGGAGGAGGGGGCACATCATTGTCATCCTGCCCGGCTAGGTCACCTGCCGCCCCTCTCCTGCATCGCTCAGCTCCATCCCCATCCTGCCCAGCCCATGGCTCCCCATCAGCTCACAATTCCCGTCCCCAGCTTCAGCTCAGCGCAGTTGTCATTTCTGGTCCCTCCTCTCTGCTGGGGACACTTGCTTTCTGCATACAGCTATGGATATGGGTAGCATCCATACCCCCATTCCCCCATATAAACCCTCAAGCCCTCCTTCCCATCCCCTCTCCTCTCTCCTCCATCCATCCTGGCTTTGCAGGCCATGCCAGCCCACTCAGGTGCCAGCGCAGAGGTCCCTGTCCCCTGTCCCTGTCCCTGTCCCCTGCCTGCCACCTCCCCCGGGTGCCGGAGGGTTTTGCAGGCAGGACGGTGAGCGTGGGGTCCCTGCTCATGGAGCGCGAGCAGGTGGCTGCCAGCACAGCGCAGCACAAAATCAATCGCCCGCGCTCGCTCCCAGAGACGGATTTATACAGAGAACAAAAGGTCTAAAAATGTGCCAGCACTCCCAGCCTGCTGGGAAAGCTCTTCATGCACAGCGAGCGGAGATGCTCGCTGGGCCTCCGGAGCCAGCTCGGAGGTGCACGCCGCAGCGTGCCCCCCCTCCCCCTGCCCCCCCTCCCAGCACCCCGCTGATGTGCAGCTGCGCCAGCCTGGCTTTCTGCCCCCACACGTCCCCCCTGCTTGGGCTGGCGTCTCCCCAGGGCACCTCTGCTTCCTTTGGGGCTGCTCCCATGGACGCTTCAGGTCCCGCTGGCAGGCACAGGCTGGTGTCCCCCTGCCAGGGCTGGAGGCTGGCCAGAGCTGGCCAAGCTCACCCAGAGAGGGGAATTTCAAGGTTTTTCCCTCCAGCAGTGCCGCTGCAGGGTTGGGATGCTCTGTAACCCCCCCCTCACCACGCAGGCAATTTCCTTTTCTTGCAACATCCTGCTGCTGCAGCCCTGGGAGCAGTGCAGGCAGCGGTGGTGCTGCATTACACCGGGCAGGGTAACACAGCAGACGATTTGCAGAGACACGCCAACCCCGGCCACATCCTTCCCTGCACCCACCCATAGGGACGGGACAGCACCAGGGCCATCGCCACCCCACCCCAGGGCTAACCGGAGCTGGAGCCGCTGCTGCCATGGACTGTGCCGTGCTGCTGCTCAGCTCCATGCCCCCGGGGACACCAGCTGGTGTCTTGCCTCGGGCAGAACAGCTCTGGCACGGCGCCACATCCCCCGACATTACGCTCGACGCGCGGCTGGCAGGATCTTTTCGGATGCTTTTCCGTCATCCCATAACATCTCCATCCTCTGCTGATCCAGGTGCTTTTGGGGCACTGACCAAAGCATCACTGCTGGTCTTTTCAAAGAAGCCAAAGGCGAGAGCGCTGCCTGAACATGGGGGTCTGGGGCACCCCTGCCACCTGCATGGGGTACCGGGGTGTCACAGTGTGTGCGGGCACCACTGTGGGTCTGAGGAGATCGCTGTGTGTGCCCCTGCGTCTGCACATCACCAGGGAATGAAGTGACACGGGGTGTGGCTGTGTGTGCCACCGGCAGTGTGGCACAAGGCGAATGCCACCCTGTGTGTGTGAGTGTGCTGCAGGATTGCCGAGCGCTCCTATTAGCTATTTATTTAACCTTGTTTTGGAGGCGGGTGAATTCCCTTTGCAGTGATGCGAAGCTTTATTGCCGCCAACCCATAAATCAGGGAGTTTCACTCCTCTCAGATGCCAAAGGACTGCAATTAGCAGCTCTCCCGCTCCATGCCTGACCCTGCGCGGGATGCCCTCCCCGCACCAGGGGGACACATCAGGGCTGGCAGCAGCCTCCTGCACCCCAGGGGAGGCTGGAAGGAGGCACTGGGAGACACCCCCCAAAATCCAGAGGCTTGGGCTGGAGGGGTGAAGCTGGGAAGAGCCCCTCGTTGCAGCATGCCAGAGGGCTGGAAAAGCCATGGCCAACCATGGGGCACGGGGTGGGGATGGGGCAGCCCCAAGTGCTCCCTGCCCCAGTGCTGCCCCCAGTTATAGACAATGCACCCTGAATAAATGGGGGAGGTGTTTTCTGTTTTTGTGGTTTGTGTTTTCTGTTTTGTGTTTTCTGAGCCAAAATGAGAGCAGGGGAGATTTTCTCCCCTGTGAAGAGCATCACTGAGACTCCGAGGGTGGAGGAGGCTGGTTCCCATGTGTGCAAGCAGCACCAGCCCCCCAGAAAAGGCAAGGGTCTCCATCCCAGCAGAGCCCCTGGCAGGCAGGCAGGGAGGCAGACCCCCGTTTGGCACCTGCATCTGCAAATCCAGCTTCCCAATGAGTCCAATTTTCCTTCTCGCTGAAGAGGGAGATGGTGTTTCAGCAGAAACACCCTTGTCGGGGAGCTAAAATGAAAGGGGAGCTTGGGGACATGGCTGGCCAGCCCTGAAGGTGCCTGCGCCAAAGCAGAGCCAAAGCCACAACAAGCTGGACCACCCTGTCCCCACCGTGTCGGTGTGACCATTGGTCTTCGCAAAGTGAGAGGGGAGGCTCTCATGGAGAGCATCCAGGCTCAGTAAAATCCCACCCTGCGCCCTGGGGAGGGAGAAGGTGGAGGATTTCCCACTGGGAGGACACGGCTTCCCATCAGCCCTGCAGCAGGGATGCTACCCAATGCACGGTGGTGTGTGTGGAAGGCACACCCAGGGTGTGCCGCATGGTCCATGCACTGCACCACCCAGCAACGTCCCACCCCATCCCCATGCTCAGGATGGCAGTGTCAGGGCCACTCCTGGTAGCAAAACATCCTCTTCATGACACCCCAGGGACAAGGATGGCCACTACCACAGGGCACGGCTGGCAGCAAACAGGCCATGGCCAGGGCAGGGAGCAGCGTCTCGCTTGCCGCCCGGGGCTGCCCCCGCACTGCCTTTGGAGGGTGGCTCCGTTTCCAGCTCAGCAAGCTGCAGCGAGCTCCCATTTTCCACTTTGTTAGCCTTGCTGCTGGAGCGGCAACCGGGCTGACAGCGTGGGGCACGGCTTCCCCAGCCAGCCAGCACGCAGCCGTGTGTTTCCCAGCTCGCTGCCGAGCCCAGGGCCAGTGCAGGAGGGGACCATGGCGCGGTGAGCCTTGAGACGCAGAAGGGATGCTTATCTGCAGATACGGGCTCATCCAGCCAGGCATCACCCCAAGGATGGAGGAAACCTCTGGGTTGCACCGCGGCATCCTTTTCACCCCCTGCCAGGAGGCTGAGCAGCACGGGAGGCAAGGAGCAAGGCCAGTGGGTTCAGAAGGAGGTAGCATGGCTTGTCCCGGCCATGAGCCCTTCCCCACTGCAGGGATGGGTGCAACGGGGCTGAGCTCCATGCCCGCAAGGTGCTGAGCAGAGAGGGGGAGCCAGGGCTGGCGATCACATCAGACTTCAAAGGGGAACGCGGTGTAAATATTTCACCAGGCCCTTGTGCAGAGCAAAGAGGCAGCGGCAATTAGAGCCGGGCACGTCCGCTCGGAGCCGAGAGGGGAAGGAGATCAAAGCCGCCCAGCAGGAGCCTGGCCAGGAGCTCGCCCTGACCTGGCCATAGCCTATGCCCTCCGTCAGCCCATCTGTCCCGGGGCTGGCACTGTCTGCCCACAGCTGGGGACACCGAGGAGCCGCAGCCGGTGTCCCCAGCCCCGCTGGGAGCTGCTGCCCAGCCGAGCACCCACAGGTGGGCTGCTTGAAACTGTCACCTTGCAGCACTCTGCTCCTCCTCCTGCCCTGCTTCGCACCTATGCAGCCATCGTCCCAGCCCGGAGGGGTGGCATGTCCCACGGGCACAGACAGGGTCCCTGCAGCATGCACTGGCCCCGAGCCCTGCAAACAGGGTGCTGCGGGGTGCTGCCACCCAAAGATGGTGGCATGGGGAGCTGGGAGCTGCTGTTCTGGGAGAGGCAGCGCTGCTGCCCGCGCTGCCATTCATGCCCCCAAATTAAATGGAATAATTCATTTGCTCTGGCTTCAAAAAGGCATTTGCTGGAAGTGCTGTGAATCGTGCCCGGGCCCTGATGCCACGCTGTTTCCTGGCATGGCTGGCACAGACAGGAGGGGTGTCACCAGGAGATGGTCTCTTGGCCTCAGGACACTAAGGGACTGTCCCCAGGAGGGCAGTGGGGCTCAATGGGGACATGGGGCTGCCCCCCAGTGCCCCATCCCCAGGTCAACCCAGGACAGGAGGACAAGGGGAGAGCACCCTGTATGCCAGCAGCTTGCTCTGCCCATCCCCACAAGCACGTGGGGCTGGAAGATGACACCAGCCACCTGGTGCTTGCATTTTGATATTCCCAGTAACAATACAAAGCTCTTGGCTCTCTCATCTTCTTGGCCAGGAGTAGAAGGGTCGTGGGGTCCCAGCAGTGTTCTGAGCCATACCGAGCCACACTGCCACATGACGCTGCTGCACGGTCCCATCAGCAAAAGGGCTGTGGCCAAGGTGTGGGGTCACCCTTGGTGGCACCCACATCCTTGGTGGCACACTTGCCCAGCAGCCCTGGAGTGCACAAGCTCTCCCTGGCACCAGGGAGCCAGTGCCAACAGGGCTGCTGAGCGCCCTTGGTGCCACCACGTTCCCCCTATCCTGCTGCTCCTGTGGTTCTCCTGTGGGGTCTCACGCGATGAAGACAGAAGTTGGGTGGTATGGGAGGAGGGTGCTGGGGGCAGTGGCAGGGTGACAGGGCTGTGCATGCACACATCTTTGTGTGGGCAAGTGTTTCCAGGGGTGCTGTGTGTGCACACTCTGGGGCTGTGTTGTGCACAGCAGGGCTGTGTGTGTGCCGTGGGGTTGTATGCACAGTGGGGCTGTGCGTGCAGCACACTTGGTGGAGCCTGTGCCACCACTGGGCCAGGTAGCAGCACCAGGGGACAGCAAACCCCCGTGGGCAGGGGGGTCTGTGCTGGGCACCCTAATTTCTGAGCCCTCCCTTGCTCCCAGGGGTGGGTTACAGCAGCCCCCGGTAGCTGATTGCAACCCCTGAGCTCCAGACCCCTCGGGTTTCGGCCCTGCTTTAAAATATGCTCCAGCTCTAGCGATGCTGCTGAGATGGTCGGAGCAGAACTGTGCTCCCCACTGAGGCACCCAGCCCCTCCCGGGGCACCCACGCTCCCCAGCACCCATGCCACCAGGGGGTCCTGCTCAATGGGGACCACAAGCTAGTGGAGGGGGGGTAGGACTCTGCGATGTGCCATGGTGCCAGGGCACAGGGAACTGGGACAAGTGTCGTGCCAAGGCGATGGGTGCAGGAGGGGGGGCCCCCAGCACCCTGCCCTAAAGAACAGGGAGGGGATGCTGCCTCCAGAGAATTATCTCATGAACAGAGACCTGAAGCCGGAGGCAGGTTTTTCATCACCAGCCCTGGCAGCACACACTGTGCTGAGCGATGGGGGTCCTGCGCCCTCCCCCCTCATCCCGAACAGGTTTCGCTCGCCAGCACAGCTGCCGCATCCAGATGTTGCTGGTATTGAGGGAGGCAGGCTGCTCAGCCCACAGCTGCTCCCTGCTTCGCTTGCAATTGCTTTGGAAATATTGTGTGTGCTCAGCTCTTTAGAGCTAATCTCCATCCTGCAGCCGGGGCTGGGGGAGCTGCCCACACCAGTCCAGCCGGTGGGGAATCTGGGGAAGGGGAGGGTACCCCGCTGGCAGCCCCCCAGCGTGGGGCAGGGCTGGGGTGGCCGCAATGCTGCCGCAAGAGGTGGGCTGGTTACCACCCCAGCGATTCCTTCCTGCTTGATTGGGGTCATTAATCCCGCGCTCTCCGCCAACCTGACAGAGTCTGTAAGTGTCAGCATGTGAGCGATCCGCTCGCTCGGCACCATCCATCAGGCCCCTGGCAAACGCCGCGCGACGCCCCCTCCCTGATTTATCTGAGGCCAATGGAGTCATGAAAAACAGCTGGTAAATCCTTCCCCATCAGCTGGCTGATTATTAATGCAGCCAAGTGTGGAGGCAGCGAGCGATGTGGAGAGACGGGCCCGGCCAGCGCTGGTGAAAGGCAGCATATGGCCCAGTCCGGCTGCCCCCGTGGCGAGGAACTCGCCTGCTCCCTGCCATGGCCACAGCCGAGCCCTGTCTGTCCCCCGTGCATGCCGGCAGCAATGTGGCGGCTGCAGAAGTGCCCCGTGCTCCTGCCAGCACCCACAACTCCTGGCTTGGATGTGCAGGACACTCTCTGCCCCATGACGTCCAGGCTGGGGGGCTCAGCACCCCCGGGAAGAGTAAAATGGGTAAAATGGCCCATGGATTGGGGGCAGCTGGGTCAAAAGGGCACCAGGGCTTTTTCAGGGTGAGGACAGGCACACGATGCTTTGATGAAGGGGCAAGTGATTGCCCAAAGGAAGGAGGGACAAGCCAGCACCAGCGCTATAGGCAGTCATGGAGCCAGACTGGGTGCTGAGCAAAGGCACAGAGCCCCAGACATGGCCCCGTGACGCTGGTTGCGGCATGGGGACATGCACAGCCCCTATGCACGGGTGCAGGATGCTCCGGTCCCTCCAGCCAGCACAGCCCATTGCATTCCCCTGCACTGCCCCACGGAGGCAGCACAGCCGGGCGCACCCGGACCTGATTGCCACCAGCACCGTGGCCACCACAAAGATGCAGAACCTGCTGCCTGCATCCCTCATGGGGGCCATATCCCCACGCACCCCCTGCAAAAAAGCATCCCCCAGGGCCAGGAAAGCCACTCGACAGCTTTTACAGCCCCCGGTCCCCCCTGTTGCACCCCACACACCAGGGGCCCAGCATGCTTCTCGTGCCCTGCAAAGCTGCCGTGCCCTCTGCATTGACGTAACAGCTCAGGGAAAAAGAAAATAAATGAATTGTGTGAGTGGGCTGGAAGGAAGCTAGAAGCAGCATTTTTGTGGTTGTGTGCCGAGCAGGTGCAGCTGACAATTAGCTATCTCTTCCCAGCCTCTTCATTTAGTTCCTCAAGGTTATTTTGAAAATTGAATATTCAATTAATGAAAGAGTGGCTTTCGGTGCTCCCTTCCCCAGGGCGGAGGCACCCTCAGGGACAGCTCAGGAGGGGAGTGAAGGAGGAAGAAGCGCATCTTCCTCCTCATCATGGCCACCTCCCCTTCTCCCCCCTCCTCAGCCACGTTTTGAGCACTCCAAGCCCCAGATTTGCGCTGGGAAGATGAAGCGGCAGAAGTCGCCGTGGTGGAAAGTAGGTGACGTTGAGTCACGTTTGAGCCTGTCGTGGAAGATGTCGTGCTCCCTTCACCGGCGAGCCTCCCCTTCGAAACCCAGCCTGCAAAAAGCCCCACACCCTACCCCCCCCCCCCCCC
>VYZM01024916.1:71594-91495 GCA_013398915.1 Dromas ardeola
TTGCGGAGCTCTGTGATGCCCCCCCCCCCCCCCCCACGCACAATCCCCTATGGATGTGGGCAATGTGTGCCCTCCATGCCAGGGTGCCAGGACAGCTCTGGCACTGGTGGCGTGCAGAGAGGGCACTGAGGAGTACCCACACATACCTGCAGCGTGTGGGCATCCCCGGTGCACGCAGGGTCCCCATGCCATGCACTGGTGGTGCATCGCGATGCAGTGTGTAGGATCAGCTGGATGCTCTGCACATACGTGTGTGCAGGTGTGTCTCCCCAACCCCTGGGAGACACCCTGGGGAGCTGCTGGCATCACATGGCTGGGGAAATCCTCAGGGTAACAGCCACCTGCAGCAGCCCTAGTCCCCAGAGGGGTTGTGAGGTGTCTGTTGGGGGTGCATAGGGGGATGTCTGGCACATTAGTTGCCTCCCGGAGCTGCTAAGCTCCTGTTTGTCTGCGTTTTTGCACTCCCAGCTTTGACCAAGGGTGAGTTGTGCCTCCAGGAAAAGGCAGTGCCCTGGAGCCCGGGCCATCTGCGTGGGCAAAGGCTGCGGCTCCAGCTGCAGTGGGCACTGCAGGCCAGCATTTTAATAACAGGCTGAGGACAAGGGGGATAAAAATAGCCCCCGGTACTGCCTCCCACTCTCCAGTCTGTGGGGAAATGGCGGCTTGCCACCCCAGCCCAGGTGGTTATTTTTAGGCTGTCACCTCCTTGCTTCTCTTGGGGGTGGCTTTTATAAATAGCCAGTTCCTCTGAGCAGCTCCACTGCCAGGCAGGATATCGATGTGCCCGTGCCCAGCAGAGCTGGGAAAGATGCTGCCTCACCTGCCCAGCCCTGCTTCCTCTTCCTCTGGGATTGGGCAGCAGGGATAGAGCCCGATCCCACTACCCAGTCCTCCCTGCCAGCCCCCGGGGCTCGGGAAAAGCTTCCCCCACTACCTGTGATCGCCTGGGTGCTTCAGACACCGTCCCCCTACCTGGAGCTCCCAGCTGCTGCCCCTTCATCCTTCTGGCTCCTGCCCCAGCACCTTCCCCAGCCCTGCTCCCCATCCTCTGCTCCTGGGCTCCCTAAATCCCATCCCTGTGCGCCAGCTCCTCGCAGGGCCCAGCCCCTGCTCTCCTGCATCTTTTCCCCTTCCCCAGGGCCTGGAGCATCCTCAAAGCCCCCGATCTTCCTCTTCCTCTTGTTCTCCAGTTTATTTTAGCAGACATACCTCCCCAAGCGCCCCTTGCCCAGCAGCATCTCCCCAGCACCAGTTTGCCCAGTGCCAGCTCTCTGCGGCCGTAAGCGCTGCAGAGTGGCAGCCGCGGTGCCATAATTAGCCAGGTACAGCAGGAACGCACTTGCAGCCTGACAGCTCTTCTGGAGTCAAATGGGAGCCAATTAATCTAATTAAAGCGGCCGCTGGCTCGTTATTCCTGCACAGTTCACAAGGCTACGAAGGCGCCCCGTCCTCGCTGTCTCCCTGCCCACGAGCTGCTGGGCTGGGTGCATACGGATGGGCACGGAAAGCCATGGCTCCTTCTTTCCATGGATCCGAGGTGCCCGGGGCACTGTCCTGGGGTGAATAAGGGGGCACAAGATCTGGGTGCCCATGGTGGGGTGACTCTGCACCGTGCATCGGGCACCTGGATGTGCCGGAATGTGACTGGGGTGCCAGTGGTACCCATGGGAGCGGGATGCAGGGGGATGCCTGCCGAGGATGCCGTGTCTACGGGGTTTGTATGCCATGAGGCTGCAGTGCCAGCCGTGTCACCAGCCTCAGCAGTGGTTGGTGGGGCCTGGCGCTGCGCCACGTCCCGGTGAGGAAGGGTTTTGTTTGCCAGTGCCAGAGCAGGTCCTGCCGGGTGGCGCGGCAGCATCCTGCAAGCTAATTACGAGGCAGGCCGAGGAGGAGGTCTGTCTGCACAGGTGTCTGTCAGCAGGGCGCTGGCACTCACGCCGCCTAATTAGACACCCTGCCAGCCTTTAATGAGAACAAATGAGAGGCCAGCCAGTGCGGGGCTGGGCCGTGGCATCCGGACCCTGTCCCGCATGCTGGCTCTGGCCCAGTGCCCTCGGAGAGCTGGTGACCACTGTCATTGGGGCATGAGGGGGGGGCTGCAGTGGCTCAGCCCCCCCATGTCAGGGAGCCCTGGCATCAGGGCAGAGCTTTCCTAGCCCCACCATGCCCCACTGCAGCATCCTGCACCCCACAGGGCACTGGGTACCACTCTCCTGGCAGCCCCTGAGCCATCCCCATCGCCTTGTCCCTTCACCAAGCCCTTTGGAGAGCTGGGTCTTTGGGCTCCATCACGGCGGGGGGGTGCTGCCATATCTGCCATCTTACCCACAGCCTGTCTCACTGCAAAGAGGGGAGCTTGGCTCCAGGTGGATCTGCCCGCATAGGCTGAGTCTCCAGTTATGAGCCTCCAGTTATCAGCTCAATAGCTGCCGGTGCCCCATGGGGCATCCCACGGCATGCGGATTGCCACCTCCCTGCCCTCGTCCTAGCAGCACCGATCCAGCTGCACCAGGGGGCTCTAAAGCAACATGCTGTCCTTGGGATCCCCATGTGGCTCTTCCATGGCTCCCTGTAATCTAAAGGCAAACAGAGGGTCCTCTGTTGACCACACAGTGGTCCGCAGCAACACGTCCCTGCACCCCGAGCCTTGGGCACAGGCAGGGTCCCTTGTTGACGCAGGGAGCCGGATGGGCAGGGTGGCCAGGACAAGTTGGGAGCCCCAGTTGTGCCCCAAAAAACCTCAGTGACTTTTGAAGAAGGGCTGCAGGTGGAGACCTCGCAACACACGTGCGTTCGGAGAGGGAAGTTTAACCCAACAGCGGGACCTCAGGTGAGTCTGGAGGCTGCAAAAGGGCCGAGCAAGCTGGGAACAAGGTGCAGGAGAGTGGACTGATGGGCGAGGATGGTGCTGCTGGGAGACAGAGCTGAAGCCCCAGTTACAAACTCCCTCTGCAAGTAGATTTGCAGACCAACAGGCGCTGGGACATCGTGACAGGCGTGTGCCCAGCCTGGGAAATGGGGAAGGGGGGTGGCGAGCCCCCACGCTGCACGCCGGCTCCGCAGCAGCCCTATAAATAAACACAGCCCCAACGCCATGGCACACGCCGGGATGCTGCAGGGAGGCAATTGTGCGCAGCTCCTGGCAGGCAGCGGGGAGTAACGGGACAAGACCAAGGCGGGGAAATGCCGTGTGGGTGTTAGGAAATGTCACCTGGCAAAGGAGCCATCGGGCAGGGTGGCAGGTCCCCCCCGGGAGCCAGGCATGGGCAGGGCTGGGGTGGCCCTGGAGCCCCCAGGAAGAGGGTGTCTGGAGTGACACAACGCCTGCGCAGTCTGGAGGGGAAAGTGTGTCATTAAGGGACATGCACACCCCCGCACCCCCACCGTACACACACAGACATCTCCATCTCTGCATGCAAACTGCCCTTTTTCCCCCCACATTCACCCCTTCGTCTCGGCATGCACCCCCCCACACACACGCACCTTCACTTCTCCCATGTCCCACACGCACACGCCTCCATCCCTCCTTCCGCACATGTCTTAGCCCCTGTGCACCCATGCAGGCACAAGTCTTCCTCCTCCCCATTTGCATCCCCACCAAAAATCACCCTCGCAGCACCCGGGGCTGGCGTCCCGCATCTCCATGTCCCCAGGGGTAGAGAAGGATGGCCGCATCCATGCCACCACAGCTCTGCTAGCCCGGCTTCTCCCGGCAGGCTGCCGTCATGCCGCGGCTTAGAGAGGTTTAAGGGAAAGGCGCGGGGGGGACGGACGTGCCAGGTCTCGGAGGCTGAGGCCAACCTCAGCAATGCCAGGCAGGGGGTGGTGGGATTTGCTGGAGTGCCGGGCAATTTCCCCGCTGCTCTGCTCCGTCCTCTTATTTTCGCGGCGGGGTCCCAGTGGTTGATGGGCAGGTTGGTGTCACTGGCGCGGCTCCCCTCTGCTCTGCCGGCGATGCTTGCCCGCCTCCCAGTCCGCCCAGCGTATGCCTGGTTGCTCGCAGGAAGAGGTGGATGCGGAGCCAAGGGGCTTTGCCGGGGATTTTTGCAAGCCTTCGGTGGTGGGGGGGGGGGGGGGCACGCAGGATCACCAGCAGTCCCAGCTCCGTCCAGACACAGCCCTGCCGGTCCTGTACCCCTGGCAAGCTGTGCTGTGGCCGTGATGGGCATCCCGCAGCACTGGCCGCAGTGAGACGGGGCAGAGGCAGTTGGTGGAGGAGGATGGAGGCAGCTGGGGACAGGAATGCTGCAGCCAGGCAGGTCCCCTCCAGCCGGCCGTGGACCAGACACCCGGGAGCCACATGAGCTGGCACTGCCAGCCGGGCAGAAGTGTGGGGCAAGCGGGGGTCCCGCAGCCTCAGCGTCCCTCCAGCCCCTTTCCGGGGAGGCCAGGCCCTGGCCTGAAGGGATGATGGAGCAGATGATGCTCTTGGTCTGAGGCGAAAGGCAGAGCAGAGTTGCCATGGAGACTGGCTATGTCATTTTAAGGAGGCACAGAGGCATTCGCACCCATCCCTCTCCAATGAGCCCCAGCAGCGGGAGGCAGGGGAAGCGGGGTTGGGGGGGAGCGACCAGCATCCCCTTCAGTCCCAGGGGGGTTGGCTGGTCCCCAGCAGTGCCACCCGTCGCCAGAGCCAGCAGCCAGGCTGCAGGCAGGGCTGCCTGCCCAGGGCGTGCCGGGGCAGGAGGGGGGCAAACCTCCCTTGGGGACAGCTGGGAGCAACTGGTGGCAACAGCCTGCAAGGAGCAGAGGTCAATACATGCCCCCGCCTCCCCCCCCCCATTTTCCTGAGATGGCCCCATGTGCTGGGGACGGGCTGCAAGTGCCGACCGAGGGGCTGGGGTGAGGTTTGGGGTGAAAACAGTAATATCCTGGCTTTCTGGATAATTTAAGCTTTAATTAAAATGAGGCTTTACATATTAGCAATGCCCCCCCCGCCCCATACACACACACACACACTGTTTCCCGGGAGTGGGAGTGCTGCTGCTCGGCCTCCCGGCGCCTGCGGGCAGCTCTGGTGCCTCTGCTGGAGTCCCCTCCACATCGCCACAGCCCCACGGAGGGACAAATTATAGCTGGGGCGGGGGGGGGGGTTAAATATAGCAGCACCTCCAACAGGAAAAAGCATCCCTAAATATGGAGGCAAATAAAGGGATGCAAAGATGCCCCCTCCATCCCCATTTTCCCTTCCCAGAAGGATGTTCGGGCGTGCTCTGGTCCCATGGGGCAGCCATGGGGCCGGGGCTCGCTGTGTCTTTGCTGTAGCTCCCCTTGGCTAGTCATCCCCCGGCCCTTTGCGGGGTCCACCCGCGGCGCTGGCACCCCCAGGTTGAGCATCTCCGGCAATGCTGCCAGCTCTCCCTGGGGCTGTCACGCTGCTCAGCGCTGTCGCTGTTCAGACGGGACCAGATGAAAACCAGCGTAGCTGCACCGGTAAGTCCATGCCCGGGAGGACGCTGGGTGCTGAGGTGGCTGCCAGCGCTGCAGGTCAGGTTGCCCAGGGCAGGGGTCTGTAGCAATGCTGGGGGGGGTGGGACAGGACATGGCAGTGTGTGCTGCCTGCGCAGGAGGCGGCCAAGCCTGCAAGCTGCAAACAGAAATGGTGCCTTGACGGGGTGTGGGGAGGAAGGAGGGCGGCCAGATCCGGCACGGCTCAGAGGGAGGTGCTGGCACTGTCTTGGGTGTCACACAGGCAGGGCTGAAGGACACGTTCCCCTGGCAGATGTTTTCCCAGAGCAAGGGGACGTGGAGCTGGGGTGAGGCGCCGTGCATTGCGCAGGGTGTGAGGTGTGTGTGCAGGGTGTGTGCAGTGTGAGCCGCCTGCTCCCGCTGGGCAGGTGTGCAGTGAAAGTGTGTGGCCGTGCAGAGCGCATGGGAGACGTGGGCGCACCAAGCGTGAGAGGGGCATGCCATTGGGCATGGGGTGAGTGTCATCGGCCGCGCCGCACGTGCAGCGTAAGCTGTGGGTGCAGTCCGCACGTGCGACGTGACGTGTGGCATGTATGTAGTGAGCTGCAAGTCTCTGCAGCAGCGTGCAATGCGAGGTGTGTGGATGCAGTGCATGCTCACTGCGGGAGGTGTGAGCGGTGCAGGGCATGGACTAGATGTTCTGAAAGGTTCCTTCCAACCCAGGCAGTTCTAGGATTCTATGCGTGCATCCAGTGCACGCTCGTTATGGGAGACGTGAGCAGTGCAGCACGGTACGCCATGCGAGGTGAGTGGATGCAGTGCATGCACACTTGTGGGGAGTTGTGCAGTGCAGCAAGGTGTGTGGATGCAGTGCACACTCACTGCGGGAGGTGTGAGCGCCGCAGTGCAGGGAGATGCATGGGTGCAGTGCACACTCACTATGGGAGGTGTGAGCCGTGCAGTGCAGGGAGATGCGTGGGTGCAGTGCACACTCACTATGGGAGGTGTGAGCCGTGCAGTGCGGGGAGATGCATGGATGCAGTGCACACACTGCGGGAGGTATGAGCGGTACAGTGCAGTACGCCACGCGAGGTGCGTGGATGCATGAACGAGAGGAGCACAGCATGCGGCTGCATGCCCAAGGCCAAGCGCCAGACGGCAATGGCCAGGATTGAAGTGTTGGCACCCCAGGGATCCCTGGCAGGATCCAAACGGGCCCCAGCTGCTATAGGCATCTCCCAAAACCTTAGGGAGCTCTTCCCCCTGCTGCTGGAGCCTGGCACGCGCCTGCAGCCGCCCGGCCAGGCGGGAGCATCTCCTCCTGCCATGCCTGCCAAGACTCCCACTCTCGAGACTCTACGACAGGAGAAAAGGGAACAAAAATTCACGTTTTCACATTTAGCTTCCTTTGTACTCAGCTAATTAGCGCCTGAGTCTGGTGATGTCATTAAAGCAGCACTAAGTCTTTATTGGGGTAATTTAATTTTCCCTTTCATATCAGGATGATTTCCTTTGTTGGGGTAGGTGCTGGGGAGGGGGAAGGGCCCGTGCAGACAATTGCTATTGTCAGGATAAATAATTCCCCAGTGGATTGACAAGGGGGGAAGTGGGCTGGGGGGGCTGGGAGCTGTCACTCACCTGGGTGGCAGCAGGAGCCGTACACCCCCCCGGGGAGCTGGGTGCTTTGGGGTGCCTCTCCCCATGCCGGGTGGGCTCCCCCCTGGCCAGCCAGGCACCTGCCTTGGCCCCTTTCCAACCGCCAACACCGCAGCAGCCTCCGCATACTGGAGGCAAGTGGGTTAATGTTGTGGGGGGGTGTTTCCCGTATAGCTCCCCCGGCTTCTCCCACCCCACCATCATCCCCGGTGCTGGGGAGAGGAGGGAAGCAGATTGTAGTGGGGTAAAAGGTGCATTTCTGAGCCACTGGAGACCCCATGGGTAGTAACCTGATGAAGAAACACAAGGCTCTGCATGCAGCTGGGACATGCTGGGGAGCAGGGACCTGCCAGGGCTGGCATAGACCAGGAGGAGCACTTGCAGGTGAAAATGACCCCAGCCTGGGGGGTGTCCCGAGTGGCATCCCTGCACTTGGAATGGTGGAACTGGGCTCAGCAAATATCCCCCCTCTCTGCAGCCCCTCTCCAGGCTCTGCATGCCATGAGGTGATGCCTGAGCAGTCACTGCCACAGCAAACTTGGCACAAGGAGGGGGTGGCCTCCATGGTGCAGCGTGCGAGACCCAGTGCTTGGGGCAAGAGAGGGGCAGGAGGCTGTTCAGATTGCACCTCCCTGGGACGCCCGCTCAAACAAGCCTCCAGCCCCTTTCCCAACCCTGTCTTCCCCTGTCCCACACCTCCCCTCAGCCCCTTGTCTGGGCTGCCCCAGGAGGGATCCCAAACACAGGGTGAGAGGAGAAGGAGATGTCCCATGGGGTCAGAGCCCCTGAGGACAGCTCTCTCGGTCCCCACCAAGCATCACTGGCAGCGGGTCTCCATCCCACCCCTGCCCCACCATGCTCATCATCTCCCAGCCCTCCAGGGCAGGGGAGGAAAAGGTGGCAAGTTCCCAGGAAGCAGCTGGGAAATGAGAGCGGTTGACATGTGCCACCATTCAAGTCATGATGTCCCCAGGAGCTTGGGCACAACCCATGGTAAGGCTCTGAAGGTGCAATGCATAAGGCAGGCTGACCCTGGTGCAGGGGTGCACGTCTTGCCCAGGCAGAACTGGTGCCAGTGGTGTCCTGGTCCAGCAAAGCATCACCAGGATGGGAATGGGTGGCTGGTGTGATCCCAAAGCCCCAACTCATCAGGTTTAGCTCTCCAGACACTTCCAGAGGAACTGTCCTTCCCTGAAAATGGGAAGGGATGTGCCTGGGAGGAGAGAGCAACTGAAGGGAGCCATTTTCCACCCACCCCCAGGTCCATCACCAGAAGGAACCAGCCCTTCTGGAGCCCACCCTGCAAGCCCCACCTTCCCCGAAGCCCCCCAAGCACTGCTGCTGGCTTGGGTGCGGACCAGCAGGAGCGGGAGACGGGCTGCAGAGGCAAACGTCACACCCGAAACGCAAACACCGGCTTGTTGGTAATTAGCAAATGTTTCAAGAGGAATGATGAGAAGCCAGTGACAGGCGGGCGGGTTTCTATTAAAAGCTGCCACGTGTGATCCTTCTCCAAGCCTGCCGGCCCCTCCTTACCTGGCGCAGGGGAAATCAGATGCAAACCTCACATTAATGCAGCGTTCAGGGGCGAGCTTTAATTGCAGCCGTGGCAGGAGCGACGGAGCCAGGGGGACGGCAGTGGGACCCGGGCAGCAGGGTGACGGGGACCCTTGCCTCTGCTGCCGGGAGAGGAGCTGCCCAGTGCCTTTGGGTGCTCTCCTCCCAACCATCCTCCTCCCTGACCTTCTCGCAGAGGGCGTTGAGTCACGAGGTGCGCTGAAGAGCGTACTCGGCACCCTGCGTGTCTCCACAAGCAGAGGCACTTGCTTAAATGTTAAGGGCTTGTTTGCATCCAGCGGAAGGGAAGCGGGAGCTGAGCCCCAGCTTGCCAATTGCTCCTCCGTGCCTTCCGGAGCCTAGGGGCCAGGGAAGTGCTCCTCCACGCAGGGAAGCATCCTCGAGTGATTCCTCCATGTGCTCAGCCCCCAAAATGCCTCTTTTCAGCCTCACGTGGCTTTTTTTTTTTCTGCCTTAATGACTTTCCAGAGCATCTCCAGCGTTACAGAAGGAGCATTAGAGAAGGCTCATGCATGGCCAGGGCAGCGTTTGCAAGATGGCCCCAGGACTGATGCACAGTGGTGGGGTGGGTCCTTCTCATGAATCTGCAAACCAAGCCCAGGAGGAGACAGGGCACATGGTGCTGGAGCAGTAGGAGCTTGGTCCAGCAGCCTCCAGGCAGAGACACGGTGGCCTTGGGCCAGTAAGGTGGAGATTGCCACAGAGCAGGGTAGATCTGCTCAGCAATACATCTTGCGAGCAACGGGAGCCAGGAGAGTAACCTAGTTCTGGCTTTATGAGATTGACTCCCCCAGTCCCCACTCCCTGAGTTGAAAGTGAATAATTACTGTCTGACTCGGCAGAACAGTAAAGGAGAAGATCAGCCAGAGGGGCCAAGGCCACCGGCAGTCGGGACCATCGCTTTGTGGGCTGGTGAGCATCTCCTGCCCCTGCTCAAGGTGTGAGCAGCAGTATGCATGTCCTTTGCCATCATCTCAAGGTGAGGGCTCCCCTTGCTTCACAATTTCTTCTGGCCTCACCACCACCACACCTCGCTCTCAACCTTTCTGCTGTCCAACAGGTCTACCCAAATATTAACGAGCCAGCTCCACTGCCTGTAAACCCAAGAGCAGGAACAGGGATGAACAGCGTGCTCGTCTGCCTCTCCGCAGGGTCCTCTTGCAAGTGATTTGCTGAGCGACAGCAAGGTTTTGATTTAACGAGGGCTGGTTATGCTGAGCAGGGTTTTGCTTGGCCTCCTGCTGCCCTGGGCTGGCTGAAGGAGGTGGGTCTCTCAGCTGAGCTCAAGACCTTCTGGAAGTGACATGGGCTCTTCCTTAGAGCATCCTTGGGCAGTTTCTAGTGGTGGTTCTGCCTGGATCTAGCACTGGGGACAGAGTCACTCTAAAAAAGAGGTTGGACGAGAAGCTCCTTCCAGCCAGTCCCCTCTGTCCTGGCTGTCCCTGGTTAGCTGGGACCTTCTGTGATGCAGCTCAGGTGGAGGCAGTGTGGCATGTGAGGTCTCTTCCTGCTCCAGGTCAATTGGGAGCAGTGGGATCCTTGCAGAGGAGATGTCGCAGAAAGGCAAAGAGGTGCCTGAGGACGTTGGTGACACCTCTCCCCTGTCACTGCTGCAGGAGGGGACAACCATCAAAGATGCATGTAGCTGTCACAATCCCACCACCACCAAGAAAACCCCAGAGCGAGGGTGCTTCAGGATGGCTGGGGACACTACAATTATTGGGTTATTACCCAAAATAGTCAGCTGGGGACAGCAGGTCTGGGTCAAATGACTGTCCTAAGGCAATATCATCTCTCCTTGCTGTCAGCCTCTGCTAGCTGGATCTGCCTTGGACACTTCCCAGTGGTCTTCCAGGGTTGACAGGTTACCCCAGTGTCCCCCACGGGTGGTGACACACACTTTCTTTGCATTCAACTCCTGGCTGCCAGACAACTTTTTGGATGCCCTTGCACCCTCCATCTGCTGCTGTTGTTGCTGTCCACATTGCCTTCACCACCATCCTGAGCTTCAAGAGATCACTTGTTTCATTAGCTGGTACCTGGGGAGGGGGTCCCTGTGCCACTGTTTTGGACATGCTGCCTTGTCCCCGCTTCAGGGTGACCCTTGGGACTGTGTCCCTGCCTGTCCCTACTGCTGCTGCTGCCCACCCGGGCTACTGCACACACTTGGCAGCACCGCATGGGTCTGTGACCTCCACACGGTGCCTGGTTGGGGTGATCTGTGTCTTACAAACACTCTAGTCATTGTTTAAGGGCTCTTCTTTGGACTACAAAAATACAGGCAGCTACCACACTTCTCCGCTTCTTAATGTATTGTCTGGCCTGTTTGCCTTCCCTCAAGGCTGAAAAAACCCTGTGCCCAGGCAGCATCTCTGAGCTCTCCTCCTGCCTGGGGTCACTGCTCCTATCAAACGGGTTTGCGAGCTGCACTGCTGTTCTCCAGTTTATTTCTGCAGGAAGAAAGACTCATTGCTTTGTTTTCCCATCTCTACACTCCACACTCAGCCCTGTTTCCTAGAATCACAGAATCACAGGATCATAGAGTGTGTTGGGTTGGAAGGGACCTTTAAGGGTCATCTAGTCCAACCCCCCTGCAGTAAGCAGGGACATCTTCAACTAGATCAGGTTGGTCAGAGGGTCATCAAGTCTGGCCTTGAATGTCTCCAGGTATGGGACCTCCACCACCTCTCTGGGCAACCTGAGAGGCAAACTGGTTTTGCCACCAGTTTTTGGTCCTGGGCATGTGTGAGGGTCCCCCCTGCTCCTGGTCAACAGCCACCCCATGGCTGTGAACACACCAAGCGGTGGTGGTGGTACAGGAGGGGCCATCCTAGCTCTGCTGCAGCATGAGCCCATGCCATGTGAGCTGGACCAGCAAGCCCAGAGCATCCACAAGTGTTGCCCCAGCCCAGGAGATGCTGGGGTGGGTGACACCAGTGGCATGGAGGTGGCTGGGGAGAGGCTGACCTGGCAGTGACGCTGCTGGAAGAGGCAGAGGGAAACAAGGCGGGGGGATAGAGAGGGGTCCTGCCATGGAGAAAAGGATGAGGAGGGGTACCCAGCCTAGTGCTGTGTGGGAACGATGGAGCACGCAGCTCCTGCCCTGCCTCCCCCCTACCATAGCTCACTGCAGAGGGGCCCTCGAGTGCATGCAGGCGAGGAAAGGCAGGGAGGGGGGGCGGGGGGAGAGATCTTTTCATCTAAAAGGTTACATTTGTCCTACTTCCTCCCATCTCCAGCAATTAACTTGAAGGGAGACATCACTGCTAATTGAGCAGTGAAGATCAGGAGCAACAATTACGCCTTTTGACAAGAGACAGCACAAGAGGGACTGCTCGGAGGCTGAGAATGGTAGGGAACGGTTTCTATGGCAATATAACTTTCCTCTCTTCCTCTCCAGCCATAGAAATTATAAAAATGTAGATTTCTCCCTGATTAATGATTTAATGAAAATAAAGAAAATTCTTTAAAAAAAAAAAAGAAAGAAAAAAGAAAAAGGGAAAGGTGGGGGGGAGAAAAAATCGATAGGACGCAATGTTTAGCATGAGTCTGCGGCTGTGGGGAGAATCAATGTCCTTCTCTGGGCTGGACGCGGTGAAATCTATTACAGCAACGTGCTGAGGACTCAAAGCGGCCCTGCCGTTTGGTAATTAGGCGGCAGGCTCACACGGGGGAAACGTGAGGGCTATATTCAGATCTCTGATCAAAGGAGCTGCCCATCAAAGAGCTCCTCTCTCTGGCTTCTCCAGCAAACCTTCGCGCTTGCCTCACGTCTCTCCTGCCTTCCTTTCTCCTGCCTGCCTTCCCCCAGCCTGCCGCACTCCTCTCCGAAATCATTATTTTTAATTTTAATTATTCAGCCCGGGAATTCAGCCCAACCCCATGGCGGCCGGGAAGGGGCGGTTGCCAGCCTGGCAAATGGCGATGCCACATTCGCTGGCAGCGAGATGAAGGGACAACCTGCCACAAAGGTGGCCCTGAGCACAGTGGCAAGGGCTACTGTGCCCAAGCAGCTGTCTCCCTGGGGAGTGCAGCGACGAGGAGGAGGAGCATCAGGACTCATCCTGCCCCTGTGGAGCTGCTCATTCCCTCGTGGAAAGACCTGGTGGGGGGCAGGTGGGGCAGGCAGCAGCTCAGGGCTGCTCATAGCCCATAGCTGAAGGTGACATGAGGGCCACATCCATCCACATCCGTCCCCAGCAGCGGCTGGGCACCGTGCCACGCTGCCTGGCCGGGGGAGCCGGCAGCAGAGCCCAGAGGGGCCAGCAAAGCTTTTCTGAAGCCTTCTCTTCCCCCTACCTTGCCAAGTGGGCACGGGCATCCTCTGTTTCGCAACACACTTTGCAGCCCATCTACTCCCTCCTCAAACAAGCAAGTTTTGGGTTATTTTTTATTTTTTTCCTTTAAGGTGATTCTGCTTCAAGGATGCAGGGAGGTGGTTGGGGTGTGCTCTGCCGGAGCTGCTCTGCTGACACAGGGGAAATGATGCAGCAGGTTCAGGTCAGCTCAAACCAAAAGGCAACGTGCTTTGGCGAGCAGAACCGGGGTGTGCAAAACACCCCAGGCCAGAGGGGACACTTCTGCGGCTGGTCCCCTAAGCCCAGCCCAGGACACAGTGTGCCTTCTGCCACGGGGACCATCCCGTGTACCTCCATCCCCCCTGGCTGCCCCCGTAGGGATGCGCCTTCCCCATGGCAGACTGTTCCCCCTGCAGTGGCAGCCCTACAGCTGCCCATCCTGCCTGTTCCTGCCTCTTCCTGCCCATTCCTGCCCATTTCTGCCCATTTCTGCCCGTTTCTGCCCCATGCCAGGAGCCGACAGGGCCCCAGGACACACATCTCCAGCCCAGACTCTCTATAGGGGCAGAGCACAGGCACACGGAGAGACTTTCCCACCTCCTCAGTTCCTATTTTATTTGCCAAACCGAAGCATAAAACACACATAAACAAATCTAACAGCGAGAAATGGGTTGCTATCAAGTCAACAAATTAATCTAATTATAGGGCTGATTAAATCGTATCAGATAAACCAGCGACTCCTTCCCAGTGCTTGGCAGCCGCGTGGGGGAGGCAGGCAGCCCCGGCTCCCATTCTGCTTTTGGGTCCATGGCATGGGCAGGATGTGGCCACTCCGGGGCCGGCAGCACGTCGGCAGCTCCGGCACAGCAAGGGGGCACAGAGCCCCCTCTCCCCAGCCCCAGTGCAGGACGCGCAGTCTGCTGCTGCGCCGCACATCTGAATGGCAAATGCGAATGCAAAGTACATGATTCCTTGGGATTAACAATGCTGCTCGAGCCCACAAAATGTATGCGGGGAGCCGTCTTTGGAGCGAGATTGCTTAAACCTAAGCCTGCTTTACGGTATTTGAGGAACAATTTTATCGGTGCTGTTTGCAGAGGTTTGCCGGGGTCGTTTCCACCTCTCCAAGCACCTGCACATGCCGGCACCCATGTGCAGGCGGGAAGGCACTTGTGCACCAGCACCCACGTGTCATACCCTGCCTGCTGGGAGAGAAAATGCATGCCGTCTGAAAGGCAAAACTCTTTATCGCCTGATGACACCCGCCACGAGGACTGTGGGTACAGGACCGCTGGCTGGCTTTGCCCAGGAAGGTGGTGGGGCAGCTGCAGACCTTCGCTGAAGGGGCTGGTGGTGGCGCTGAGGCTTCACGCAGTGGACTGGTTCCCTGGTTCCACCAGGTCTTGAACTTCAGGTCTTGCCCTTTGGAAGACTCTGGGTGGGAAGGTGGAGAAAGCAACAGTGTGCCCCCCTGGCTGGGGACGTGCAGGCTTCCCACAAGCTCCTGCATCTCAGTGAAGAAGGAAAATCCTTGCAAGTGTTGCCTCTAGTTTCACCTGCCTCTGGAGGGTGGCAGAGGTTTCACTGCCGCTGGCAAGTTGTTTTCCTCCTTTCAGGGCATCCTTTGCTCCCAGCCATGGGTTATTCAGGTCTTGATTCTCCTCCTCTTGCTCTTCTCTTAGCCGAGTTGCTCTGTTCCAGGAACAAAGGCATCGAGCAATGATGTTTTGTCTCCTAATGGAAGATTATACCACAGTGCTGTCAAGCTCAGCAGAAGACGAGAGGAGATGGAGAGCCCCATCATGGTGTGGAGCTCTTACCCCTCTCGGCGCTCCCGGCAGGTCCCACTTTGCCCCCCGGCTCTGCAGGGGATGCTCCACTGATGGTCTTCTTCACAGCCCGCTTCAGGCCATCCTGGTCAGCATTTGGGGGCCAAGAAGATACACAGCAGCAGGTAAATTGGAGTGTCACCCGCTTGTCAGAGCCAAGGGCAGGGTGCCATGGCCGAGACCAGGCACATCTTGCCTGGCTGCAGGGCTGGTGGGGAGCGTCCCCACCGGGAGCCAGCCGGAGGGAGAGGATTATCCAGCAGGAAGACTAAAGATACGGTTGTGATGGGCCCAGCTGGGTGGATCAGCCCGGCAGAGATGAGAGCAAAACCTCCTTTCATGTTTCAAGGCACCGCTCCATGGCTTGTCCCCAGCATGCCATGGCTTGGCAGCACCGAGAGGGTTGGGGTACCCGGTGGGGAGCCGCCGCGGTGGGCAGGGGGGGTTCAAAGCAATGCCGTCCCAGGCAATGAGCTCAGCTTCGCACAGTCTCTCGCTACTATTTTTTTACAAATCAATCCTTAATCTGTCCTTTCCCCCTTGTAAAAACATGTAAATAATGCAAGTGGCAGCTCAGGGATACTCTGCTGCCAGGTCTTGCACCCCTGCCTAGAAATATTACTCAGGGGGCACATCACACAGCAGATTACCCGTGTTTTCGGCAGAGGTGAGCACTGCGGTGCCCTGGGCTATGCCTGGAGCCTGGGTGACACAGATATGGGGGTGCTGAGGGCAACCCCAGAGTGGCCCTGGCGTGGGATTTGGGCTGCTGGTGGCAGGGTGGGCAGTGATGGGGATGCTGACAGTGATGCTGGGATGGGAGCATCCCCCATTACTGGGGAGCACAGCTCGGGTGGGGCACACAAACCAGCCACCTAAACGTGCTCCCAGTGCCCCCCACTGCTCCCAGTGCCCGCACACATCCGCTCTGGGAGTGTTTGCGTGCATCCTTCTCCGTGTGTGCATGTATATATGTGTCTACACAGAGCTGCATGCATGCATACACGTGTGTTTCGGCATGCACATGTTTGTGTACACGTGTGTCCCTGCCCATGGGTGTCCACGTGAGGGTGGGGGTGCGTGGGGCTGCACGCATGGGTAGGGTGGGGAGCTCCGTGGAGAGGAGCCGTTTCCCAGCCTGTGCTGATGCAGTTTAGCAATCAGAATAACTTCACTGATGAATATTTAAGCCCGAGCGCTGAATATTTAAAGCATTCAATTATTTTAATGGCTTCTAAGTGTGACAGCGGGAGGGGACCGGGAGATGGCTGCCCCTGGGTCCGGGCAGGCAGGCAGGGATGCTGTGGGCAGCCCCCTGCTCCGGATGAGGTGGAGGGGAAGCATGTTGTCCCCAGCAGGGTGGTGGCATCTTTGTCACGCTGCTGGTGCCAAGCGGTGCCGGATTCCGGTGCAAAGCCTGCCGGAGCTCTGGTGGGTGGGCAGAGCCCCAGTGGGCAAGAGGAGAGCAGTGCCCTGCCATCCTGGCAGCCTGCGCCCTGTCCTACTGCCCTAATTCTTGCCTGAGCAGCCTCGACACGTGCCAGTGCCGCATGGTGCCAACCCCCTGCTCCCTGCCACCAGCCATGCTCCCAAGCGACGCCTGTCCCCGTGCCATCGTGCCACCACGGCAGTGAAAGCACCCCTGCGCCAGTGCCACAACCAGCACTGGGACGCTACAGACACCCCTGGGGATGTGAGGATGCAATTAGGACGCTGCAGCCGCCATCACTCCCAAAGTGCCCCCAAAGGCAGGTTGGCGGTGACGGGAGCGTTGTGTGCCCACCGCGGTGTGCCCAGGCCCATGGTGGGGTGCTGCCCTCCGGGACCTGCCCCAGGCCCAGAGCGGGAGGGTAGCGGGGAGCAGAGAGGAGCACTTCCTCCGTTTGTGCTCCCTCGGCCATAAATATTCATATTCTCATACTAATTTTCCGTGTACTTTTCTGTCACATCCAATTTTATTTTAATTTCCCTTTATAAACCTTCGCAGCTAATGCACTCTGTGCTCCCATGATTACCCCAATCAGTCGGCGCTTTAAACACAATCCCTGCAGGCAGCTCCTGTTGGAAGCTGTAGGATCACCAAGCATCCACGCAGGAGCTGGGCACACTTGGCAGAGCTCCTTTGCCACCCTGCGGTGGCCACAGCTCCCATCGTGGGTCCCCACACATGGTGGACACCGTCTCCGGGCTGCGCTGGGCTTCCGGTGGTGACCACACCAGAGGACATCTCCAGAGTCTTGTGTTTTTCCAGTAGACTTGGCTGTGTCCATGTCCTGCAGCATGTGTCACATGCACTTGTGTCTGGCATGGGGACACAGCTGTCCTGGTCACAGGTCACCTGGGCAGGTGGTTTGGTAGATCCCACCTCCGGGCACCCTCCTGCGTGGCACCCAGCTGGCAGTGACACCCTGCCTGCGGGCAAATCCTGGCTCGTGGAGCTCCAGGAGAAGAGGGGCAGAAGGTGTGCAGGGTCACTGTGCTGGGCCAGCCAACGCACTAAGGCTGTGCCAGGGCTGTGCCAGGGCTGTGCCATACTGGATGGCTGGGCTCAACTGTGCCTTCCCTGCAGAGATGTGTTGTTCCATGCCATGCCATGCTCTGCCACACCAAGCAGGCTTCCCAAGATCTGTGATGCCATCCTTGCAGTGTCATGCCGTGCTGTGCAGTCTGGTCATGTTCAACAGTGCCATCCCTGCAGTGCTGTGCCATGCCACGCTGTGCCATGCTGTGCAAAGCAGGCTCAGTGATGCCATCCCTGGAGCGTCATGCCATGCTGTCCACCCTCTCAGGCTTAGCAGTACCATCCCTGCAGTGTTGTGCCATGCCACGCTGTGCCATGCTGTGCCAAGCAGGCTGGCCAGGCTCGGAGGTACCATACATGCAGGGCTGTGCCATGCCATGCCATGCCATGCTGTGCCAAGCACACTGTCCAGGCTCGGTGGTACCATACCAGCCAGGCTGTGCCATGCCATGCAGGCTGGTCATGTTCGGCAGTGCCATCCCTGCAGCGCAGTGCCATGCCATGTTGTGCCATGCTGTGCCGAGCAGGCTGCCCAGGCTTGGCAGTGCCATACCTGCTGGGCTGTGCCATGCCATGTTGGCTGCCCTGTGCTGTCTGTGTGTGTCAGTGCCAGGCCTCGTACTAAAGGGTAATGAAGCCGGTGTCTGTGCCGTGGCCCATCTGTTTGCCACACAACTCAGGTAGCCCTGGCCAGGTCCTGCTCACCACATCCAACATGTCCCTGCCTGCCACCGGCATCCTGGCATGGCTCGGTGCCACCACACCTCTGCTCCCACAGCACTGCAGGGTTCCAGCAGCCCTGGAGGCACCAGCGCTGGCCAGGCAGTGCCAGCAGTTGTGCCAAGGCTGAGCCAACACCAGGGCCACCAGGGATGCCATCAGCAAAGAGAAAGGTGCTGGCTGCCTGCAGTGTGCCACCCTGCCCAAGGGGACATGTCCATGCCCTGGATGCAAGCAGGCTGGCATTGTGTGTGCACGTGTGTCTGTGCATGTACCCACAGCTGAGTGTGTGCATAGAGGTGTTTGTGTCCATGCACCACTTGGTCCCTCGCTGGGGACCCCGAGCCAGTCCGTAGCCTGGGCACACAGTGGGCATTGGGCTGGGGGACAGGACACGGCCCCAGTGGGACAGGACATTTCCCCAAGCTGGACAGGACATCTCCCCAGCAGGGCAGGACATGTCTCCAGTGGGGCAGGATGTGTCCCCCGTGGAGCAGAACATACCCCAGTGGGGCAGGACATGTCCCCAGCGGGAAAGTACATGTCTCCCATGGGGCAGGATGTGTCTCCAGTGGGGCAGGACAGGACATGTCTCCAGCAGAGCAGGACATGTCCCCAGTGGGGCAGGACATATCTCCAGCTGGACAGGACATGTCCCCTGCAGGGCAGAATGTGTCCCCGATGGGGTAGAATATGTCCCCCAGCAGGGCAGGACGTGTCCTCAGCAGGGCAGGATGTGTCACCAGTGGGGCACAATGTGTCCCCAGCAGGGCAGGATGTGTCCCCACTGGGGCAGGACATGTCCCCACTGGGGCAGGATGTGTCCATAGTGGGGCAGGACATGTCCCCAGCACGGCAGAAGGTGTCCACCACAGGGCAGGACTTCTCCCCATCGGGGCAGAACATGTACCCCGCAGGGCAGAATTTGTCCCCACTGCGGCAGAATGTGTCCCCACTGGGGCAGAATGTGTCCATAGTGGGGCAGAATATGCCCCCAGCAAGGCAGAATGTGTCCCCAAGAGGACAGGACATGTCCCCAGCGGGACAGGCCACCTGTCCTTGCACAGGGGCAGCCCCAGAGCAGGGTCACACAGCAGCAGGCAATGGGAAGGGCCAGGGCTGCCAGGATGCAGAGTGACGCTGGCAGAAGGACGCAGCGTGCGGATGATAATTAGTTCCTTGCCATCCACGGGGACATGAATTAAAGTGGCTGTGGGAACCCGCGCCCATCTCCTGCCAGGGGTCCCATGGAAATCCCCCTGCGGGCAGGGACAGGGTGGCTGCCATGCTCCTGCCAGCCATGGGAAGTCACTCAGGCTCCGCTCGCTCGCTTCTGAAGACCTCTTGATAAACATTTATAAACATTTGTAGTATTTTAAATTCCCCCTCAATAATTTATGAATAGTTATTTTATATACTTTAAAGAGGGTAATAATGTAAAATTTATAAGGCGGGAGCGCTCGGAGTGGCAGCACGGCGTCGCGGGGCTGGGAGCGGGAGGCGCAGCCTTCCCCGCCTCTCCCCGCCGAGCGCTGATTGAAACTTTAAAGGCTGCGGCAGCGGGGGAAAAACGGGGCATCGTGGGGACGCAGAGGGGCACGTGAGCATGGAGGACACGGGGGGACACGTCGGCCGAGCAGGGTGGCAGCGTCGAGGCTGGACCAGAAGGTGGTGGAAGGAGGGAGGGGTGGAAAGGAGAGAAATGTGGAGGTGGAGGGGGCTGAGCGATGGAGATGGAGAAGGAAGAAGGGGAATGGGTGAGAGGGGCAGAAGAATGAGGAGAAGAAGGAAGGGAGGGAGGAGGGATGTGTGCGAGGGAGCGATAACTGCAGCAGGAGGCTGCGGGAGCGAGGGATGGGAGAAGGAGGGATGGAGGGAGAGGCGGGGAGG
>VYZM01024916.1:94780-105477 GCA_013398915.1 Dromas ardeola
CTGGGGGGCAGGGGGGACGCTGGGGGTGTCCAGCTCAGCCAGGCAGGAGCCGCCCGGTTGGGATTTGGAGCAGAGCGGGCACCCTGCAGCTTTGCAGACCATGTCACAGTGTCACACAGCATACATGGCACGGTGCCGAGGTGTCCCTTTGCCTGGCACTGCCCTGTCCCTTGCCCACATCCAAGCTGGTCTTGGTGGGGGTAGAGCAGGGCCGTGGACCGGGGTGCCCGTTGCACCTGCCATTGTCCCTGTGCGCGGGCTGGCAGGCTGATGTGGCCCCGCAAGCTGCCAGTGCCCCGTGGTCACCTTGACTGGTGGCCTGTCCCCTTCAGTGGCACCCCAGCAGATGTGTCCCTGCAGCCAGTGGGCGAATGAAGGCAGGAAGCAGGGTGTGGGAGATGCAGTGGCGCGTGTCACCCTGAGCCCAGCATCGGTGCTCAGCACCCTCGGAAAGCAGCGTGTGCATGCACGCCGGGGTGCACAGGGCTGCATGTGCGCACACTGAGCAGCACGGTGAGGTGGGAATGGCGGTGCCCACTCACACAGGACGCGTGCTGGGGAATCGCGTCGGCAGGTGTTCTGGCACAGCCTCTCCCTCCGCTGCGTGCCGTGCCACGAGCACAGGCAGTTCTCTATCTAATTGATCAATTAATTATCTCCAGCATTCAGCTGCGTATTGGTTTTAGACGAAGGGATAGGCTAACAAGCGGATTAGGCGTGTGTGTCTTCAAGGGAGCCAGCGAGCTGGGATGTGGGAGGAAGGAAGAGAGATAGGAGACAGGCGAATGCAGTATATGGGCCCCTTGCTATTAAAAATGCTGGAGCCAGGAGCTGGAGCTGGCACTGGGGACACAGCTGCAGTGACGCAGTGACACTGTGCGGAGGATGCTCCAGAAATGGTGATGCTGAGACAGAGGATGCTCCAGAAATTATGGGCCAAGGCAGGAGGAGGATGCTCCAGAAATGCAGGTGCTGAGGAGGGAGGATGCTCTAGAAATGGTAAGACTGGGGCAGAGGATGCTCCAGAAGTGATAGACTAAAGCAGTAGGACGTTCCAGAAATGGTGGGACCAAGGCAGTAGGATGCTCCAGAAATACTGGTGCTGAGGCAGGACGATGGTCCAGAAATAGCTCTGTGGAAGGAGGATGATGCTGTGGCACATCAAGGATGCTCCAGAATCAGTGCTGAGTGCCCAGTGCCCACCATGGTCTGCAGCCCTGGCCTGGCTCATCCTTTCTCCATCCCCTTCTGTCCTGCCCGGGATGGCTGGGGCCAGTCAGGGGAGGCTCCTGGGTGCCACCAATCCCCGTGGACCATGGGTCTGGGCTGCACGCTGTGCAGTGTGGCTGCATCTCCTGGAGCCCTTGTGTTTTCTAGCACAATCGGCTCCCCAAGACTGCTGGGGTCAGGAAAACCCACACAGCCTCCCACCAGCATTCAGGAGAAAGGATGGCATCGGTGTCAGCCCCCCCTCACCCTGGACCTCCTTCAGCAGTGTCTGATAGTGACAAGCCCCCAGGGATGACCCGAGGAGACGGCCGCCGGGTGTCAGCCATCCCCACTTGCTATGGGGGCTCATTAACGCGACAGGCTGTCACTCAGGCTGCAGCCAGCCCTGGGGGCACACCTGGGGCTGGAGGGACCCCCGCCAGCATAGGGCGGGTGGCAGAGCTTTGCATCCCTCCCGCAGGCAGGAGCATATTTCTGGAGCATCCTCCTGCCTCAGTCCCACCATTTCTGGAGCATCCTCCTGCTTTAGTCTATCACTTCTGGAGCATCCTCTGCCCCAGTATCACCATTTCTGGAGCACCGTCCTGCCTCAGTCTTACCATTTCTAGAGCATTCTCCCTCATCACCACTGAGCCTTCCCGGGCACCCAGGTGCAGTGTCACCCCCCCCAGTTGCAGGGGGCTGCAGCCAGGCGGAGGGTGTGGGCAGGGGGAGGCAGCAGCGTCTGCCGCGGTCCCTGCCTGTCACCCCAAGACCGCAGCCCCGGAGCGCCTTTTTCCTTGCCAATCCGTGTCAGGCACCAATCCCCATCTGTCAGCGTGGGATATGACAGTCCATTAATGACCGTGGCAGAGCGGGATGGCTCTGCGCACAGGGGAGGGATAATTGTTTGACTTTCTTTACTTCCCCTCCTGCTGTCACTTGCTCTTTGGAGCCCTGTCAACCCCACAGCATCCTCCAGTCCCCTCCCACAGTGCACACACGCGCTGCACAGCTTGGCATGCATGCATGCACGGTATCCTGCGAGCGCCGAGCTGTCGCACACGGGAGCTCAGGTACATGTATGCACACATGGCGTCTGCACATATCTCCCCGGGAGATACCTGCACATACACGTGTCCTGCAGCCTGTAACCCGCATGCGTGTCACTGCACACACATGCACAACATATACACACACCTCCTTTACTCTGGGGGCGTTCAGCGCTAAGAAACATACCCACATGCTCGAACACACCCGCACGCACACACGTGTGCATATTCAACCCTGGGAGATATATGTACAGGCACACACAGCCCATCCTCAGCACCGGGGCACGCAAACACATCCCTACAACGCTCGCACACCTGTCACCTCCACCCTACACATATTTGCAGGCAGGGAGCACACACATGCCCTTGAGCAAGCGAGGTACTGGCATGTCCCAGCGTTTTTGCCAGCTGGGGACTCTGGCTTGTCCTAGACGAGCTCCAGCCACCCCGCTCAGCCTGGCACAGGCACAGCTCTCCTCGCCCAACGGACCCGTGGCCCCAAAACCTGCCCAGGGTGTGGGGATCGTGCCCCAAAACATGGATGTTGCATGCCCTGAGCGTGCATGAACGTGCATAAGCGTGCACAGATATGTGCCCAGCCACCTTCACGTGCCCAGGACTGGGTTCCCACTGTGTCCCCCAGCATGGGAGGAGCGGGAGGTAGGCGAGCAGGGTTGGGCAAGGCGCTGGCGAGGAGGAGAAGGATGATGAGGAGGAAGGGGGGCAATGCCAGCCGAGGTTGCGGTCACTGCGCAGCCAGGGAATGGGTTGGCTGACTGCCACAATGCCACACAAGGATGGCTCGTGTTGTCTGCCAGGGTCCCCGAGGGCAGAAAGCATTTCCCTCGTTAGCTGGGACACGCTTGCCACTCTCGGGTTGCCTGCCTGACTCCGCAGCCCTTCCTCTTCCCCGCTGTGCCCCGCCGCTTGCCTTGGCATAATTAAAGATCCAACGACCTTTGCCGGCTGCTTGAGACTCTGGAACAAATGAAGGGTAAGCACCAGATTACAGCCTGGCTCAGCAGCCCCACAAATACCTTTAATGAGACATTTCGGCAGGGCCAGTGGGGTGCCCGGCTGCCGGGGTGGGCTGGTGCCCGTGCCTGGCTGCGGTGGGGATGGAAGTGGTGACTGCGCAGGGTTTCTTAGCCAGCCTGGCCTTCGCCTGGGGACAACAGCACTGATGGATTCCAGTCGTGACCCCAGCCCTGTCCTGCTCCTGACCCCAGCTAGGCAAAAGTCCTCGGGGCACTGACCCCACAGGCATCCTGGTAGCATGTCCTTGTTGAAGGGGGCACCATGGCTCCAGAACCCCCCACCTCTCCCTTAGCACCCACCTATGTCCCGTGGGAGCAACGCTGCAAGCGGCAGTGTGGGGAGAGCTAACGGTACCAGGACCAGCCTCCTGTGGGGACACGGGGTCCCCGGCCACCGGGCTTGGTGACGGGCTTAGTGTGTCCAGCCCAGGGCTGCTGGGAGGTTTATCTCTTCCGACTGTAATGTCAAAAAATGAAAAAGCCTCAATGACTGATGGGGGCGTAAGGACGCGAATCAATAGTTGACACCGCGAACAATGTCTCCGCTCATATTAGTGCCAAATTAAGCTGTTTACTCAAACTTTCCCCGCACAAGAAGAAGCTGGGGCCAGTGCAGGGAGCCGAAGATGGATGGCATGCTCAGGGGCCTGGAGGTGTGATTTTTCTTGCTGTGACAGAGAGTTTGCAACAATGATGGCCTTCTCCTCCTCGCCTTCAACCAAAGTAGAGATGCGGCCAGGGGACTTGGAGAGCACCCAGGCAGCAGGACCCCATCCAGACATGCTGACTGCCAGGGCCTGGGGCTCACCCAAGCATCCTCCTGGCCAGAGAGAGACCGATGACCCTGTCCCCCTCCTGGGGACACCTGAGATGGTGTCAGGGGCCAAGGTGGTCCCAGGCTCCTCTGTGACATGTTGCAGGGACCAGGTGAAACAGGAAACAGAGAGACATCCCAGTTGGACTCCTTACCCGACCATACTGAGCTGATTGGTGTACCCAGTTTATCTGCACTATCCCAGCATGTCTGTGCCCCAGGGGTTATCTCCAGTGTCCCCAGGTGCTTCTGAATGAGAGCATTTATCCCTGGTGTCCCTGCATGCCTCTGAATGGGGACGTTTATCCCTGGTGTCCCTGGGTGCCTCTGCATGGGGACGTTTATCCCTGGTGTCCCTGGGTGCCTCTGCATGGGGACATTTCTCCCTAGTGTCCCTGGGTGCCTTCACCCTGGGGGTTGTCCCTGTCCCAGGTGTTGCTCTCCGGCATCCCTGTGCCGGGTGTTTATCTCCAGTGTCTGTGGTGTGGTGTTAAGTGATTCCCTGCTCCCATCTTGCTCCAGTTCGTGATTCCTGTTCACCATGACCGAGAACCTGCCAGTGACCAAAGCATGCTCTGTCCCCCAGCCATTTGAGTCCCTCCCCATGGCCGTGACAACTCTACTCCAACCAGCTACTGAGTTGTTGTCCAAGTACACATTTCCAGCAAAATCTGAGGGAAGACCAAAACAATCAGGGAATTCAGGACGAACTCAGCCAGTACAGAACTGAAAGCAGGGGTGCACCCCAGGAGAGCAGCAATATTTTTCAACCTAGTGATTCCAACATTTTTTTTTCCCAAATCGACCTTAAAGTCTGGCTAGCAGAGCAAAACCCAGGGGCCAGGGCACGCAGTACCCTGCATCCTCTTGGAGCTCAGCATCACCTGAGCCCCGGGATGCCGGTGTTTGGGATATGGTGTGACAGCCGGGTGGCACAGGGACCCAAGGATGACGAAGCCAGTGATGCTCCCTCCTCCCGGAGCTGCGCAGGCGGAGAGAGGGCAGCGGGCAGAGGCAGGGGCTGGCAGCATCCACCTCATGCCTTTTAATAAAACATGAATTAGGTGCCAATGCGTATTAGATTCACTTCCCCGGTGACAGAAAATCAAAGGCTTCTCCCATCTTTTCTAGAGGCGCGTTCCTGATTGATCTGGAAGAAGCAGCTCAGTGCGAGGGAAGGAGTCTATACACACCGAAACAGCTCTTTAATTTCTTAATTTAATATCTGACACGTAAAGATTCTCATTAAGCCAGTCAATGAAGCCTGGAAATACAATTTTCGTGCAAACTGTCGCTATCATAACTTACACGAAACTTCAGATGGTGCCCTGTAAGCGGTGTGATTAAAACCATTCATCTTCCCTGTCAGTTGCTTGCTCTCGCACCCCCCCGGCTGGCCCCCCACCCCGTGATGCCCGTGCCCGCCGTGGCCGGCTAGGCTCAGCACCGCGTGGGGCTGGTGGGTGCCGCTGCGGTGCTGGGCATCCCGTTGATGCTCTGAGGCTGCATCCCGGCTCAGATACTGCAGGGCCATGGGGGCAGGGCTGCCTGGGCCAGGCAGGAGGGGGGGTATGGGCATCACTCTGGGCAGCCCCCCCACCTTGGCAGTGGGTCCCCCAGCCCTGAAATTCCCCCCTGGTGAAGCATGCACAGGAGGGAGAGCTTCCCAAAGATGCTAATTAGGCAAATTAATTCCTATTGAGTCACAGCTCTTCTTTGCCTTAGAAGAAAAAAAAAAAAAAAAAAGCTACTTACTTCAGTGCTGATTAAATCCCAAATATCGAGACGAGGATTAGAGCTGAGACTATTCCTCCAGGGGGTGCCCCCCACCATGCAGAGTGGGGCTGGGGCTGCTCCCAGCAAGCAACCGCCTGGCATCATTTGGGCATGCCAAGGAAGGGGCTGGCAGGGGCTGAGGCTTGCATGGGGACATGAGCCATTGCCCTCCTCGATGGGCTGTCATTCCTCATGTCCCCTGGCACTGCCAACAGCAGGCAGAGCATGCTTTAGGTGGGCTCGTTCCTCTTGCATTGGCTGAGGAAGTGGACGGTAAAGCTGCGTGGGCACAGGGCACCATTGGGGCACAGGGCATTAGGATGCTCTGCCATGGCAAAGCCTTGCTGAGCCTCTGGCGCCCTCTGAAACCACCCATGTCCCACCCTCGCCGGGGCCTGAGGGTGGATTAAACAATTTCTCGGTCTTTTCTACCTCTTTCCACCCTTCATCGCCGTCTCCCTGATCCAGCCCCCCTGAGATTTTCAGCTCCAAGAAAACTCCAGGAATTTCCCAGCAGCGGGAAACTCAGTGCTGGACACCAGGCTGGGAAAGAAAAGCCACCCCAGGGGACTCAATGAATGCTGGCGGATCTGTCTCTGTGGCGAGATGGGCATTGCACCGCACCTTGGTTGGAGCAGGGAAATGTTTCCCTAGCAGCGTTTGCCGCCTAAATTTCTGGTAACCGACGGAGGAGAAGAGCCAGTGACAGGGGAGCAGAGAAAGGGACTCGTGAGCATCACCAGCTGCCCAGCCATGGGTTTCTGCAGCCAGCCCCGGTGCAGCCCTGCGTGGGGCACAGTGCCATGGCACCGCACTGCCCCATCGCCAGTGGTACTTGTGGAGAGCGGGTATGAGACACTGTCCCCCCCGCAAAGCATGCAGCTGCACCCCGCCTGCCCTCCCACTGGGGAGGGGGCACAGCCCTGAACTGGGGATGGGCCCCCTGCCCTGAACTGGGGATGGGCCCCCTACGTACCCCAGCCGAGGTCCAGTGCTGTGCCCTGGTACCGAAGGATCACAGAATCTTAGAATGGTTTGAGTTGGAAGGACCTTAAAGCCCACCCAGTGCCACCCCCTGCCCTGGGCTGGGACACCTCCCACCAGCCCAGGTTGCTCCAAGCCCCGTCCAACCTGGCCTTGAACCCCTCCAGGGATGGGGCAGCCACAACTTCTCTGGGCAACCTGGGCCAGGGGCTCATGCCCCTCACAGCCAAGAATTTCTTCCTCAGATCTCATCTCAATCTCCCCTCTTCCAGTTTACAACCGTTCCCCCTCATCGTATGGCTCCCCTCCCTGACCCAGAGTCCCTCCCCAGCTTTCCTGGAGCCCCTTGAGGGACTGGAAGGGGCTCCAAGGTCCCTCCCGGAGCCTTCTCTTCTCCAGGCTGAACCTCCCCATCTCTCTCAGCCTGTCCTCACAGCAGAGGGGCTCCAGCCCTCCCAGCATCTCAACAGTGGCCTCCTCTGGCCCCGCTCCGACAGGTCCATGTCTTTCCTATGCTGAGGATGCTCAGGCAAGGTGAAGGCTGGGAAGAGCATCCAGGATATTCTGGCATCATAATGTGTGCAGCTCCAGGGGGAGGAAGGCAGGTGGGTGGCCACCAGCAGGGACACCCGGCTCTGCCCCTGTCCCCTGGGCTGCCAGCTTGGATGACTTTGACTCCAACCTCTCGCTAGAGACCAAACCTGCCCTGAACAGCACGGACACCCACCTCAGCTCATCCATGCCATCTCCCATGGGTCCAGCAGCCAGGGCACCCCAACAGAGGGACCCCGCAGCCCGGAGAGGACACCTTGTGGGTGGCCCCTGGGGAAGGGCTCTGGAGGACACGGCGCCCGGTGCCTGCTCATCGCGCTGGCAGAGCAGCTTGCCTTGTCTTTCTTCTGCGTGTTATCTTGAGACGTCGGAGCTGCCAGCTCCTGCCAGTGCTCGCGCAGCCTGACGTCGGTGCAGCTTGAAAGTGCGCGTGGCGTGTTTGATGTCAGGATTACCGGCTGGGTGTATTGTAAATGCTAAAATGAAATAAGAAGATTAGAGAAGAAAAGCACCGCTCTGCAGCGTGCGCCTGCCGATTGCCTCCCGCTGGATCTTCTGTGGATGACGGGGGGCGCGGGGACCCAGCCTGGTGGCAATCACGCGGTGGAGGCTGTGGTGCCACAAAAAGGGTTAAAAAGGGGCCAAGCATCTTCCTCCGGCGCTGAGATGGGGTGAGAGGCAGGATGGAGCCCTTCCCAGCTTCCCTTGGGTGCTGGGCATCCCGATGCCCTGGCTTATGGAATTGTCACTGGCTACTCCTGCCGTCTCCCAGCCCGGGTCCCAGGGGTCAACGAGCAGCCCTACATAGTCCTACATCAGCTCTGCCTTGCCCAGCCCTGGGGCAGAGCACGGTGGGGCAGTGGGGCGGCGTGGGGCTGGGTAGGTGCCTGCAGCCTCACAGGGAAGCTGGGTGAGCTCTGCATCCCTTCTCACCGTGCTGCACCCCTTCCCAGGGAATGGAGGCATGGCTGCCTCCCAGCCTTGGGAGCTGGCTTTTAAGAGGGAAAAGGCTTGAACCTTCTCCGAGGTAAATATCACCCTTTGTGGGTCCTTCCAGGGGAATTTGGGGGTTTCCAATGGGCGGGTGGGTGCAGGATGTCTTTGCCCATCCAAGCCCAGACCCAGTACCGGGCATCTCCACACCTCTCCTGCACCCTTGTGCTCCCAACACCAGCCTCGGCCAGGCAGGGAGGGAGGCCAGGGTGCCATGACCCCATGGGGGACCGTGAGAGTTGGAGGGGACAGAGGGAGAGCTGGGGTCAGGCCCTGCTGAGCCGTTCTCCATCTCCCACTGACAGCAACACGCCCCCGAGCACCTCTGCTAGCACTCTGGGACCCAGCCCCACGCACCCCAGCCTCTGCGCGGGCAGGAGGACAGGGGGCACTGAATTTCTGCAGCAGCATGATTAGCTTTTATTTTCAGCTGCACCCTTGGCCTCAGCCCGGCAGAGCTGTGGCTCGTCTTGCTGGGCCCCGCTGCCAATGCTGGAGGAGGAGGAAGAGGAGGAAGAGGAGGTGGAGGCCACGCCATGTTCCCCACAGCACTTTGGGTGCTGGTCCTGCAGGATGCCAAACTGGGCATGGGCAGCAGTGTGTGGGACGCGGGGCTCAGCCTCACCCATGGCAGGATAAGTCATCCCAGGCAGGGTAAGTCGTCCCTGGCAGGATAAGTCCCAGACTCGCAGCTCCTTCCAGTACGGCAAAGCACCCTTCCCATGAATCCTATCTGCTGGTGAGCCCCACCCATCCAGGGGACAGCTCATCCCCCCAGGAATGATGCAGGACCGCCTACCATAGCAGCACCTGGTCCTCCCAGGACTGCACCCAGCATCCCGCATCCAGCAGCCGGGCGCATCCCATGTGCTGAGACATCCTCCACCCACTCCCGTGCTTGGCACTGGCACCCGGGCAGGTCCCCAGGCGTCCCGGTATCCCTGGAGCAGGCAGGACAGCGGGAAACCCGGCACCAGCCACCTCTAGGGCCTCTTCCCTTCCCTGCAGCAAGGAGCAGCCAGCAGGCTGGCGGCTGGCCCCATGCCGGAACCGCGCGGGTACCTGCCTCCCCCCCTTTCTCTCGCATCTGTTCCCAATCAAAGCATCATTTCAATCCTTTCAGGAGAAGGTTTTTCTCCCCCTGCTACCAAATGCTATTGTTTTTCCCAGGCGCGGCAGCTTGGGAGCAGCAGCTTGGCACCTGCCCGCACCAGCTCTGCTCAGACACGTGTGGGATGCGGGATGCGCCCGGCTGCTGGGTGAGGGATGATGGGTGCAGTCCTGGGAGGACCGGGTGCTGCTGTGGTAGGAGGTCCCTGATCATTCCTGGGGGGACGAGCTGTCCCCTGGATGGGTGGGGGTCACCGGCAGCTGGGATTCATGGAGAGGGTGCTCTGCCGTACTGTAAGGAGCTGCAAGCCTGGGACTTATCCTGCCAGGGACGACTTACCCTGCCATGGGTGAGGCTGAGACCTGCGTCCCACACACTGCTGCCCGTGCCCGGTTTGGCATCCTGCAGGACCAGCAAGCCCCAGCTCAGGTCCCGCCTGCTGAGAGCAGAGCTCATTTCATCCCCATGGCAAAGCACCAGGCTGCTGGGGGGGGAGATGGGGCTGGTACCCGCGGAGAGAGGCGGCAGCTGGGGTGGGGGCTCGATCCCCTTTCCGAGGCTCAGAGGGTGATGTGGGCAGTGCCTGGACATCCACGTGGGGCGCCAAGTGGGTGATGAAGGCCCACTAGAATGCCCACGCATGTCCCCCGTCAAGCAGGCTTTGCTGCCAGCTCCGGGATCCCACCCCAGGCAGGTGCAGACCCCCCACATGCCACCCTGGATGTGCCAGGCACGGCCGGGTCTGGCTCTCTCCCCTGTGGGACTCACCCCCACACATTGTCGCGGGGCCTCTGTTGCTTCTGCACAATTAATGAGCTTTAATTGCCTGTAAACACATCCCCAGCAGCACCGGAGCTGACATGGGAAGTCACTGGAGTCGGGAAAAGGGAATGGGAAAAGGGAATCATAGCAACTGTTGCTACGGCTGGACTGGCCATCCCCAAAAAGTGGCCGTGGCCGAGTGGGGCTGGTAGTATCACCCCACACTGGCCACAGCCCTGGGGACAACAGCCCTGGGGGGCACAGGGTCCATGTCCCCCCGCCCTTGGTGCCACCACCACCACTGTGCCATGGCACTGAGTCGCGTGGGGCATGGGCATCCCACAGAGAGTCCCCACACTGGGACATGGATGTGTCTGGGGGACCCACCGAAGGGCTGTGCTGGTGGG
>VYZM01024916.1:106542-154292 GCA_013398915.1 Dromas ardeola
AAGGTCTCCGTGGAGCCTTCTCTTCTCCAGGCTGAACCCCCCCAGCTCTCTCAGCCTGTCCTCACAGCAGAGGGGCTCCAGCCCTCACAGCATCTCCGTGGCCCTTCGTGTGCATGTGTGCACGTGTGTACAGAAACCTCTGTGCCAAGGGTGCACGGGGGGATGTACATGTGTACAAGGCTGCGTGTGTTTGCTTGTGTGTGTGTGTGCGTGCATCGCACACCATATCTACGTGCTCAGGCGCACACGTGTGTGTGTGTGTGCGTGTGTGTGTGTGTGTGTGTGCACCACTTCCTCATCCCACGCATTTGGAGCCGGTTTCATCACCCGAATCACGGGGGAGTTTTGCTGCAGCTGTGGCGAGGGCTGCGGGCGGGCGCGGGAGCAGCCACAGCAGCACGCACCCGCGCCGCAGATAAGTTCCTGCCACAAACTTTTCTTTCGCTGCTAATTTTCTGATTAGCCCCTGTCTGATGTGGCGGCGGCGGCGCTCCACGGAGCTTATTCAAAAGGCGGCGTAATCTTTCTAAGCAGCAAAGAGGGGGCAGGGACGCCATTCAGATGCCGGCAGACAGAGCCCTGCGTCGGGAGGTAATAACTCTTCAGGGACTCGGAGCTCAGCGGTGACAAGCTGCCGGGAGGGCTGTGGAAATCCTTTCTGCGGATGAGCCGAGAGGATTCTCCTGCTATCCCCTTAAAGCCTGCGTGTCACCTAGTCCAATAAAAGGCATTATCAGGAAAGGTGGCATTTTGTTCCGGCGTATCTCAGGCCTCCAGCCCAGCCCTGGCTTGGCCGGCTTTGCATGAGAACGGGAGGCTTAGGGCACGCTGGGTGCTGGGTGCTGTCTGACAGAGATGCTGCTGGTGGGGGGGGGGATGTACCCCGCTCTCTGTGCCCCCCAACCCGGCATAGGAGGGGTTGGGGAGCACGGTGGCGTCCGGTCTCCATCCTGCGTCTCCGCTGGCCCGCAGCTGCCTGCCCTGCAGCACCCAGCCCTGCGCCCATGGGCCAGGTATCTTCTGCCCTGGGGGGTGACAGCAGCCCCTGGCACTGCACTGGGTCTCAGCACACCCACCCGCTCTCCCCTCTGTCTTCGAGGGGGTGCCAGGTGGAGGGATGGGGAGTCTGGGGGGGCTCAGAGCAGCTGGGTGGACCCGGCGTCTTTGATGTGACGATGCCTCAGCTCCATCCTGGTCCAGGTCAAACTGGGTCACCCCAGGGAGGGTCCTGCCAGCCATGGGAAAGAGACGGCTGAGGGGTGACCTTATTAATGCTTACAAATACTTAAAGGGCGGGCGTCAGGAGGATGGGGCCAGGCTCTTTTCAATGGTGCCCAGTGACAGGACAAGAGGTAATGGGCACAAACTTGAATATAGGAAGTTCCACCTAAACACGAGAAGGAGATTCTTTACTTTGAGGGTGGCAGAGCACTGGAACAGGCTGCCCAGAGAGGTGGTGGAGTCTCCATCTCTGGAGACATTCCAAACCCGCCTGGACGCGTTCCTGTGCCACCTGCTCTGGGTGACCCTGCTCTGGCAGGGGGTTGGACTAGATGATCGCCAGATGTCCCTTCCAACCCTATGATTCTATGATTCTATGATTCTATGGGGGTGCCAGGCACCTGGATAACCCCAGCCCTGGCTCTAAGTAGTGTCCCCAGGGCTGGGGAGAGCATCTGGAAGGGAGCACACCAAGGCTGTGCTGGGGGTATGGTGCCACAGGGAGAAGGATGGAGCTCACGGTTCAGGAAGTCACCCTGGGGGTGGCCCTGGCCATCCCGTGTCCCCTGGATCCTGCCTAGTCCTGCACCCCACAGGAGCTGGCAGCCTGTGGCATTGCCTGCTGTAGCCACCCCCCAGGGATGAGGCACATACCAGGGCATGACAAACAGGTGGTGCCCACGCCTGGAGGGGACACCAGCCCTAACCCCCCGAGCTAGCAGGGGGCTTCTCTTCTGCCACCCACACTGGCACAGCCCCAGGGTGGGGGGCACTGGAGGTGCACAGCTTGGGCAGCGCCGGGGGAGGGGGGGCACCCATGCCTGCTCCGAGTGGCTAATTTACTGTGCTGCTGTTCTCCGTGCTAGCCAATAACTTTGAAATGATGTGGAGATTTGCAGCCAAACCCTCTCATAAAAAGATTTAGGAGGGTGACGAAGATAATTAAACATCCTTCCCCGAGTATTGACTTGCAGCTGAAAGGGGGAAAAATAACTACATTTTTCACAGTCCTTTTAAATCATCCTGATGCCCGGCTGGGGCACTGTGCAAACAAGCCCAGGCCTGGCAGCCATGGGGCTGAGGGCACCACAGCCCTGTCTGCCAGGCTGGGAAAAGGGCTATGGGGCAGAGCTGGGGTTTGGGCAGCTGGCGGCTGGCGCAGGGTCCTGGGCTGGCAGCGGGTACGACAGGGAGGGAGGGATGCTCCAGGGCAAAAAAAGGCAGGGGTGACACGAGGCTGGCTGCCACCCAAGCAGCTCTGAGCAGAGAGGTTAAGCTAAAAAGAGAAGCGTAACGTGGTGGGAGAGCTGGGGAAGGGGGAACACGAGGCCACAGTACAGGGACAGTGGCGGAAGGCAAGTGGGGAGCAGGATGCAACAAGGAGGCTGATGGAGATGGGAGAGGGGAGCTTAAGGTGAAGCCTTTGAGGAGCATCAAGATGTATGCTGAAGCAGCCATCACGTGTCTGCATGCACATAGAGCATGTTTGCAACACTCCGTGTGTGCATGCACGCGTATGTGCATCACAGGGGTGTGGGTGCCCAGCACCCATGGGCTGCCCTGGGCCCCTGGCTGGTGCACTGCTGAGCCGTGGGGCACATGTCACACCAGCTCCATGTGGTGCCACACATGTGATGCTCAGCTGGCCACATGTGCATGGCTGACACGCATGTCCAGATACGTCATTGGTGTGTGTTCTCCATATCAGTGATGGCTTCTGTGCCACCAGTTGCGTGGAGGACTCACAGGTACCTGCTGGATGTCCGTGGGTGTAGTGGGATCCCCTGGACTGGTCGCTGCTCCACAGCTGCGTCCACGCGGGCACTTGCCCCAGGTGACTCTGCATCACGCATGCTGTGGGCTGACCTTTCTGTGCTGTGTGTCACGCAGAGGCGTGTCACTGCACAGTGTCCTGTGGAGATGTGTTACATGGATATGTGGGATGCAGGCAGGAGGAGCATCATCATGAGGCAGGACCCTGCCCTGGCACGAGTCCAGTTGTAGGAGGGCACGGAGGAGTGTCAGGGAGGTACACAGGTACTAAGGAGATGTGTGGAGTCACATCACCCAAAGGACCTTCTGCCCATCACCAGTGGGGCAGACCTGCTGTGGGACCTGTCTCCTCAGTCTCTGCACCCCAGGGAGCCCACCCCATGCATTGCCCTCCACTGGGTTTCTTGAGGGCAGAGCTGAGGCCAAAACTCATGGTGTGGGTGAGCAGGGAACCCCCACCCATCCATCCATGACCCCTGTTTGCTGTGCCAGCCTCTGGGAAGGTGCCTGGCAGCCTCCCCCTGACCCACCTGTGCTTTGCCATCGGTGCCACCTGATTTTGCCAGCGTGGATGTTGTGAACCCCCTGCCCTGCCTTTGCCTGAGGGAGATGATGCTGCCCTCTGCCCAGCTCCCTGTGAAATGGTGCCAGTGATGAGACCCTGCCCTGGGGACAAGCAAGGGACACAGCAGGGCTGGACACCCTGGCTGTGCTAGGTCCCAGCCTCCAAGGGGGGCTGGAGGGGAGTAATTCCCCACAAACACACTTTTCCTTGACACCAGAATCTCCCAAAGTGGCAGAAAAAGGTCTGTGATAAAGCATGCAGGAGCTGGTGGTCCCCAGGTGCAGGGTGCCAATGATGTCCCTGCCCTGTCCCCCTCTCTGGGAGGGCTCGGGGTGGCTGAGGGGGCCACTGTGCATGGGCTTGGCTGTGCAGACCCTGCCAAGAGCAGGAAGGATGCAATGGCAGCACGGGGTAGGAACAAGGAGGAGGAGCAAAGTTTCTGGCGCTTCATCCCATCCTCTGCTTAACAGCAAAATTAACAGGGGGGTCCCCTCTCTGGGCTCCTTGGCACTGAGAGGAGCGTGTCCCCAGCATGCCCATTGTCATGGGGGACCTTTAACTGGGTCCAGTAATACCTAGTGTCCTGAGAGGCTGAAGATGAGGTGCAAATCTCCCCAAACCCTCAGCTTTGAGCTGTCAAGAATGGGCTGTTCCTGGGGTGCCACAAAACAGCTCAGAGCAGTGGGGACATGACGCACAGGGAGGGGGGCGAAGCCACTGCCAACGCCACCCTGGGAGGGCATGTCGGGGAGCAGCCTGCACCCACCTGGCACCCGGGTGGGGAACCCAGGTCAGAAATAGCTTCAGCCATCACCTCCACCTCCGTGGCATCGGCGTGGAGCAAGGGGGACACATCTCCTCTGCGGCTGGTGGCCTTAGGAGAGCTATGGCTGTCCCCTCCGCGGGCATGGCCCTGCTCCTCTGTTTGTCGCTCGGCTTATCCCTTTCCTTGGCCTCTCCCTGCTGCTGGCCGTGTCCCTGTCGCTGTGGTCCGTGGAGCACGCGTGACACCCAGTGGGCTAGCAGCAGACTGCACAGGCCGGGCTAGTGGCACAGCCCGAAGAGGGGTCCCCGGGCACGGTGGCCCTGGCCCGGGGATATCACCCGCATGGGGGACATTGTCCTCCTGCGGGGGATGGCGTGGCACTGCCCGAGGGAGTTGCAGACGGGTTTTATCTTGGTTGGGCTGGATGGGGACATGGTTGGGGGAGTCCCTGCAGCCCCGATGTTCTGGGGTTACTCCAGGACCCCCAGTGTCCCTGCAGCCCCGGGACTCTGAGGTCTCACCAGGGCCCCTGTCCGTCCCTGGGGCAACCCTGGGGCTCTGGTCTCTCACTGGGGCTCTGGATTCTCACCAGGATCCTGGGGTCCTTGCAGCTCTGGAGCTTTGGGGTCTCATCGGTGCCCCAGGGGTCTCTTCAGCCCCAGGGCTCTGATGTCACTGGGGCTCTGGGGTCTCCCTGGGATCCCAGGGGTCTCTGCAGCCCCAGGGCTCTGGGGCGCTCTGCAGCCTCAGCCCTGAAGTCCTGGGACTCTGGGACCACACTTGGCATCCAGGGGTCTCACCAGCCCCAGGGCTCTGGGCTCTCACTGGGGCTCTGGGGTCTCATCAAGACCCTGCAGTCCCTGCAGCTCTGGGGCTTTGGGTGTCTCCCTGGGATCCCAGGGGCCTCTGCAGCTCCAGGGCTCTGAGGTGTCACTCAGTCCCCCTGTGGGTCCCTGCAGCCCTGGGACTCTGGGGCAGACCCTGAAGTCCTGGGAGTCTGGGACCACACTTGGCATCCAGGGGTCCCACCAGTCCTCTGGACTCTCACTGGGGCTTTGGGGTTTCACCAGGACCCTGGGGTCCCTGTGGCTCTGGGGCTTAGGGGTCTCATCAGGGCCCCAGGGCTCCCCACAGCCCCAGGGCTCTGATGTCACTGGGGCTCTGGGGTCTCCCTGGGATCCCAGGGGTCTCTGCAGCCCCAGGGCTCTGGGGTTTTACTCAGTCTCTTGCGGGTCCCTGCAGCCCTGGAACTCTGGGGTAGTAGTCCCTGAAGTCCTGGGACTCTGGGACCACACTTGGCATCCAGGGGTCCCCGCAGGCCTGGGGCTATGGGCACTCCCAGGGCCCCAAGGGTCCCTGCAGCCTGATAGTGTTTCATGCCTGCCCCACTCCTGGGTCAGGATCTCGCTTTTCTCTGGCTTTCCTTCTTCTCGCTGTGTCCCTCAAAGGGGAGGAAGCCTAGCCAGAGCTGATGAGCTGATGTCTTTCAGGGGCTTAACACCTTCCTACTCCCATCCTGGAAGATCTTCACCTCCCAGCCACCGTCTCCTAATGCTGTGTGGCTGGCTGTAACACTTCCTAACTGCTCCAGCTGGGTTTCTACGGCCCAGGAAACTCTCAGCCCATCTCTAGCTTTTCCTCCAAACACTCTTGTTCATGCCCCAGGAGATAAACCCTAGTGGAATGAGGATCTGAAGGGAGCTGCTGATGCAGTTCACATAGAGCCAAAGTACAACCGTTTTCTGTAGAAAAAAAACATTTTTCATTTCCATTTGCAAAGACTTTCAAAGCCAATTCTCAGAAGAGCAGGAGTGGTCGATGCAGAGGGGATTGGATGCTCTTCTCCAGCTCTGGAGAGGCTGGAGCTCATCCTGCTGAGGCATCCAGGCTTGTTAATGGAGCTGTGAACACCCACACACAGAGCCCTGCAGCCCTGCTCCCAGTCTTTAACTCCCACATCCTGGCTCTAGAGTCTGTAAAGACACTTGGAGAGTTTAGAAATTTGACCTCGAGACTAAAAAGAGGAGGAGGAAGGGACAAGAAAGCCCTTGTTTGGACACAGCCAGGATGGGAGCTGGGTCCTCCTCGCTGTACCCTCACCATGCCCTGGCCCCACCAGAGGGCCCTGCTCACCAAGTTGTGTCCATGGGCCAGGCAGGGATCCCAGGGGCTGTTGGTGTGATGGTCTCCCATGTCATTCCCCACTGCCCATGCACAGAGACAGAATGTGATCAAGAGCAGGAGCCTGTGTGCTCACAGCAGACGGACCTGTCTTGGCAGTACCCTGGAAGAGCAGCCCAGAGGTGGGACAACCTTATGAAGAGCAATCCTGTCACCTCATGCTGCATTTCTCACTTGGGAAGGCAGACATGGAACACAGCCATGCTGACAGCCCAGGGAGTGTAACTGCATGCCAGCCATGGGGCCACCACAAGCTGCTGAAGTCCCATGGCTAATGAAAGCCAGTGTCTAACTCAATCAGGTATGCCAAGCCACCACCAATGTGCCGGATGCTGCAGGACAGTGGGGTTACACCGCTAGCCCCAGGGTGCAGGTTCAGCCAGCCCCGGCAGCAGGGCCTGGAAGGCACCATGCAATAGGGATGCACCCAGAGCCCAGGCAGCTCCCTGCTAACAGATACCGGTGCAAAACGAGCCCATAAAGTCCATCTTCCTCAGGCTCAAGTCTTGCTAGGGTGGCAGCTCTGATGCCTCCAGAGAAGCATCCCTTATTTCCTCCCTCCCCTGCTGCTGAGGTCCTGCCGCTTCCTCTGAGGAGGATGGGAAGGATGAGACTGTCATACCTTAGGGACACCCCACAAGATGGTGTCAAATTGCTCCTGAGATAGCCACTGCCTGGCTGGGAACTCAAGTCAGCTCCAGCCATGGGACGTTTGATATTCAATGCTCACAAAGAGAAGTGAAACAAGACGTGACAGGGGGAAGGCTGCGGTAGCGTGTTGCTTTGTATTTGCTACAGTCACCTTCATCTCTCTCTCCAGCCCTGCTGTGTCCCTTCCTTGTCCCCAGGGCAGGGTCTCATCACTGGCACCATTTCACAGGGAGCTGGGCAGAGGGCAGCATCATCTCCCTCAGGCAAAGGCAGGGCAGGGGGTTCACAACATCCACGCTGGCAAAATCAGGTGGCACCGATGGCAAAGCACAGGTGGGTCAGGGGGAGGCTGCCAGGCACCTTCCCAGAGGCTGGCACAGCAAACAGGGGTCATGGATGGATGGGTGGGGGTTCCCTGCTCACCCACACCATGAGTTTTGGCCTCAGCTCTGCCCTCAAGAAACCCAGTGGAGGGCAATGCATGGAGGGTGCTTCCTGGGGCAAATGGGTCATGGAAACATATCTCAACTCAGCTGGTAGCTTGCAGGGGACATGTGATGGTGACCAGCAAACTTCTGGGTGGCTGTGCTGTTGTCCAGCTTCAACAATGACCCCAAGGGCTGCTTCAGAAAAGAAGAAAGCATTTTCTGTTCAAGATTCCAGCCTGACCCACTGACAGAGAAATGCTCCCATCCCTCAGGTGCAGAGACAAGTGTGGCCAGGCAGGGCTGGTTCCTGCTTCAAAGATGCTGGGCAGGCAATCTGCCCCTTCCCACACAGCTGGTCCAAGCTCCTCCATCCCCAGGACAGCTGTGTCCTCCTTTTCTTCACCCCAAGGGCACTCTTCGGAGCCACAGACCCCCCAGGCTCAGGTCCCTCCTTCCCCCACGCACTCACGCGTGAGGTCTCCAGGCTGTGTCTGCCTCTTGCAGGGGCTGAGGTGACTGCACACGCTTGCACATGGACACACAGGTGTGCACATGCTCACACACCCGGCTCCTGTGCACCCCAATGCACAGCAACAGTGTTAGATAGCTCTAGACCATAAATCCATCCAGGTTCTCTTGCTCCCCGCTCCGCAGTCCCAAGGCCACTCCAAGGTCTTTCCTCTGCATTGTCCCCAGTTCAGGATCTGCCACTCCCTGCCCACTGCGGTAGCTCTTTAACCAAGCGTGGCGCTTGGCAGCTCTGCCTGACTGGTAGATGGCCACAGCACCCAGAACACAGCTCCATGACAAGCCATGCTGCATGGAGGAGCAGTTGCTCAGCCCACCATGCTACAGCATGGGCCGCTGCAGGCAGCTGCAGGCAGCCTTCCTCCCCAGGCAAGACTTTATGAGCAGCTGCAGCTCTCCAGATTTCTCTCTGTTCTTCCTTCCATGAGTTTTTGCCCATGCCTTGATGGCCAGCTGGCAACTGGTCTCAAATGGGGTGCCCCAGGGTCAGCACTGGGGCCGTGTTCCCCATCCTCATCAGAGGGTTGGCTGAGAAGACAACTACACCCTTGTCTTGCAGGTGAGGCTAAACTAAGGGGAATGAGTGTGCAACAAATAGCAGAGACTCAGTCCAGGTGGACCCCAAGAAAATCAAAATTCAGATCAACAGAAACCTTGTGGGCATCAACAAGATGGGCCAGATAACCCCAGTTTCACCCAGCCTGGGAACTGAGGGGTTAAGCAGGGTCCCAGTGAAAAGGACCTGGGACGAGGTCCCAGACAAGGTCCTGGACAAGAGGCTGAACAACTGGGACAAGCTGCATCCTGGGTGGTATGAGGTGGAGTGTGGTCAGCAGCCTGAGAGAATGGGTTGCACAGCACCAGGGAACCCCCAGCTGGATGCTGTGCCCAGACTGGCCCCCCAGTTCAGGGAGAGGTGGAGAAGCTGGAGAGGGACCAGGAGATGCTGCTGGCAAGGCTGGGGCCTGAGGCTACAGGAGGGGTGGATTGGGATGTATCAGCATCATGCAGCTACCTGGAGGGCAGATGCAAAGGTGACAGAGCCACACTGCCTTGGTAGGGCATGAGTTGTAACAAAGGACAATGGAGATGTAACAAAGGACATTAATTGCAGCTTCAGGTTGGACAGTAGGAATTCTTTTTTTCCTGGGGAGGTGGTGCAGCTGTGGGACATGCCACCAGGGAGGTATAGCAAGTCCATCCTTCAAGACACAGCTGGGTAAAGCCATGGATGACCTTACCCTGTGCTGGTGGCATTTCTGCTCCAAGTGGGAGAGTGGACTAGAGACCCCCAGGGGTCCCTTCCCACCAGCATCACCAGGATCGTGTGAGCCCAGTGAGGGGCAACCTCCCCACCTGCAAATTCTTTCCCTTTCCCACGCCAGGAGCCCACCCTGCAGATCCAGGACACCTTGACAGCCAAGGTCCTGTGCACTGGACCGCAGCCCCATCCCAGGCGTGTCAGGTCCTGTGCTGGCCCGCATCCTGCCGATGCTGAAGCCCATCGCTTCCGCCGGGCTGCTGGCAGGTGATCAGCTGATCCCGCCAGTGAGCTGGTGCTGCAAAGTCAGGCACAGAGATTGCTAGTGTGCCAGCGAGGGTAGAGCGGGGCCGGCAGGGCCGGGGGGCTCAGGGAGCCAGGGGCAGCTCTACCCTGAAAGCCGAGCCACCTGCGTGCTGCTACCTGCTGAATAATAGAGGAGCTGACAGCCAGCCGGAGAGAAATGTGATCCTGGTTAACCAGCCGGAGAAGACATCTGAGCTCCCAGCAGCTGCGATAGCAACTGCAGGGAAGGAGCCTTTCTCCCCGCTGCTCTGTGCGGCGCAGCGTGGCCGGGGTTGCTGGAGGTCTCTTCCCATCCCTGTGTGCCTGGGCAGCTGGTGTCCGCTCCGGGGACACAGGCTCGGGGCTCGGAGGATGATGTGAGCTGCAGCAGGCACCCAGCAAGGCAGAGCTCAAGGGCAGAGCCAGGTTTCCCAGGAAGTGAGGCAGAAGGAGCCTGCCTGCAGCCAGTGCCCACACCCTGGGTCTGGCAGCTCAGCCCCATGTCCAGAGGAGGGGAGATGGTTTATATCCCAGATGACTCCGACTTCAGCTCCTTCAGGGATCAGTGCGAGAGCCTGGAGGGCTGGCACTGTCGGTATAACAAGGCTGGCGTGACCGTGTGGAGTCAGGGCCAGGAGGAAAGCTGCACCGTGCAGAAAATTAAGGTAAGCAGACGCCGGTGGCTGCAGGATCGCCAGCCCTTCCCTCCCCAGGCCGCGTGCCCAGCTGATCCCAAGGGTCCCTGGGGTGCTGGCCCATCCTGGGGGTGCACAGCACCCTGGTCCAGCCTGCCTGGGGGTGTTTCTGCCCCAAATGCCGGGGCTGGCAGGGTTGGTTCCCCAGAGGTGCTTCCCCAGCTGGCAAGCTGCTCTGCAGGCTCTCGCTGCCTGCCCCGTGGCTTTAGCCTCTCGACCTGCTGGGATGCCCGCTGTGGTGTTCTGCCATGCATGCACGCATGTGGGCTCACGTTGCGGCTGCCCTCGGTGCAGACACAGACTGGAAGACCCTGGGATCGATTACGTTATGGAGATGGCCTTGCTGGGAGCCCCCGGGCATGAGACAGGCTGGCGGGATGTCTCCCTGCTGCCTCTCCCCCGGTCACACCATCCTGATCCAGGAGCACATCACGTCCCATCCTGCACTGGATGAGCATCCCGGAGAGTTTAAGACCCTCCATGTGCTGTCTCGGGTGGTTTGTTGTTTGCCAGGGGCCAGATCTGGGATACTGCAGAGATTCAACCATCCCTGAGGTTGTTACACCTTGTTGCTCATCTACATGGCACCAGTGACACTGCCAGGTGACCCTGAGTACATCAAGAGTGGTTACAGGGTGCTGGGGGCAAGGGGGATGGGAGCCCCATTACAGGGCAAGCCCTGCATGGGAGTGTCCTCTGGTCAGTGCTTGGTTCCATGGCTGGTTCCATGGATTTTGGCTTTTCTGGACACCATCAAGACTGCTGGGCAGGGATGGGATCCACCTAAGCAAGTAGGGCCAGAGCATCTTGCCTACAGGACAGCCAGCCTTTCACCTAGGAGTGTCAGGGAAGGGTTACTACAACCTGAAGAGCGGGGAAAGCATGGAGGGGTGGTGAGGAGGCACCTGGGGTACAGTACACTGGAGGAGGCTCTTGCACCGCTCTCCTGAGCACAGAGTAACCATCAGCCCATCTCAGATGCCTGCACACCAGCATGTGCAGCTGGGGGGACACAAGGAGGAGCTGGGCATACAATGATTGCAATGCTGCCATGGATGGAGGCCCTTCAGGGCCACGGTGAGGAGGAGGAGTGGCGCTTTCTGCAGAGGTGTAGCTGCAATTCACGCCACCTTGCCACCATGATCCAGGGAAGAGCTTCTGGGGTAGGATCAGGGAGCACTTAAGTCAGTTGGGCATGCACAAGTCCACGGGATCAGGCAGGGTGCACTGGGGGGAGCTGAGTGATCTGGCCAACGTCTCTTTGAAAAGTCCTGGTGACTGCAGGAGGTCCCTTATAACTAGAGAGTGGCAAACATCACATCCATCTTCAAGAAGGTTAAGGACGCTTCAGGACACTACGGACTGCTGTGTCACCTCCATCCTTGGGAAGGTGGTGGAGAACATCCTCCTGGAAGCCATGTCCTGAAGTACAAGGGCAGTGGTAGCAGCAACAGGGACTTACCAAGGGTAAATCATGCTTGACCAGCCTGACTGCCTCCTGCAATGAGGGGACTGGCTGTGTGGGTATGGGCAGAACAGTGAAAGCCCTGTACCTTGACTTCAGTAAAGCCTTTAACAGGGTTTCCCATAGTGCCCTTTTCACCACATTGGTGAGATCTGGACTGGAGAAGCAGATGATGAGGTGGGTGGAAAACCAGCCCACCACAGGCTCATGGCATGGTGGTCAGCAATGCAGAGTCCAGATGGTGGCCAGTTGCTGGGTCTCGCCCTGTTACTGGGATGATGGAATCGAGTGCCCTCTCAGCAGGCAGCACTGTGGAGAGCATTTGAAGTGCTGGAGACAAGGCTGCTGCTTGGCGTGACCTGGTCAGGCTGGAGAGATGGCCTGGCAGAAACCTCATGAAGTTCAGCCAAGTTCAAACAACCACAGCCCGGCAGAGGGGATGCAGTTATATATCCCTATGTCACCACCAAGCCCCATAGAGAGGGGACCCCAGGCAGGTTCATGGGGGTTTGAGCACCATGGCCCAGCCTGGATCATTGCAAGTAATACCTCCCTGGTGTGGCTTTTCCCTGCTCTGGAGAGGACCTGTGGACAGTGCAAGGGCTAGCACTGTCCAGGGACCCTTCCAGAAATGTGGGATGGAGGATCGCACCTAGTCTGTGAAGGAGAGCTGAGCTGCACAGGCCGAGGCTTGGGGGTCAGTACAGCCCCCAGTTTTTCCATTAATGTAGGCATAACCTGGAGAGTCGCTGAGCAGTTGGAGCTTTGGACTTTTTTCCACTTGAACTCGCTGTGAATGGTCTGGATCCGGGCTCTGTGCTTTCCTTATCCCAGTTGACCACCTGCTGCGCCTGGTGCAGCTGTTGTACAGCCTCTGTTCATTCGTGGCTGGAGAGGGTTGGTGGACAGGTTTTAATGGAGGATTTTGTGACTGCAAGGCTGCAAAGGTCCCACTGCAATGACTGGAGCTTCCAGGAGTCCAGGAGGACCATGAGCTCCACCTCCATCTGGAGTTATCCTTCACCCTGCAGCATCAGCACCTCCAGACCCAGCTGGGAGGGGTGGCTGGGGAGGAGGAGCAGAAGGAGGGGGCTGGATGCTCCTCCACGGTGGCCCAGGGAGTGCAGCACATCTCCAAGCCTGTCCTGGGCACAAGTCCAGCACGCTAGGCAGAAACCATCACCCAGGCCATCAGGGAAAGCTTGCCTGAGATTGATGGGTCCTGCCATGTTCAGAGGGCCATCTCCAATTACACGGCACTGCTGAACACCTCATCAAAGATGCAAGGCCTCTAACGAGGAGCATATGACATCTCCTTCCTCCCAGCATTGAGAGGAGCAGGGCAGCCAGCTTCATCAATAATGCGTTCGTCAGCGCGGTCGGGCAGTTCCACAGCTCCAGTTACAGCCGGGGCCCCACCAACTATCCTGGACTGGACCCTGCACCCAAGAGCATTGTGCCAGGGCTTTGCTTGCCCTCCAGGAACATGGGGTGAGGGGACAGGGCTGGATTTGGGGTACCCCGGCACCAGAACCTGGACCACCCGCCAGCTCCATTTGAGGGCAGAGGGTCCTTCTGCCCCTGCTGCCCTCCTGCCTTTGCACTGCTGTATGCTGGCAGTGGGGCCAGTGGCTCTGCCTGGCCTGGCCCGAAGGAAGTGCAGAGCATCCTCCACGGCACACGTGCACGTGGCTTTATAGCAGCACGGGGCCACGCCACCACACACAGGAACAGCCTAAAGTCCTTGTCCCTGATGGGCATAGCTCCATGCCCTGGGGGTGGGTGCTGTCCCCCTGCCCAACTGCCCATCTCCCCACAGACTCGCATCTCCTGCAAGGACGTCCCTGCCGAGACACTCTACGATGTGCTGCATGACACTCATTATCGCAAGAAATGGGACTCAAACATGATCGAGACCTATGACATAGGGCGCCTGACCGTTAACGCTGACGTGGGATACTACTCCTGTGAGCATTCCCCAGCCCCTGGGACCCCCAGGGCCCCCCTCCCTGACCCCTCAGCCGCATGCATGGCTGTGGGGCCATGGTGGCAATGGGTTGGGGTAACAAGGTCTGTCCACAGGGAAATGCCCGAGCCCCTTGAAGAACCGGGATTTCGTTACCCTGCGCTCCTGGCTGCCCCTGGGTAATGACTACATGATCATCAACTACAGCGTCAAGCACCCGGTGAGCCCCCAGCTGGCCCCAGCCCTGGCAGGAGTGCTGGCCCCATGGGCCACCAGACACAGGCAGGGCTGGGCAGCAGCTCGGACAGGCTCTGAGGTGCATGACATCTCTCTGCAGAAATACCCACCCCGGAAGGATTTTGTGAGGGCCGTGTCCCTGCAGACAGGTTACCTGATCAAGGCCAACGGTGATGGTGCCTGTGTCCTCTATTATCTCACCCAGGTGGACCCTCGTGGTGAGTCCCAGCAGGAGAGGACAGTACAGCATGCCTCCTTGGGGATGGGTTCCATTGTACCCCCAGAACTGACCCACCATGGATCTCCATCACCCCGAGGTCCAGAGGGCACTGGGAAGTGGGGACAACCCAGGGAAGAAGGAGGTCCCCTCCCAGGGCACAGTGTGGGGCAGGTGCCATCAGCCCTGGTGGTGATCAGTCTGGCATGGGACACTGTAGGCTCATGCTGCCTCCTCTGGGGCTGGCCCAGATTGACTGAGTGGTGGGGCTTTGGGCTTTTGCAGGGTCGCTGCCAAAGTGGGTGGTGAACCGTGTCTCCCAGTTTGTGGCACCGAAGGTAAGCAGGGTGCGTGGCCGGTGGTGGGATGCACAGGCGTGAGGGATGAGCTGGCCCCTAGGTAGGGGCAGGACGGGTTCTGGGTGACACAGGGCTCACAAGGCATGCACCAGGCATGCTGCTGGGGCTGTGTGGTCCGAGCCAGACCTCCATCCCCTCCCAGCACCCCCAAAAAGCAAGCAATGAGGGAGCTGGGAGCTGTGCCCACAGGGTGGCTTCATCCCCACTGGGGGCCTTAGGGCACCATGACAGGCTAGACCCACTCTGCCCACAGGCGATGAAGAAGATCTACAAAGCTGGGCTGAAGTACCCGGAATGGAAACGCAAGCACGATCCTGGATACAAGCCCTGGGTGTACCCGGAGCAGAACACGCTGCCCAGTGTCAGCCTGGCCGAGCTCTCAGTGCAACACGCCGACTCACTAGAGAACATCGACGAGACGGGGCTGACTGAGGACCACCTGAGCACCAGTGACCACGAGGCCTGAGCCCTCGCCGCAGCCCTCTTGCAGGGCAACTCCCTTACGATCAGCGCTTGGCATCTGGGGGGTTTGGGTGGGAATACGGCCCCCTGCACCCCAATAATCACGTCTACTCTCCAACTTCTTCATCATAGACTCCCCCTACCCAGGCAGCAGGGTACTGTCCCATGGGAACCTACAGCATGGGTGCTGGAAAGAGGGAGGACAGGCACCCTGGTCCCCCTTGCACCCATGGGAGCCCATGGAGATGTCCTTACAGAGGAGGTAAAGCTAGCAGTGGGAGTGGGAGACCCAGTGAGATGCTGGGCAGGGCAAGAGGGGAAGAACCCTTCATGGGGTGGGTTGGAGCTTTCCTGGCACCAGTATATCCCTTTGCCACTGTTAAGAGGTTCCCACCGTAAGGGGTATCCCGCAAAGGTCCAGAAGTGCGGGGTCTCTGGGGGCTCCTGCCCAGGCTTTGTGGCAGAACAGAGTTTGGACTGACCTTCTCTGGCCCAAAGCCTGAGTCTTCCAGCCCCATAATCAGACTGGACCCACTCCAGCCCACCAAGTCCCCCCCAAGGCTTTGTGTGACAGGGGCGTGTCCTGGCAGTGGGGTCTTGGGCAGCCTCTGTCCCCACTCTCTCGATGCTTGCCGCTGCTGTGGTTTCTGGCACAACAATAAACGGGTTGGTGTGTGTGCAAGAGAGCTTTGGGCTGGCACGGGATGGTGAGGAAACTGGCATTGAGCCCACCCTGAGGCTGCTCAGGCGCTAGGTCCTGGGTGAGACAGGAGGACCAGTCCAGCCGCGCAGTCCCAGCACCCAGGGGTGACCCTCAGCAGGGAGCGAGGTGGCCAGTGGTGGGGCAGGAGAGGCGTATGCTGGGCTCCACACACCCACACGTGTACGGGTGAGCATCTGTAGGCACGGGGCAGCTTCCACCGGACAATAGGAAGTTAGTCTAGTCAGACACCACTGGGGAAATATGCTGACAAATGCTGGATTTTCCATCCAAGCATTCGCCCCCATGCTCCGAGGCTGCCTGCTGGGTTCCTGTCCCAGATGGGTTTTAGCCTGATCTGTGCAAGGCCAATGCAAATGGGGCCGTCACCACTGACGGTGCTGGGCTGCTCAGCTCCAGACCTGTCCCAGCAAGATAAAGACTAGGGGACATGGCCAGGATGTGACAGCCGCTCTCACAGCCAGACCTGTGTCTTGGCAGTGGTGGGGGACGACCCCCTGGCAGCACACAGGGCTTGCAGCCTGCCCAGAGCCACTTGTCACTGTGGGTTTTGGGGGCCCCCTGACCCTCCCAGCCTCACGCACCCTGGTCACCCTGATCCCCTGTGGTGCCACCCCAAGCTGTGAGTGCTGCTGCCCTGTGCTTGCTTCCCACGCACCCTGGTCTCCCTGATCCCCTGTGGTGCCACCCCAAGCTGTGAGTGCTGCTGCCCTGTGCTTGCTTCCCTCACACCCTGCTTGTCTTCTCCCTAGTTTGTCCAGACGCCAACCCCAGCATCACGGGTGCAGATACTCACTGTCCCCCTTTAGCCATCCCATTAGGTCATGTATGTCCCCTGTGCTGCTCCAGAGGGACATCACACGCATGTGTCTCACTGCAAAGATTTCTAAGGAGGGGAGAGGATGTCCTGGCAGTCGGGGCAGCCGCCTCCCACGTTTTGCAACTAGGCTGGCCGCACAAGCAGAGCAGGGGTGAGAAGCCGCCTCTGCAGGGAAAATGCGGAAAATCCAAGGGCAGGGGATGTGCATCACAGTGCATGGGGCTTATAGCAAGGGGTGCAGTCCCTCTCTGCCCCGTGCTACCCCCACCATGTCAGCAGAGGGAGGGCACCCGCAGCAGGGAGGATTTTACCCATGAAATACACATCCCAGCCCAAAAATTGCCCCAATAAAAATTTGCAATAATGTGGTAGAGCTGGGCAGGGTACCATGGCCAGAAAAAGGGGCAGAAACACCCCAGGCTGCTGCCCTGATGGGGCAGAGCCCACTGGCACCCCGAACCCACAGGGTGTTAGGGTGAAGACCATCCTGCACGGCCTCAGTGCTGTGGGAAGTGGCCTCAGCTCTTCTCATTCCCCGGATGTTTCTCTGCAGCAGCTGGGCTGCAGCTCCGCTGCAGGGCTATTTTTAGCCAGCCCTACGTAAGTGTAAGGAGCTGCTGAGTGAGCACTGGGAGGCCAGCGGGGAGTCCCCGCTCCCCAGCCAGCCGCTGCCAGGGCGGGTGACATCTCAGCCCAGGATGCTGCCCAAAATGGCCAGGGTGGCGGTGACATCGAATGCATGGGGAGGACAAGGGCCAGCAGGGTGGCAGGGACACTGGTCCAGATCCAGCACTGGGCTGTAGCAGCGCTCCTGGCCCTCAGCATCATCCCAGTCAGGGGTGAGGCTGGGGAGGGGGGGCTGCCCCAGATGCCGTGGAGTGCCAGGAGCCCCATCGCGGTGATTTCTTACTGAATATTGTGCCACTGCTGGGTTTCCTGTCTCACAAACAGGAAGGGGACTGTGCACCAGCATCCCCAAGCACCTAAGCGAGGGAGGGAGCAGGCAGGGTGTAGGAGGACCAGAGCCCGCACCCCCTCCGGTGTCCTCGCTGGGATGCTGGGGGAGTGGGTGGCCCACAGCCCAGTGGGGTGACAGCCAGACACGCGGGGGCTGCAGCCCTGCACAAGAGCCCAGCTGGACGGCTTTTCCTGCCTGGCCCCGCACAGAGAGAAACCGCCCCACTGTGCAGAGATTGGAAAGGAAACAGGAAGCTGCTGCTGGACAAGAGATTAGCCCGGAGGCATGTGACGTCAGCCAGCCCCCTGACGGATGGGGGGCAGGGGGAGCATGGCATGGGCCCCCTTGTCCTGCCCACACACACCTCCGCAGCCCACTCCAGTACCCCCAGTGTCTGGGGGAGGATGTAACCCCATCCCTGGGATCTCATGCTTTGCATGTCCTGAACTCACGGATAGGTCTTGGGCAGCTCTCACCCACACCGGGATCCTGAGCCCAACAGGGAGCTCCCCAGCAGCCTGTCTTATCTCACGGACTGGCCTTCAGCAGGGCTCTTGCCTGGAGAGGTCCAGCAGGGTTCCAAGCCCAACAGCCTCCAGCTTCCCCCTCCCCACTCCTCCACCAAGCTGTACCCCAGCAAACCCTTTGGGCTCAGTCCCAACCCCACATTTGCAGTTGTTCAATGTGGCATTTGCCCTCCAGCCATGAGCCCTGAGTGTCCCTCACCCTGTCCTGCTCCCAAGAGATGCTCCCACCATCACCGCACACATCCCCCAGCACAATCCAGCTCGGGTAGGGCTGAAGGTAGAGCAAAGGCTTCCCCAGGGTTCAGCAAAGCCTGATGGCTAGGAATGGATAGATAGATAGATAGATAGATAGATAGATAGATAGATAGACAGACAGACAGAGACAGACAGACGGATAGACAGATAGAGTCATAGAAAGTGTTGGATTGGAAGGGACCTTTAAAGGTCACCTAGCGCAATCCCCCTGCAGTCAGCAGGGACATTTTCAACTAGATCAGGTTGCTCAGAGCCTCATCAAGTCTGGCCTTGAACGTCTCCAGGGATGGGGGCCTCCACCACCTCTTTGTGCCAGTGTCTCACCACCCTCAGTGTAAAGAACTTCTTCCTAATGTCTCATCTAAACCTGCCCTGCTCTAGTTTAAAACCATTGCCCCTCGTCCTATCGCTACATGCCCTTGCAAACAGCCCCTCCCCAGCTTTCTTGTAGGCCCCCTTCAGGTACTGGAAGGACACTATAAGGTCTCCCCGGAGCCTTCTCTTCTCCAGGCTGAACAATCCCAACTCTCTCAGTCTGTCTTCATAGGAGAGGTGCTCCACCCTTTGATCATCTTCGTGGCCCTCCTCTGGACCTGCTCCAACAGGTCCATGCCCTTCTTGTGCTGAGGGTTCCAGAGCTGGACACAGATAGATAGATAGAAGAAAGGAGGGAGGGGAAGAGGGAGGAAGGGAGGGAAGATTGAGTGGATGGAGGGACAGAAAAATGAATGGATGGATGGATGGATGGATGGACGGATGGACGGATGGACGGATGGATGGACGGGCAGCTGAAGACATGGACTCTGAGGGACAGTGTCATCATGGGTGCTGCCAAGAAAGGGGAAGAACCTCACAGGCCAATGAGGCGGAAGGATCCAGCCTTCACTTTGATCTTTGCTTCCTGCAGGTCTTGTCAGCGTTTTCATGAAGTCCACTCCCCCAGACCAAGGGATGTTTTCTGATCCTGCCCATCTGTCTCCTCCAGGGACCAGGCAAGACCTTCCTGCTGTGTGAACCCGTAGACATGCCAGGGCTCTCTGCTTCAGCTCAAGGAGGCTAGCATCTAAATATAGATTGCATCAGCAGGTTGGCAGACATCAAAGAGGTCAAGCGGAGGCATTGAAACCTGCACTGTAGAAAGTGGGCCGATAGGAAGCCCTAAGGAAAAAGCCCAGCCACAGCACACGTGTCACGGCTTCCAGTGACCTGCTGATGCCCCGGTACTCTACTGTGCCCTACTACCCTCTGACACAGATCCACGTCAAGTTTCTGGCTCTAGGGTGGTCTCATGGCTGGGGTATGCCCCAACTCAGGCTGTCGATCCCGCTAGGCTCTGGGAAAGGACAGTCCCCCTTTGGAACTGGGTGCTGGGCTGCAGCAGAAGTGCTTGAGCAGGGGTTTCCACCCTGCCGGGGGAACCGAGCCCCACTCCTGGCTCTTAGGTGACTGTGGAGGGAGGACGGAGGTGGAGGAGAAGGCTTTCTGCACCAAACTTGCCTGTCAGCAGCCATGAGGATGTGGGTTGTGGGGGCTGGGCCCGGCTTTTGGTCATGCCGGGACACCAGATGGGACTGCAACTTACCATTCTGTGGAAGTCCCAGGGTATCCGTTCCACTCTCAGACAACATTTCCCTCCCCAGCAGCCCATCTCTGCCCTCCCAGCATGCAGGGAGGAGCACGGCTGCCAGCAGCAGGTTGTGAGGGGTCTATAGAGATGCTGCAGGGTGCCAAACGGCAGTGAGCCAGGATCTGGCCCCATGGAGGAACGTACTTCACCAGTGCTGATGTCTCCAGCATGGAAGGATGGAAATGCTGGCACACCGGCTGCCACCAGCACTACCAGCACCCTTTGCCCTGCCCCTCCAGCTGCTCACACTGCAGACCTCAGCAACCTTCCCATGAACGGCGGTGCTTATATTTAGTCAAACAGCTTCCTCTAAGAGGCAGAGGCACCCAGGGGGATGGTACAGTCCACAGTGCAGGGCCAGAGGGTCCTTGCACACCCTGAGGGTCCCTGTACACTCTTTCTCCACACCCTACCCACGAGGTGGTCCATGGGGCGGCCCACGCTGTCCCCAGTCCCTAGAACATGTCACCCCCCACCGGAGCAGCTGATGGGGAAGGGGGAGGAAGGCAAAAGCCATGGTGGACTCATGCTGAGTTCTGCTTCTGCTTTGTAGGACCAAGCCTGTGATAAGGAGAAACTGCCTTTCAACACCTAGCTGTGCACACAGAGACTTGTACGGGGTGGTCCTCCCACACCAGGGGTTCCTGCTGCTCCCAGCCACCACCAATGACATTTGGGGGCATCACTGGGGGAGAGAAGGACCAGCCTGAGTTGGAGCAAGGGGGGCCACAGGGAGATGGACCCTTACAGGGCAGGGAGCAGTTATCAGCTTTGCCATCAGGAGAAGGGCTGAAGGGTGTTGTGAGATATCAGCCTCGGACATCCTTTGTGTGCAAGGTTGGGTAACAGCGGAGACGACCAACTGCCAGCCCCGCTGGGGTTCTTGCGAAATGTGTTGCATTAAAGGCAGATGTGTCGGCCAGTGGTGAAAACACAGGTTTCTTGCAGGAGAGAAGCCCTCCCAATGTCCCCTGCCACTCCAGACCCCGCTGCCGTCCTGCTCTCAGCACACTCCACAACGCCCTCATCATGGGGTACCAGCAGTGGGACGGGGTGCTGCATCCTGAGCATCCCTGCAGCACAGGGGAGGGTTTTGTGTTCCCAGCATTTCACCCAACCAGCCCCAGTGCCAGCCCTCCTGAGTCTCCTTATCAGCATGAACATTTCAGCCTGTTTTCTCCAATTTGGCAGAACCTTCCCAGCACCTGCCCAGTCCCAGCCCATGGTGGATATAGTGAACATCTCCTCTCGCCTGCAGCCAGAGGTAGAAAGAGCAGATAGAGCTGAATGCACCCAAGAACTTCAAAGATCTCCCTTGGCAGTGCAGCCTCAGGGTGTGGGTCTCAGGGAAGCCTGGTCCCCCCATGGGAATGCAGGTCTGAGGGCTCGTGGTGGGGAGCAGGACCCTTGCTGGCAAGGTGAGAGAAGGAGCACGAGGGGGGGAATGAGGAGGGTGAGGGACAGCCCCCGAAGGAGGGCAGAGCCTGGTAACAGGGCAGCCAGGCCAGGGGCTAAGTGTGGGGCAGGGTCATGCCTGGGAAGGGGCAGGACGGGAGGGTGGGACAGAGATGGGGACCGGAGGGTTGGCCTGGAGGAGGGACCGGCAGTGGGAGGCGCAGGCTGGGTGCTGTGAAGCCTGCCTGCGCCCACAGTAGTTCCTGTAGAGCTGCCTGCCGGTGCCTGCAGGCTGAGCCCTGTGCCTGACAGGGACACCTTGGCATCACCCTGGAGCCCAGAGCAGGGCAGCCGTGGAGCCTGCAGCGTCACTGCCACCGTGCTGCTCCGCTGGAGCCAACCCCGGGGGGCTGCAGACCACGCTGTGGGGCAAGAGGTGAGGGAGAACCCCGAAGGTGGCAGGGGATGGATGGGACAGACGGGACAGGCTTGGGGACAGTGGGGAACGGCCAGCACCGGGGCAGTCCATGCCCGCTTCCAGCCCGCTGCGCCTGCTGGTCCGCATGGGTTTGCAGGGACAGGGGTGGTGTCCACCTCCCTGTGAAGTGCCACTGACCACAGGCACAGCTGGACTGCCCCAGAGAGCCATACCACAGCCCAATGCCTTGCACGGCTCTGGTACCCACTGCTTGGGCATGGGGAGGTCTTGGGAGCCAGCTCCCTGCAAGAGGCTGCCTGCTGAAGCCCCAGGCGGGGAAGGCAGTGGGCAAAGATGTCCGCAGATCCCTCGGGGTGATACAGGCGCAAGAAAGGGGGAAATTACCCCATTTCAGCACCGGGCTGTTGGGCAGAAGTGGATACAGCCCCTTAACCCTGCAGCAGAGACACCCAACCCACAGCAGTACAGGATATCACCCTCCACATCCCCCTGCCCAGCCCTTTGTGTAGGTCCTGCATCAACAGGCAGCCTTCCAGCTGCAATGTCCCCATGCCCTGCTCCTCATGCTCTGTTCTCCCAGCTTCTTGGCTAGCTCCTGCCACGACTGTCCCTCCTCAATGCACACCAGTGAGCAGCCCCATGAGGATCCCCCCTCCTCGCCCACACGCATATGGGCTTGGGTGCACACCCCACACCCAGGCATGTGAGCAGAGAGCCCTGCTGTTCACGAGGGCTTGCTGACAGCATCCCACCCCACGTGCTCCCAGGGACACCACTGCCTCAGCCGGCACACCAGCCTGCCCACGCTTCCCCATGCCACTCATGCCACCCCTGCCTGTGCAGGCAGAGGTGGGGAGCAGGCAGATGCCCATGGGCTAGTGCAGCAGGGAGCCTGGCTCTGCTGTCCCTCCGTCCCTCGGCGGGCCAGGATGTGGCTCCTGTGGGAGGGGGCAGGGGATGCGTGGGAGCATGCAGGCAGCAGGAAGGAAGCCTGCACCAAACAATAGAGGGAAATGGAGGAACTGGAAAAAGACCCAGTGGCAGCACAGTCAGCACAGATGGTTTAGTGCGGAGCAGCATGATTCATGGGAAAAAGGCCCTCAGCGCTCTGCGGAGAGCTCTGTCCCGGGGCTGTGCCAGCAAATAATTTGGGCATGGGGGTCCCTGGCAGAGGGACTTAGTGAGTGGGCACCGTGCTAAGCACGAGCCCTGGGACATGCCCCTCTGTCTCCAGCTGTGGGTGCTGGCAGCAGGGCACGCGGGGCCCGTCCCGGCTGGGGGTGGGTGGGAGGCTGTCCCCCCTCTGCCTGCCCGTGAGTCATGCTGACCTCTCCCATGCCCTCACCAGCAACAAGAGAGAGAGATTATGGTCTGGCCCTTCCGGCTCCAGAGCCCTCCCCGAGCTGGCCAGTACAGGAGCTCATCCCCTGGGAGGGGCCCAGCTGCTCCCCCCGTTATCTGCCTTGGGCAGCCCCCTCCTCCAGGACACCCTTCTGGCTGCTCCGGGTCTTGTCCTCCTCCCACCCAGCCCCACGCACGGCAGAGTCCGGGATGCCGCAGCGCCCAGCATCTGTCCGACCACCCACTCCCCTGTAAGCCCCCGGCCGCTCGATTCCTGTCTGGACTCAGGTCACGGCCTTGCCGACAAAGCAGGGCCAGGATCCGGCAGCTCCGGGGAGGGGCGGAGAGGCTTGGGACTGAGGAACAACAGGATGCCGGCTTCTTGAGCTGGGAGGTGAGCGACTGCAGGGAGAGCAGCAAGGCAGGGGGACCTTCAGGAGCAGCCCGTGCTCCCACCCACAGGATCTGTGCCCTTCACAGCAGTTGAACCCCCTTCTCCCTTCCTGCTGCATCCTCACCCCCTTTCTCTCCTCCTTCCACAGATGATGGGCTGAGCATCCATCCCAGAGGCACCCCAGGGCCATGAGCTCCCCGTGCAGTCCTGACTCTGATATTGTAGACTGGCTGGCCACCATCCACTTGGAGAGGTACCAGGATGTCTTCAAGCAGCATGGGTACCACGTCGCCAGAGACGCTGCCTCGCTGGACGGTGACCACTTGCAGCAGATTGGCATCACTGCCACTGGGCACCGCAAAAGGATTCTGAACTTGGCACAGCAGACACGGATGCTCAGTCAATCCCAGGGGGGACCCGCAGCAGGAGACACCCATTTCCAAGCCACCGAGGTCCTGGATGCCCTCAAGGAGGGCAAGGATGCCATGAAAGCAGAGCCGGGAGAGGCTACTGATGCCTTTGGGACACAGCAGCATGTCACTGCGCCCGCCCAGGGATCGCCTCTAGAGAAGGACCCTGCTCCTCCCCTTGTGAAGCCAGTTCCCAAGCCAAGGACTATTTTCCCTCGCTTAAAGCCGGAGCAAGGCTTGGCGCCCACGCCACCAGCACGCACCACAGTGCCAGCACAGAGCCCGGGCAGCGAGAGGGCACCTGCAGCCTTTGTGGTACTGGAGGGTTTTGTGCCAGGAGAGAGCTCCACGGATTTGGAGAGCCCAGAGCCCAGGCCAGCGCTGCCACCCGGCCTGGGAGCAACTGTGGCCATGGGCATAGGAGCATCCCGGCTGGGAGCACGGGGCAATGCTCAGGAGGAGACACGGTCTCCTCCAGCTCTGGATCATGGACAAGCCCTGGAAGCATCAGAGAAATCCCCCACGTCTGCCCCGTCTGTGCCACCACGGCTCAGCCACAGGGTGCCCAAGGCAGAGCCCAGCTCTGGGAGTATGCCAGAGGGACACCCTGCATCCAACCCTCCCTTGCCTGCCACGGCTGCCCCAGCCAAGAGAGATCCCTCGCCGTGCCCCAGAGCAGCCTCACAGCCGGGCCCAGGGCAGGGCACGCTGGAGATGGTGTCCAACGTCATCTATGAAGGACTCAAGCCCCCATCAGCACCCACTGAGGACTCAGGAGGGCAACATGGTCCCCAGGGTTGGGCTCTCGCTCAGCCCCCGGCTCCATTCCCGCAGGATCTGACCCAGCCAGACAACAAGCCTGAGTAAGCAGATACTTTCCCTTGCCTCGGGGAGCGGAGGGGGGGGGGTGCAGAGCAGCCAGAGCTGAGGATCCAGAGAGCCCCCACCCCCCGGGCCCCATCCCCAGCCTCTCCCTCCCTGCCTCCGGATGCTGACAAAGCCTCTTTCACCACCCTCCCTGTGCCTTCCCCGGGCTCTGCACAGAGCAGTCCTGCAGGGCAGCTGGGATCCCTCTGAACTGACAGGGTGTCCCTGGGCCCCTGGATGGCTTGCTCTGCTTGGGGGGAGAACTGCTGCCCCTCCTCAGCCCCCCCAGGTAACAGGGCTGGGGCTCCCCGACATAGTGAGAGGGTGGCTGAAGGCTCTGGGGCTGGCTCATGCTGGGAGAAAGGTGGGAGATGTTAGAGGGGGACAAGCTGGGATGGGAAATGCCCAGCAGCCCCAGGAGAAACAGCCTGATGGGTCCCAGGGTGGGGAGGAGAAGGGAGCAAGGAGAGCACTGGGAGGAGGGAGTGCATGCTGCTCATCCCGGGGGGACAAATCCAGGCTCAGCCCAGGCCAGACACAGCCTCTAGCGCGTGTAAGCCAGATGGGAATACAAGGTGGAAAAACCCCACAGGCTCCCACCACATCCCAGCCACAGCTGCAGTAACCCTTCTCCTGTTTTTCAGCAGTCCCGGCTGGCCCAGCAGGGGCCTGCCCCCCATCCTGCAGAGACCCACCGGCAAGCCAGGTGAGAGCCCCCAGGCCACCAGTACACAGTGGGGACCTCCCGGTGTCCCCAAAAAAGGGGGGTGAGGGCAACATCCATGCACCTTGCCTTTCCCTCCAGGTCCTGCCCCATGCTCCTGCCTCACTCAGGGACCAGGGTGGCCCCAGGCTAAGACAAGGCCCAGTCCCACATGTATTTGGGCTGGCATCGCTGTTGGGACAGACACCCTGGATGTTGGTGCACACCATGGTGGGCTCAGTGGAGGGGTCCCCCTCCAGGGCTGGCAATCCTGTCTGATTGCTGCCCCACAGCATGCACCACTGACTGCCTTTCCCTCCCATGTCTCTGCCCACAGAGGTCGGCAAGCAGCCCATCAGCCCCTACTGTGAGACCATCTTTGGGCACGTAGCCCCACCCCGGGAGCAGAAGGTGAGAGGAGACTGTGGGGATGGTGGCTGTCCCCTACCATCACTCTGTGTCACACCAGCTGCTATGACGTAGGGAGCTACCTCTGGTGAGACGGTGGTGCCCAGCAGTGCCTGGCTGAGCACCACTGCCGGGGTGGGGGACACAGGCTAAGATCACCACCCAGTGGGCCAGGCAGGTTGAGGAGGTTTGGAATGTGGCAAAGGGGACAGGAGATGTGACCAATCTCTCCTGCCAGGGTGTGGGCATTTCCTCCGATCAGAGCTACGAGGCAGTGTCTGAGGTGGAGCTGGAGCGAGAATCGTGCAGGTAGGCATAACCTCCTCCGGGCTGCAGGGGCTGGGCTTGGGCTCTGGGGTTTGCATGCCAGAGGGACACCCCTAGGGACAGCCTGAGAGGCAGTGGGGGCTCCTCCCCCATCTTAGAGCCGATCAGGTGTGGCTGGGATCAGGTCAACCATCTCAAGAAGAGCTGATGGTCTTGTAGACGAGAAGGAACCAATGTTGTTGGGTGGCCCTAAAGGGGCAGTGCTGGCCAGCAGATGCTCTGGGTGCACAGATGGGGCAATGCCAGTGGCACTGGGCACCTGCACACTGAGCAGGATTTTGCTGCTGGGAGCAGGGAAACTGCATGGGGGACAGGGTTTGCTCAGAAATGGGATGGCTCCGAGCTCCAGATGAAGGAATGTGTGACCTCCAAAGGCTCCAGCATCATCAGATCAGCATTTGCTTATCTGCCACACCATGGGGGTAGTGAGGTTGTGAGGGGCACCTTTAAAATATTTTTGAAATGTACTTTCCATAACTCCTGATAGCATCTCAGAAAGAGGAAGGAAAGCTCCTCTTCCCATTTCAGATGGGGAGGGTTCCTTTTCCTGTGTTGCTTAGAGAGGAGGAGGTGAGCTGCAGCTCTGTGTCCTTCAGCATTGCCCGTGGCCATGCTGGACAGTGCATCCCCATGTCCCTGCATTTCTGGCCCCAGCGTTGGTCATTCCAGCCCTTCTCCTGCTCTGGGTGGTGAGTCACTGCAGCGTGGCCTGACCCAGTGCCACAGACAGCCAGACGTTGCAGCCAGATGGGAACCAACACAGGCCACGGGTGGGGAGCTGCAAATACCTGGGAACAGGAGTCGTGTAGCCAGAAATACCAAAATCTGCTGTGGAGCCTCTGAACCAGCTGTTCAAAGCAGGGCTGGGTGCTGGCCTGTGGGTCACAGTCTCCATCCACCTGCTTCCAGGGAGCCAGGATACAGAGCATCCCAAGGGCATCAGCCAGGCACATGCAGTCCTGGACTCACCAGGAACTTTGCAGACTGGGCTTGCTGAGAAGAGGCAGGATGAGACTGTCAGCAGGCTGTCAGAGGCAGTTGTTCATAGTTTTTCTCTCAGCCTGAGCACTAACCTGGTGGGGAGCGTGGGAGGTTGAACAAGCAACAGAAAATCCTTTGAAGACCTTTCGCATTGTGCTCATGGATCCCGTTGGCCAGCTGCGCCAATACTTTCCTCCCCAGACCAGTCCCACCAGTCTGACCATGATCCCCCTGGAGCAGAGCTATGGATTCCTGCTGAGCTGCTGAGCTGCTGTCAGCCAGCACTGGATCCTGCCCCTGCCTCTGTGGGACCTCCCGATCCTCCCCTTCTACACTGGTGTTTCTCCAGTTCGGCCAGTTACTCATCCTGCTGGCTGGCACCTGGCCACTGGAGATATTGTGAGCATCTTCTGCAGCCCACCAACCCGCTCATTAGGGGAAATACATCCTAATTGCAAACGTCAGAGAGGCCCTCCCACCCCTTTGGCACAGTATCTTCCTCCTACCTGAGATATCTCCTCTCACCCTGTTCTGGGGCAGTTTCGTCTGGACCACACCGTACTCTGTCTTGGGTTCTGGGAAGTCACTGTCAGTGTTAGAGATGGGCAGAGCTACCTTGGCCAGCAACAAGATATCCTCAGCAAAGAGGAAGGAGAATGCAAAATTCCTCTTAAAACTGGAAGCCCTTAAAACTGGAACCCTCTGAGAGCCCAGCAGAGCCTGGAGCGTATGGTGGGATTCACCCACTCTGATACTGAGCACCTTCATCCAAGCTGGTGATGCTCAGCCCCTCCAAGTACTGGTGCGGAGGACAACATCTGCCCTACTTCAGACATCAGCCTCAGCAGCAGAGAGATGGTGGCACAGCAGTGCCTGTGTCACCCCCAGGAGCTCAAGGGACTTGGCCAGACAACAATTCATCAGGCATCTTGATGGGGATGGTGGACCCTGCCCTGATTTGCATAGAGACCCACAATGAGATGATCCTCAGGCAGATACCTACCCGGACTGCTTCTCGCCACACCTCAAGGCATCTTCCCTGCAGGAAAAGAAACACTGGGCATGGTGTGTGCTTGACAGCTTGTTCCTTATCTCCCTACCTACCTCCAGGTCCCCACCAGCAGGTTGATTGCCTTGCCCATGACCGCCAGCTGAAGTAACCAGATCCATCAGCAGCTCCTTGGTGCCCTCACCACCCTTTCTTCCATCACCCAGCTCTCCCACATGAACACTGACAAGCTGAGACTGCCCCAACTCGGTGCACCTCAGGCGTCACCCTCCAGGCTCAGTTGACCTGGAAATACCCTCTCCTTGCCCTGGGGACTCATTTGGCCCTAAGATTAATTGTCTTCACTGTCTGCCACCAGCTGAAAAGGGAGATGACTTGACCCTTGCAGACTTGTTGCTTGGAGGCTTCCTCCACCAACTCTGTCCTCAAGGGCAGAACTGGGAGGCAGCCTGGGTCCTGGCACGCTCCTGGGGTGCTGAGAGACCCCGCTCCAGCTGGGCTCTGGGCTTTACTTCTCCCTGCCAGATGCTGCTTGTCCTCCAGCTCTTCGTGGTTTCAGTGTCCATAAATCATGGCTCATGAGGGGCTGTCATGGATTTTTCCCCTTTTTCTCTTGCCTTGACCCATTCAGTGGGTCTGTCTCCCACTCGGATGATGTCCGCCTATGACCTACAGAGTCCTCCAGCCACCTCACTCTCTGGCCAGTCCATCCTGACACCGGGCTGGGCCTCCAGCCAGACAAAGCACTCTGCCGATGCTCTGTTATGCTAATTAAATAGCAATTTTCATTGTGTTTTGAGCCTCCCAGCTGCCCATGGCTATTTCTCATCTTTCTTGCAGACACTGGAGCCAAACAGGCCATTTTCCCTTTCCACCCACCTCCTCAGCCCCATACATCATCCCACTTCTCTGGAGCTGACCCCTAGCCTGGGTGGCTCCAGCCTAACATCCTCCCAGGCAAGCTTCAGATCTTGCTTCTGTCCCACATGGTTCAGTGACATCTGATGTCTGATGGCTTCATAAGGTGCTTGTCCAGGGTCAGAGCACAGGTCCATGCAATACCTTGGTTCCTGTGATGAGGCAGTGCTCAAATCAAGTGCATGGAGCATTTATGATGAGGTTTGGGGTCATTCTCCTGGCCAAAAGCATTTGTAGCACATGGACTTATGAGCTGGAGGTGGTTTCTCATATTCAGTAGCCCCCAGAGGGTTTCTCCTTCATAAATTTCTCCATCTACAACATCCCATGGCAAGGAGCTCCACAGGTTAGCCACTCCTCTACCGTGTGGTTCTGCACCCTGCTCCTGCTGAGTCCCCTGTCTGATGGTCCCCAGCTCCTGTGACTGAAGTGGTGGTGGCCAGAAGATACCTCTCTGCCCTTCTCATGCTGCTCATGACTTCAGAAACTTCCCCCCATCATTCACCCTTTCCCCACTGGAGATCCCCAGCTTGCTCAGGTGCTCCACAGACAGAAGCTATGATGGGCCTTGGGCCATCTTCATTGCCGTTCTTGGAGACTTTCCTTCATCCAGGTACTGGATTGCACAAGTGACCCAGTAGCACAGGTGCTCTCCTGCTGGTGCTGGGGTGCCCCGGCTGCCAATGGCAGATATTGCCATGACTCTTTTCCTGCCCATCACCATTGCACCTGGGCAGCTCCCCTGTGAGCTCCTGGGACCGTCAGACATTTTCCAGCACATTTCCTTTTCGGGAAAAGACAAACGTCTGGCTGAGAAGGCTGAGGGGAAGGGGTAGGCTTAGCAGTTTATTTTTACAATTTCCTTTTATTGTTATGGCTGGATAGTCTCACCAGGTCTGGCTGCGGGTTTTAGCATGAGTTCCCAAGAAAAGGAGATGGATGCAGGAGTTCCACCAGCCCATCTGTCTGTCCTTCACAATCACTTTGCAAAATATTTCAGCTGGATGTGAGAGCGGGAGGGAGGGTGCTGTGGCAGAAGGACCTTCTCAGTGCTGTGAGTACTGGAGGGGTGGAGGGAAAGGGCAGGCTGAGACCCCCAGTGGGGAGGGAGCTGGTGTGGGTGCAGGGCAGGGAGAAGGATGTGGGCAGGGTGTCTGCCTGGCTTCGGTTTGCTGCCTGTGGTGTTCAGAGGGGAGGGAGACGCAAGGGGTTTGGAGGTGTGTGGTGGCCAGTGTGGGATTACCTCAGGTGGGAGTATTACAATTTTGCCAGCTACCCCCAGCCTTGCCATCACATAGGACCGGCTGAGCTTCAGGCTGCTGGTGGCCACAGGGCTCATGAGCACTGAGCCCTTGTCCCACCCTGCAAATGCCCACGTCACTGGGTACCCCAAGAGCTCAGGATGGAGCCAGGAGCAGTGCGAGACATCCTCGAATGGGTTTGAGTTGACCAGGACCCCACAAGATGAGCAGTCACGCTGTCACAGCCAGGCCTCCCCACAGCCCCATTTCTCACAGGACAAGCAGCGAATGCAGCAGCGAGGGAAGGAGCGAGGATGAGGAGACCCGGTCCCGGCTCATCGACCGCATCATCCAGAATGACACAGAGGGGTACTCCACTGTGGAGGCACCACAGGCCGAGGGTGCCCCATTCAGCCTGCCAGCCCATCTCTACCCAGACGAGGTCCTGGATGACCTCACCATCTCCCCTTACGCCAGCTTCACATCGCTCTCTGAGCCCCGACCCACCATGCTCAGCGGCTGGCTGGACAAGCTCTCCCCACAGGGGTACGTGCCCACCCGTGGGACAGTCCCCATAGGTAAAAACCCCTTGGGCAAGACTGGTGAGATAGGCACGCTGGTCACCATGCTGCTGGGGCAGCCAGACCTCCTCCCCACAGGAGGAAGACCCTCTTGGGTGCCCCAGCTGTGCTGGAAGGGTGTCTGTGCAGCCACCCTTTGGGGAAGTGGGGTCTGTGAGCAGATATGGGGTCCACGGGGGGATCATCCCTTTGACAACAGCCTCGTTTTTCTGCCATCCCAACAGGAACTATGTCTTCCAGAGGCGCTACATCCGCTTCGATGGGAAGAACCTGATGTACTTCAGCAGTGAGAAGGTACAAAGAGGCAGGGTGCGGGCAGGGTGGGGAGGCTCCACCGTGCCGCTTAAGCAGGGTGCCTTGACACCACATAAGCTGCCATATCCCCTTTGCCTTCTCTTATTCTTCTGTAAGGAGCCAGCCATGCCTTACCATCACCAGGGTGGAGCAGCCATGGCCCCTGTGCTCAGGCGGCTCTGGGCACAGCTCCATGCCATAGGAAGCCCAGGGTAGCAAAAGTCCTTCTGCCAACAGGCAGCAGGCGAGAGGGGGTCCTGCTGGCTCACAAGCCCTAGGGCAGACTGCAAATGGAGCATTTTTGGGTCCCAGCCGCAAACCCATACCTACCTGAATCCTCAGCTCCTGCCCGACTGCTAGTGCCCCCTGTGCTGTGCTACGGGTCAGCACCCAGCCGAGCACCTGGGGGATGTGGAGGGTGTGCTGCAGGGGGGGAGGTTTTCTTGCTGTGGTTGTGAGCGCTGTGGGTTAGGTTCATGGGATGTCAGCAGTCTCTTCCTGTCCCGTGTCCTGTCATCCTGCCACAGGGGCTCTGCACAGCCCTATAAGGGCCTGCCATGGGGTGCTGGTGGCTGCCACTGCCACCTGGGTGACAGGCACTGCTGCCCCAGTCCTGCAGCATGGCCAGCCAAGTTGGTCCCACATCAGCGGTACCCATGCAGAAACAGATACCATGCATGGCCCCAGAGTAGCCACTATTGCAGAAGATTGCTGGCATCCCTGCCATGTCACCTCACCCCCATGGTTATGGTGTCATCGTGCCCAGCAAGCTGGTAGCTGGGTTATGGATGTGCCCCTCAGGAGGAGCAAAGAGGGGGTAACTCCTCCTGGGACTCATTCCAGGAGCCCTACCCCAAGGGGGTGATCCCACTGTCCGTCATCGAGATGGCTCGCTCCACCAAGGACAACAAGTTCCAGGTCTTCACCAGCCATCGGATCTTCGTCTTCCGTGCTGAGAATGAGGGTAAGTGAAAACCTGGGCCAACGCCCACCGATCCCTGAGGAACCACCCCTGCCTCCCTCCTCCAGCCACAGCACCCCGGGCACAGCTCTCATCCCATCCCCAAAATGTCCAGCTGTGATGAGCAAGGGGACCTCTCCCCCTTCCATGCCTGCTGGGTGCTCTGCTCCATGCTGGGGCTATTGGGAAGGGCTCAGACCCACTCCCTCATGCCTGGTCCCCAGCCCAGAGGAACGAGTGGTGCTCCACGCTGCAGAAGAAGGTGACAGAGCAGCGCCTGGTGGGCTCCCGGCCGCGACCCGCAAACACCGCTCACTGCCAGAAGTCAGGAACCCTGGAGCTGAAGGGCCAGAAGTCCAAGGTGTTCGCAGCCCTGAGCCTGCCTGAGATGTGGCTGTACAAGAGTGAGCAGGTTCGTGGCTGGACCAGGCACCCTGCTGGCATAGAGGGCTGTGCCAATGGTAGGAGGAGGGAGAGGGATGGAGGGACTGTCGTGAGGGTTGGTGCCAAAGGGAGAGCAGAGAGGAAAAGGATGGGCAGGAGAAAGGGAATGGTGGAGCGGGATGCTGGAGAACCTGCACAGGGCAACTGCAGTGGGAGCCTGGGCTTGGAGATGTAGGGATTGCCAGGAGCAGGTCTCCTCACTACCCCTCACTATCCCCTCCCTGTCTCCTCATTATCACCAAATTATCTTAATCTCTGCCTGGCACTTAGGTTTTAGTCCCACAAAATAGTCCCAGTCCATCACAGTACAGGTGGATCAATGACCACGAAATCCCCAGCAAACATACCTGCTGCAACACGGGCTTGCCCCATGGGAGTAGCAGGTCTCTGCCAGCTCATCACACCCTGCCCACTGCCCATGGAAATCCCCGCCTCCTGCCTGCTGAATTTTCTCAGCACTCCCGTTTTTTTTCCAGTCACTTCGTTTCCAGTTTGCCTGGTCTGCCCTAAGCAGCATCAAATCTCTGTGTTCTTTGCTCAAGTCGACACTTGCTTTATGAGTGTGCCTGACTCACTGGGGACTCGAATCCCCAAAACAGAGGGATTTGAATGGCTGGGTTTGGGGACTGGGGGGAAAACTGGCCTTTCATTTCATAACATACTTGCTGAATGTTTTATGTCAGCCCACACGGGATGGCTGAGAGGTAGGGCAGGGTACCAGGTCTGACTGGTCCAAGCAGAGCAGTGATGGGAGTGGGGGTACCAGGCACAGCTCCCCGTCTCTCTCATGAGCATGTGGAGTGTCTGCTGTGGCTGTGGTGCTGCGGAGCCAAGGCCAATGTCACTCTGAATTGCAGTTCTTTAAAATGGGCATTGCCATCTGCGTGATTGAGATGCGCGGCTCCACCATCCGTGAAGCCAAGAACCGCAGCTTCGAGCTCATCACCCCCTTCAAAACATTCAGGTACCCTGGGTGTCTGGGTGGAACAAGGTGGGGGGAGCAGCTGAGTGCTGGACCTGGGTGCTGGGAGCTCCAGGCCCCTGAGTTTCTGTTGTGCTGGTGCTCGTAGCTTTGTGGCGGAGTCGGAGCGGGAGAAGAGGGAGTGGATGGAGGCCCTGCAGGAGGCCATAGCCGAGATGCTCTATGACTATGAGGTGGCAGAGAAGATCTGGTCCAACAAAGCCAACAAATACTGTGCAGACTGCTGGGCTCAGAGTCCCGACTGGGCATCTATCAACTTGTGTGTGGTCATCTGCAAGCAGTGTGCAGGCCAGTACATCTCCCCGGGGGGCACATGGGGCTCCCGGTGGGTGTGGTCTGGACCTGCCTGGACAGGCAGGGTGCTGGCTGCAGTACGGGTGCCACTTGGGTACCAGTCCTCCAACAGGATCAAGGGGTGCTCACTCACCTGCTCTCCACAGGGCAGCACCGTAGCCTGGGCTCCAACATTTCCAAGGTGCAAAGTCTGAAGCTCGACACCAGCGTCTGGTCCAACGAAATCGTACAGGTAGAGGCACTCAGGGCAGGGCGCTGGGGCTGGGACAGCATGCTGAGGGGCCAGGCTGCTTCACCAGGCAGGGCAGCAGCCTCACGGTCTCCCCCAGGATGCAGGGATGCCAGCATCCAGCTGGCCCTGTTGCTTGCCATGACCATGGGACTCTCCTGCAGCTCTTCATCGTGCTAGGAAATGACCGAGCCAACCGGTTTTGGGCTGCTCGCCTCCCCGCTGCTGAGGCCCTCTACCCGGATGCCAGTGCCGAGCAAAGACGAGACTTCATCTCCCGCAAATACCGAGAGGGTCGGTACCGCCTGCCCCATCCCCATTATGCCACTCAGGAGGACGTGCTCCAGGTAGGGACCACCTTGGGATGCAGGCAGGATGCTGGGATGCTGGGAACCACTCCAGCACCTCAGAGCTCTGGGTCTGAGATGCCAACACCTCCTGCTTGACTGCATGCGCCCGCACCTCCATGCCCAGCAGTCGGGGTATCTCGGGTGGGAAGTTGTGCCCTGCTTTGCCTGCCTTTGAGCATCCCTGCCAGTGGGCTGGGGGTCTCCATGAGCCAGGATGTGGTCCCTACAGGAGCCTGTCTTGTCCCAGGCACTGTGCACTGCGGTGGCAGGACCAGCCCTGCTCAAGACTGTCCTGAAGTTCTTCTCGTCCTCGGAGGCTGGGCTGGCAGATGACCCTGCCACCTGTGAGGTGGCCCCTGGGGCCGAACTTTGGTGGGGACCGGAGAGCAAAAGACCCAGGAACCGTTCAGGTAATGAGGGCCCTCAAGCCCCTTCTTCCTTGCCTCTGCCCTTGACAGCATGCCCCAAGGGTGGGGACAGACATCAGGTCCTGTGGCTCTGTGGGGGACCTGTCTGCCCCACTGTACCCCCCTTTTGGGATGGGACAAAGCAGCGGGTTCCTCTGAAGCCCTTTTTCAGGGAACCCCATGTCTGGTACATCCTCTTGCCTACACCTGCCTGAGTGGGGTCTCCCTGCCTCCCAGTACCCATGTTTTGGTGGGTGCCTGCTCCTGCCCCACTCTCAGCACTGTTGCCCACAGGTAGCCCCCACACACGGGAACCTGGTCCAGAGGGCGTTTACAATGAGATCACGCAGCCAGTGACGCACAGCGGGTACCTATACCGGTCCACAGCCCCCACCAAGCTTCCAGGTGCCAAGAAGAGCAAAGAGGGTAAGTGTGGGGAATGTCAGGGGGGCAGCCAGTGGGGTGTCCACCCCAGTGCTGCTGACCCCCCAATCCCGCAGACTTCCAGCGCACCTGGTGCTCCCTGGAGAGAGTCCTGGTCTTCTTTGAGACAGAGAAATGCACTGAGCCCCTGGGCCACATTGAGACCGGGGACCTCATCTCCCTGGGCGTGAGCAGAGCCCCGGCTGTCACCAGCCCCAGCCCCACTGAAAGGTACCCCCAGCCTTGCCCACACTGCTTGCCTAGAGAGCCCATGGGCATGCAGAGGGCAGGGGACAGGCATCACTCTCTGCTTGGTGCAATGATCTGGTGGCTTTGGATGCAGGTTCAGGGTAGGGGCTGCCCTGATGGGTTGGTTTCACTTCTCTGCAGGTTTCGCTTCACCCTCGAGCTCTTCCTCACTGGGGAAAAAGTGCAGCAGCTGGGAACCGAAGGACCAGAGGCGCTGCAAGCCTGGGCCAGTGCCATCGGCAAGGTGAGCCAGCCCCAGCCCCGGCACCCCGTGCCACTAGTAGGTTTCTGAGGTCCATCCCTCCTTCTCCATTGTAATTCCTCCCAGCTCCCCACCCTCTTCATCCTCTGTGGCAAGCACCCTCCTTCCTTTTGCAGGGGCTCCCATTTTCCCTGGTGACCTGCCTCCATCCTCAGGGGGGTCCGTGCTTGGGGGCCGAGCCCTGTCTTTACCCGGCTTGTCTCTTGCTCCATCCCGCAGTGGTTCACACCTGTGAGCTGTCACTGCCTGCTGGGCTACGAGTTCCAGCGCGTGGGCCAGCTGCGCTACAAGTGCATGCTCAATCCCGAGCGGTGGCAGCAGGCCTTCTTCATCCTGCAGAAAGCCCACCTCTTCATCTGCCCCGCCGAGGACAACGGGGCTGAGGACAGCATCAACCTCCGTCGGCTGCAGGAGCTCAGTGAGTGCCATGCCACAGCCTGGGACGGGCACCACATGGTTGGCAACCATGCACAGCTCTGACCCCTCTACTTCTCACCCCAATGCAGGTCTGGTTCCCCCCACAGAGACCCCAGAGAAGAAGGAGCTGCTGGTCCTGGTGGAGATGGGAAGGTGAGTCATGGCTGCGGAATGTGCAAAGCAAGATCAGCAGGCTGCCGGGGCAAAGGCACTCTTGCATGGGTCAATGCTGATCCCAAACCCTTGGTGGGGATGCTTCTGGGACAGCAGGGCTGTGGCCAAGGGGCCTAAAGAGGGCACACCAGCCTGGGGTCTCTCACCAGCGTAGGGTGTCTTTCGGCTCAGCCTGGCTGTGCCCTGTCCCAGAGGAAGGCTGTGCCTATGGGCAGGAGGGGGTAACCCATCCCCCCACCCCAGCAACCTTCATTCCCTCTTCTCTGCCCTTGTTGTTCTCAGGACATTTTACCTGCAGGGCTTGTCACGGGCGGACTCAGCAGCATGGTACGCTGACATCCAGGCATCAGCAGGAGGCCGAGGTAATGCACTGAAGGATCAGCAGCTGAGCCGGGGGGACATCCCCATCATCGTGGACAGCTGCATCGCCTTCATCACGCAGTACGGTGAGTCCAGTGTGGTGGCACCACTGCCAGAGCATCCTCCAGCACACACGGGGCACCTGAGGGGTCCAGGCAGGAGCCATCGCTCTCGAGGCACTAGCCCCACTGGGAACTCTCTGGGCAGGATTGGGCCCCTGTGACCCTATGTCCCTGACCCAGGGCTGCGGCACGAGGGAATTTACCGGAAGAATGGAGCCAAGTCCCGGATCAAGGTACTGATGGAGGAGTTTCGGCGGGATGCCCGCAACGTCAAGCTGCGCATCAATGACAACTTCATCGAGGACGTCACTGATGTGCTGAAGAGGTTCTTCCGCGAGCTCGAGGACCCCGTCTTCACCCTGGAGCTGCACCCACAGTGGAAGGAGGCTGCAGGTACATCCTTCACCCAGCCCCTGTTCCCACACTAGGCTGCCTGCCAGGGACCCCCAGGGTTGGTGTCCCTCAGGACGAGGACAGCCCTAGAACCATGTCAGCTCTGTGTCCACCGGACTCAGAAATGGTCCACAACTTGTTTTCCTCCCTACAGAAATCTCCTCGAAGCCCCAGCGCCTGGAGAGGTACAAGGAGCTTATTCATCGCCTGCCTCGCCTCAACCACAAGACCCTGGCTGCGCTGATAGGGCACCTCTACCGGTCAGTGGGCCACCTCCCAGCCAGGTTCCCTGGTCTAGCCAGATTCCCCAAGGCCAGCCAGTAGCGTGAGGTCTCCCCACTGCCCAGGGAACACTGGCTTCCATCCCTGCGATCCAGGAAGAGCCCAGTGCCCATGCCCTGCCCCACCAGCTGCAGGTGTGCTGCAGTATGCCACTCAGGGATACCTCAAAAGTTCCCAAAGCGGGAGTGACAGGATGTTCAGGAGTAGGTGACGCTCCCCTAAAGGATGTAATCTTCATGATGCCCAAAAAAGAGGGAAAAAAACAAGTTCCCATCCCCAACTCAGAGTATGAGGTGGGCCTGTTGTCTGGTTTGATGGCAGCTGGAAGTGCTCCAAACAGGAACTGCCCAGCTTGAAGAGGAGCTGGTGGAAAATGGGCTGGTTTTCAGGAGAGTTTGTATGAGGCAGAGGAGGGTGGCTGGGGCTGAAACCCCATCCAGAGTGGGACCAGTCCCTCACCTCTGTCCACCTTATCCCAGGGTGCAGAAATGTGCAGACCTCAACCAGATGAGCACCAAGAACCTGTCGCTGCTCTTCGCACCCAGCCTCTTCCAGACTGATGGCAAAGGGGAGCACGAGGTCAAGGTGATGGAAGACCTCATTGACAACTATGTCAGCATCTTCAACGTAAGCTCCCTGCAGGGGCCTTGCCAGCCCATGCTGAACCTATCCATCCCCCCTTGTATGTCCCCATACATCATCCCCTTGCCTCCCCCTGCATCCCTCCATCCTGGCCCTGTGTCCACAAGCCATATCCCACTCCATATTGACTCCATGTGTCTCCCTTCTCACCCTGTGCACCCTTCCCCTGGCAGATTGACGAGGACCAGGTATCCCAGATGGATCTGGAGAACAGTCTGATCACCACCTGGAAGGACACTCAGGTACTAGGGATGTGCTTGCTGGCCTCCACCATGTCAGAGACCCCCGGGCTGGTGGGACTGGCTGGAGGATGGGGGCACTCCCATCTGCCTACCCTGTGTCCCTGCTGTCCCACACCAGATATTTGGGGAAGGACCTTCCCCAACTTGTCTCCCCTTTGCCCATTACCTTGAGGCTCCTGCCCAGGGGAGAAGCAGTCCCAGCTCCCTGGTACACCATCGCCAGCCCCTGGGGAGAGGGGATGTGCACAGCACCCATGCCAGCATGGCACCAATGCCGCCTACTCTTCCCCCAGCTCTCCCAAGCAGGGGACCTCATCATCGAGGTTTACCTGGAGCAGAAGCTGCCCGACTGCTGTGTTACCCTCAAGGTGAGTCCCAAAGGAGGGTCATGCTGGAGGAAACAAGGAGGGATGCAGGCTCCTGGCATAGCTTATCCCTGTGACCCATCCTGCCACCACCCACTGCATCTCCGCATGTGTCTGGTCCCAGGTGTCCCCCACGATGACAGCGGAGGAGCTCACCAACCACGTGCTGGAGATGCGCAACGTGCCAGCCAGCCTGGACATCTGGCTGACCTTTGAGGCCCTGGAGAATGGGGAGCTGGGTGAGCATGGTGGGGATGGCATGGGGAGATGCTCTCAGCATAGCCAGACTGGGGAGGAGGAGGTGTGGGATACGAGGGTCACCTTGCTGCCAATGGCAGGGGGAACAGGGACTGGCACGGTGGAGGAGACACAGCAATGACAGTGTCCCTGCCTCTCCAGAACGGCCCCTGCACCCCAAGGAGAAGGTGCTGGAGCAGGCTTTGCAGTGGTGCAAGCTCCCAGAGCCCAGTGCTGCGTACCTGCTGGTGAGGAAGGTCCCCATCGGTGAGGGCAGCTGTCTCTTCACAGGTAAGGCGATCACAGAGGGTCCCAGCCCTTAGGGGTGTCCCCAGAGGGGGATAGCTCTGCCCCAGCTTCCTCTGGCCACCTCCCTGCAGACATCAGGGGCACATCCCTGAGACCCACAGCCACCCTCACATGTCCTCAGACCTCCTGACCCCTGTCTCTTCCCACTGGGCAGGTGCCAAGCGTGAGACCCCCAAGTGTGGGCTGCTGAAATGCCGTGAGGAGCCCCCCAAGCTCCTGGGGAACAAGTTTCAGGAGCGTTACTTCGTCATCCGGGACCGGAGGCTGCTGCTGCTCAAGGAGAAGAGGGTACTCAGGGGATGCTGTGGGGATGGACCGGTGCCCTGAGGGCAGGAGGAGAGTCAGGGAGAGGGATCCTAGGGACAGTGGTGGCACAGTGATGGCTGTTCTACTGTCAGGGAGGTTGGCACCAAGCTGAGCTGACCTGAAGGATCTCCTTCCCCAGAGTGCCAAGCCAGAGCGCGAGTGGCCCCTGGATGCAGCCAAGGTTTATATGGGCATTAGGAAGAAGCTGAAGCCACCAGCCCAGTAAGTGGGACCTTCCCTGGACGTGGCCCTGGGGCATGCATCCCTTGGTCCCTGCCCCCAGCACCCAGCACACAAACCCAGCTGCTGGGAGCGTGCCAAGCTCCACCAGGACCCAAAGCCATGACAAGCCTGGGCCCATGGGGCGAACTCATCCCCCCACCCCGCTTCCCACGGACCCTGGGCTGTGTCTGAGCTTGGCAGTGCTGCCCCACAGCCTGTCTCTTTCTTTCCCCAGGTGGGGTTTCACGCTGACCCTGGACAAGCAGCAGCTGTGAGTACCTGCCCCTGACATCCTTGGGGGGATGTTAAGATCTGATCCCAGTTTTAGCAGGAGTGGGACGGTCAGGGACAGTGTGACAGGGCCCTGGGCCTCAAGGCAGAGCTGGTGCCCGGCTGGGGCACTCAAAGGACAGAGTGGTGGGGCCACATGCTCCCTGGCACAAGGTGGGGGCCAGGCTCCAGGGACAACCCATCTCTGTACCATACACCCTTCCTACCTCCCCATCCACATCAGCACCCCTGGGAGATGCATCTTCCAAGCACCCAGCACCAGGCTCCAGAGTGTCCCCAGCCCAGGTGTGCATGTCACCTGCATGGCTGTGCTGCCTGCCAGCCTTCACCCAACACTGTTCTGTGTCCCCACGCACCCAACACCAGGTGTTCCTGCACCCTGCACTGAGCTGGGCTCCCTGCCGCAGTCTCCCTGGCATCACTGGGTGCCCGGGCACACCCGTCCATCCTGCTGATCCTGTCCCCATTTTCCTGACACTGCTGGTGCTGGGGCAGCAGCTGAGCACGTCGCCTGCCACCAACATGGGCTTGAGATGTTCTTCTAAGGGCAGCAAGGGCAGCTGAGCTGAGGTGCCTCATGGGTGCCCAATGAGCTCTCACCTTGCCCTGAAGCTACAATTTGGGCATGCAAAGAGTTTCAGAGGTGCAGCCCAGCTGGGTGTAGTTGTGCCTGACAGCCCCAGGCTCACAGGCAAGGTGACGGAGATGTGCACCCTGTCGGCCCTGCTCCCTGGCAGCTTCTCAGCTGACTCCTCTGCAGGTACCTGGTGTGCTCGGGGCAGGCTGAGCTGTGGGACTGGACCACCAGCATCCTCAAGGCTCAGGTGGGTGCATACTGGCTGGGATGGGACAGGGGCTGGCAGGGCAGCCTGGCATGACCCCCTCTCCCTGCCCTGTCCTTGTGCACAGCACGATGACCTGCGCCCCGTTATCATGCGCCGGCGCTCCTCCTCCGACCTCGCCAAGCAGAAGTTCGGCACTATGCCACTGGTGCCCCTGCACGGGGACAGCACCGACGCCACCATGCTCTCCGCCAACCAGACCCTGGTAAAGCCCCCGCAGCTACCCCTGCCCGCAGGTGCTCCTGCACCCACCCAGGTCCATGCACCCATCCCGAGACTGTATGCCCACCCCTGGGACCTGGAGGCGGGTGCACGCTGTCTGGCACCAATGGATGCTTTGGGTGTGTGTCCCTGTGCTCAGCGGTGTGTGTGTGCTGCATGCTCTGCTTGTGTCTGTGCCACCTCTCTGTGCGTGCAGGGCCCTGTGGGGGCATGTGGGGTGCTGCACCCCACTGCCCGTCCTCTGCCTGCTGAGGCACCTGTGACCCTGCTCCGCACTATCACATGCTTACCTCTGCCCGTCTCCTCTGTTTCTAGCGCCGCCTGCACACACGAAGGACTTTGTCCATGTTCTTTGTAAGTACCCGTGCACACGTGGAGCGCGTCTGTTGCTGGCTTTGCACCGTGCCTCCTGGCTACGGCAGCAAGGGCTCGTCTGCAGCATCCTACCTGCACTCAGAGACATGCCCGGGCCATCCTGCCCATGCTGTGGGGCAGAGGAGGGGGTGCCCATTGCTCTGTGTGTCCCATACCCGGGGATGGGAGTCTCTGCATGGTCCCAGTGTGTGCAAGCAAGACCACAACAGTCCAGCCCAGCTCCCAGAGTCTCTCCTGCTGGGTGCACATTGCTCAGAGGGCATCAACATAAGAAATGTGAGGAAGTTCTTTTGGGTCCTCCTTGCCATCAGGTTATTTCCCCGGGGGCCACCTGGCTGGATGCCACCTCACCTGGCTTTGTGCTCTGCATGGGCACCCACCTGCCCTCCCCGCCCCAGACCATCTCTGCCAAGGGATGCTGGGCTGGTGCCACAGCCTGGTGGCATGGACCATGCCTCAGCAGGAATCAAAACTCTCCCTATCCATCGGCAATGGGGGAAAAAAGGGCAACAAGGACTAAGTCAAGAGACCTGGTGGAGGGTGGGTACCCTGCAGGCATCAGCCCCACATTGAGGGGGCAAGGTTCCCCAGGCAGTGCTCAAGTGTAGGGAGGGCAAGATGAGGGGGGATGGAGGGGTACAGCTGAGCAGTGCAGACCGTGTCCCTCACACCGACCCCCCCACCCTTCCTCAGCCCATGAAGATGCACCAGGACTCCCTGGAGGAGCAGAAGGAGAAGGAGGCAGACACCGATCCTGTCTACGAAGAGGTGGGCAACTTCCCCGATCTGGCCGCACTGGAGCTGGGGCGAGGGTTGATGGCAGACCTGTCAGCCGTGCCCCCTGTGGACAGGTCCAAGAAGCCGGCCCCAACCCCCGAGCAGCCCCCGGACACGGCGCTGCGTTCCTCGCTGCCCGCCAGCCCAGCTCAGAGAGTGGCGGGTCCCTCTGTCCCCAAAACCCTGTCCCTCGAAAGGGGCTTGAACCTGGAGAGCAACAAAGCTCCAGCCCAGGGGCTCAGACCCACCAAAACGGCCTCTCTGGAGAGGAATGTAGAGCCTTCCCTGGCACTGGGCAGGGACTGGGAGCAGGCAGCCACACCAGGGAGCAGTCCCAGCGCGGAGACCTCCCTGGAGAACCCCAGGAAGAAGAGCATGCAGTCTCCCTCCCCTGTCAACGACAAACTCATCCAGGAGCTCAGCAGCGTCATCCTCAGGAAGAACGAGGGACAGCCACCGGGGCCAGGCCAGCCGGTGACGTGACCTGGTGTGTCGAAGGGGCAGCCACCGACCTGGGGGTCAAGTTGCGCCTGGTGGCAGCAACGACAGGTACCCCACACTCCCACGTCATGGAGCCCGCACCCTCCTCCTCCTCCTCCTGACCTCAGTGCTGGGCTGGGAACGGGGACCAGTGGGGAGCAGGGGACTAGTGGGGGTTGGGATGCTGAGGGGCGGTACCCCCTGTTGGGAGGGCTGGGGATGCTGCCACACATTGCTCTTGCTCATGGGTAGCACATCTGCCATCGGGCCCAGCACCAAGTGAAGAAACTAAAAGGGAAAATAAAAGTCTGTCCACATGTTTTGGCAGCACCTCACGGTGGCAGGCAGGGGGGCATGTGGTGCCTGCCAGCACAGAGGAACACCGCATGATGTCCCCTCCCCAGCGCTGGACCTGTGAGGCAGGGTCAGGACACACAAGTCATCCCCCACTTCCATTCTTGCATCTACTGTGTCATATTTTACGGGGGGGTCAACAAGAGCAGGGCTGGCCATGTGTGCTCGGCGCGTAGTCCCGGCGATGGAGGACGGCTCCTGCTCAGCTAGGGTATTTATACCTGTTCCTTCCACCGGTGGGGAGAAATAAACTTTTATTTGTACTCTGGAGGGTTTGGTCACTTCAGGAGGAGTGGTGAGGGACGATGGGGTCTGGCAGGAGGGGAGACTGGGATGCCAGGGGCAGGCACCCAGCCGAGGAACCCATGGGATGGTGGCAGCACCAGCGGCATCAGAACTGCTTCACTGGGGCAAAGCCCTAGTGAACCTCAGATGCAGGGCAGGATTTTCTGCCAAAGTCTGCTGCCACCCTGGGGTGGCGTGACCCTTTGTGCTGGGTACCAAACTGCAGGGTCCCCACTCCCTGGGGCAGGTAGACACAGCCCAGCACCCCCTAGCCCTGCCTACAGCTGGCTCTACTCGCTGGACTTCAGGGGCAAGACTGTCTTCTCCGAGGCCCTCCCTGATGAGGTCTTGAGCCCTCCTGGGCAGCAGCTGACTGCATTCCAGACCCAGCCCCGAAAATCCTTGGAAACATAGAAATAAACGAAGGGATCAAAGCAGTTGTTGAAGGCGCTGAGAACCAGGGCCGCAGAGTACCAGATGTAGGTGACATTGTGGCACCCTTTGGCCTCCAGCACGTAGTGGATGAAGAGCAGCACGTTGCTGGGGGTGAAGCAGAGGATGAAGACCAGAAGGACCAGGGCTAGGACATGCACCAACTGCCTATAGCGTCTCCCTTTGGCCAGCAGCCGCACCAGGATGCAGCTGTAGGAGATGGTCATGAGCACAAAGGGCAAGCCAAAGCCCACCCCCACCAGGGAGAGGAAATAGTAGGCGAGGAATATGTGCTTATCCTTTTCCAGGACATCATGGCATGTTGTGATGTTCAGGCTCGAGATATGACTTATCTGGGGGTGCAAAAGCAGAGGGCTCATGCCGAGCCCCACCACCAGCCAGATGCCCACACAGACACTCGCCTTACCCCATGTCCAACTGGACCCCTTCCACAGGAACGGGTGCACCACAGAGATGTAGCGCTCCAGGCCGATACAGGTGAGGAAGAGGATGGAGCTGTACATGTTCCCGTAGAAGAAGGCCATCATGGTGCGGCACAGGTAGTCCCCAAAGAGCCAGTGATTGCCCAAAAGGTGGTAGGAGATCTTGAAGGGCAGCAGGAGGACAAAGAGCAGGTCGGCACTGGCCAGGTTGAGCAGGAAGAGGGTGCTGGAACATCTCCTGAAGTTGGCCACCAGGACACAGCAGGCCAGAGCATTGGCCGGCAGCCCCACGAGCAGGACCACAGAGTAGAGGGCAGGGAGGAGGCGGGTGGTGAGGGTGCTGTTGAGAAAAGTTTCCATGGTGGCGTTGGGACACTCAGCTTCTTCTTGGGGAGTGAGGGAGATCAAGACTCGCCCTTTGCCACGCACTGCGGAGGACACAAGGCATCAGGCTCAGCAGAGACCCCTCTCCCACTGCCCCTTCCCACTCGGAACCATGCAGGATCTGTCACCCCTCCCTGCAAACCCACCAGCAAATGCAGAAGCTGGCACCTCCCTGCCCCACAGCAGGGGCAGCTTGAGACGCAGGAACCCTTAACACCCCGCTGCCCCCACCATCCGGGGCCGTGCCACATCCTGTGCTGTCTGTGGTGGTCTGTGTCTCCTGGTGGTGCCAGACAGGCACCCTGCCCACAGCCCAGATGGGTTCTGCTCCCTCACGCCGCTGTGGTGACACGCAGCTCTGCCAACGTACCTTTTCCTACTGAGCCCAGCACAATGGGTCCTCCACGACCCAACGGGATCAAAAGGGCAGATGGGAAACCCACGCCAGGACAGGGTCAGGATATGGCCACCCGTGCCAGGATGGGAGATGTTCTCCCACTGGAGCTTCTGCCTCCTCCTCCTCCCCGACAGCCCCCCATCTCGGCCCCCCACCCCAGTCAGGTCTGCACACTCCTCCCCATCTTCCTGTGGTTGGAGGCTTTTCACTGCGTGCTCAGAACAAAAGCAAAGAACAGGAAGATCCCGGGACACCAGACAAACAACTTCTGATCAAATCCCTTTTCTAGCTTTCTCAGAAATCAGAAATCCTGCTCCCCTGCACATCAACCCTGGCTCCTAAAGCTCCATCCAGGTGGTCCCCAGGACACCCAGCCCCAGGGGACCCTCGTTACATCCAACAGGTTTCCCACAACCTTTGTCACCTCTCCGCATCCAGAGGACAGGGGAAACTCAGTCTGGGAGAGCAGTAACCTGATTTTTGCTGCCAAAAGGGGAAGGGGTGGAGGGGTTTCAGGTCTTCACTTAGCTTTTCAACATGGACACCCAGGGACGGCAGCAGAGCAATGCCCTGAGCTTTCACCGTGACAACCAGCTATCCCCTCCAAGTATCATGGGACGCGATGTCGGGGTCCCCCAGCAAAGCCTCCCTGCCCTGCTCCGTCACCCACCAGACCCACCAGTGCACTTACTTGGGGAGGTTTGAGTGGCTGAGCTGAGCCAGGCACAGCCAAGCAGGAGGGTGACGCAGGCAGCGGCCGGCGGGGACATCTCCACAGGGTGGCCTCTGCACAAGCTGGGTCTGCACAAATGCCACAGGCAGGGCTGGCCTCACTGTGTGTCACCACGGCAGGACAGGCACCAGCCCCCTCCCTACTGGAACCCTTCCTCTTTCTCCTCTACGTCGCGCCCACATCCCCATGGTCCGAGCGGCCAGACAGGAGGCAGGGAGCACGAGATGACCACCAGCTGTCACCGCCGCCGAGCATTCGGGGGACGTCACCGAGGCTGGGCTGGTTTCCAGCCGACGGCACGCAATGGGTCTCTGCGGGGAGGAGGAAGCAGACGTAAGGGCGACGTCAAAAGACGGTTGTGAACCACAGCAGGAAGGTGGAGCTATACTTGCCCCAAATGTGGGGCAGGAAGAAGGCTCCCAGCTGGCTCCCAGCCCAGTGACATGGGCCCCTGCCCCATTGCAGCATCCCAAGTCACAGGGCACTCCACCTGCCCAGAGCTGCCGGGACTGGACATCCCCAGGGACTGTCACCTCAGCCAGGCTGCCAAGCCAATGTCACCCTGTAGATGGTTCCCACTCTGCTGTCCCCTTCCTGCCACCCAAGTGGGTGCTGGGTGGCCCCTGATCCATTTTCCCGGCTCCCTCCTGCATGAAAGGGGCTGTGGAGGGGAATAATGAACCCGGTGACACAGCACCAGCCTTGTGCATCAACACGCAGCTGGGGAAGCAGGACATGTCCAGCTGACCACAAAAATGTCAGAGAAAGAACAAAACGGGGACAAAGGGGACAGTGGGGAGAGCCACGAGCTCTGCAGGACCCACAGCCAGAGAAAAGGCAGGACAGAGAGAGAAGTGGGCGCTGAAGGGGATGGGAGGGGGACAGAGGGACCGGGGGACAGATGGGGCAAGGGCCGGCTGGGGAGCCCTCATGGTTCCAGGTGTCCCCCACCGAATGCCACTGCTCAGCACTGCACCCGTGTCCCCATGGCAGGGTCCTGACAGGCCAGGGGCTCTGCGTCCTCCACGTGACGTGGGACCCCACGTGTCCCTGTGCCTGGGGGCTGAGGCCCCACTGCCCCACATGCCCCCACACTGCAGGACCAGTGCCCCAGCACCTCACAGCTCCCTGTGCCCCAGAACCAGTGCCCTGGCACCTCATGTGTCACCAGATCCTGGGGCCAGCCCTGTAAGTCCTCATGCACAAGGACTTGGTCCCCAGTGTTCCTGGTGTCCCCATGCCCAAGCACTCCCCATGTCCCCATGGCCCCCTGCCCAAGGACATGGGCCCCAGTGCTCCCTATCACCCCGTCTCCCCCTGTCCCTGTCTCCCTGTGTTCCCGTGCCCTCATCTCCCAGTGTTCCCGTGTCCCCATCTCCCCATGTCCCTGTCCTCCTGTCTCCCCATCTCCCTGTCTCCCCAAGGCCCCATCTCCCCAACTGTCCATGTCTCCATGTCCCCATCTCCCCATCTCCCCTTGTCCCTGTGTCCCCCTGTCCATATGTCTCTGTGTGCCCGTGTGCCCATGTCCCCATGTCCCCATCTCCCCGTGTCCCCTTGTTCATATATCCCTACATCCCCATGTCNCCCCATCTCTCCCCACGTCCCCATGTACCCATCTCCCCTTGTCCCTGTGTCCCCCTGTCCATATGTCTCTGTGTGCCTATGTCCCCATCTCCCCGTGTCCCTTTGTCCATATATCCCTACATCCCCATGTCCCCATCTCTCCCCACGTCCCCATGTACCCATCTCCCCTTGTCCCTGTGTCCCTCCTGTCCATGTGTCCCTGTCTCCCCATCTCCCCATGTCCCTGTGTCCCCATCTCCCCATCTCCCCTTGTCCCTGTG
>VYZM01024916.1:160157-176031 GCA_013398915.1 Dromas ardeola
CTGCCCCTAGCCCTCCCTTAACAGGGCGGGGGGGACAATGCCGGTGCCACCTGTGTCCTTTGAGGGGGTTTGGAGGGGGGCAAGCAGCCTTGGCGTGTTGGCACGGCATCTCCTCTCTCCACAGCTCCGTGCACCCCCCCCACCGCCCAGCAGAGTCCCCGAGCCCGACCCCGAGCTGCACTTCAGCTGACCCTGCGGGTGTCGTCCCTCCCCCACCCTCACTCCCCGCTCCCCAAAAAGCTTCTCCCGAGTGAGCCGCTGCGGGCTGCTGTCCCTGCGGCGGCGGCTGGCCGTGCCCCATGCCCTGAGCTGGTCTCGCTGGGGCGGGGGGCACGGGAGGGCCGCATACTTCCCTGCGCTGCTTGCGGAGTGGTCCTGTATCCCTGTAGAGCACAGGGGGTGGCGGGGGGGGGACATCCTGGCAGCCCCTGTATCGGGGTGTCACGGCCGGGCCCCAGCTCTTGCCTCTGCCCCTTCTGCACCCTCAGCGCAGCCCTGGTTCCCCAGGGTGGGGGGGCTCAGCCCTGGCACCCTGCCTTCCCCCCCCCACAGCTGCCCCAGGCATCTCCCCGCAGGCAGGTGGGGGCCGTGCCCCAATAAAGCCAGTTGCCTCTGCCCAGGGGTTCAGCAGCTTTAATGGTTTTTAGCTTGTCTATGTACAGTGCAGTTACACCCCAAAGCTGGCCACGGGCACCGGGGCTCCCCGCTGGCCCGGCCGGGGTCCCATCCTGCCCCCCAGGACCGGGCTCTGGCCCCTCCTGTACCAGGACGGGGCTGGAGGCTCCTCTCTCTGCCAGCATCTCCTTGGGGACCCGCGGGGGGGAGGTCCCTCGCCGGTGCAGGATTTGTGCCTGTGACCGCTCTGCGTGGCAGGGGTGCCCAGGGGGGGCTGTGCTCTGCGGTGAACGTGCCGGATGGGTTGGGGGGTGCTGCCCCCCGCCCCAGGGGGGGAGCTCGAGTCGCTGCCTCCATCCCTGCCCCTCTGATGCATCCTTCCCCCAGCTCTGGGGGGCTGCAGGGACCGGGCAGGCAGCAGGGACTGGGTGCTGTCCTGCGCCTGCCAGGCCCCAGGGTCTCCCGGGACGGGGGCAGTTCTCCGGGGTGGGTGCGGTGGGTGGGAGTCAGGTACCTATTGCCAATGGGATGAGGTCTGGCACCGAGTGCGGTTGTCTGTAACATCGGCGCGTCGCTCCGGCCATGCCAAGCACGTAGCTGCTCGCCTGGGGCCGGCTGCCCTGCGGTCCCCCCACAGCAGAGCCCCCAGCCCAGCGTGGGGGCCGGGGGCTGCGCGCCTCCCGTCCGTGCTCCAGCCAGGAGCGGAGAGGAGCTGCAGGGAGAGGGGCAGGATGGAGCTCGCCCCCACGGCCATGGCGTCCCCCACCGAGCCACAACCAGGCTGTCCTGGCCCCGCCTCTGCCCGGAGCTGGCATGGTTGCCCAGTGGCATCCTTGCTGGGCACGTGGGCAAGAGAACCTGCCTGTGCAGGACCTGAGGTGTTGGGAACCGACCCTCCTGGAGAAGGGGTTCACCCTCTCTCCATCACCAAGCTGTCACCCACCAGGGCAGGGACACTGCCACTGCCTTCCCGCCCCACCCCGGACACGGCCACAGGGACTGGGGATGAGCACTCACGTCACACAGTTGCTCCTCGGTCCTGCACCACCGCGCTGGGCTCCTGTGGGATGGAGGAGGGATGTGAATGTCAGCATTCCCGCAGGAGCCAGGGGCTGGGATGGGGAACTGGGTCCCCGTTGGCCACAGCAGTAACCCACGGGCCAGTGGGCAGGACCCTGCTGAGGCTCCAGGAGGTGACTACAGCCCGAGTGCCATCTCTCTGCCCTTCCCCATCACCTGCAGGACATGTTGGGCAGCAGCGAACAACCCTCATGGTGGCCCCGGCTGGAACACAGGGGATGAGGGAGAGTCCAAATGGTGCCAGGGCTTGGTGACAAAGATCCCAGTGAGGTCCCATCCCCCCTGTCCTGGGACCCCACCAAAGGAACACGCCAAAGCCTAGTGCAGGGTCTCAGGCACTGGGTGCAGGGTGCCTGGCACCACAGAGGGGACAGACAAAGAGGAGAAAAATCACCATGTCCCTGGGCTTGCCCTACACATAACTGCTCCCCCAGTGATGAGAGGGACCACAACCATCGCCCAAGGTGTGCATGTTGGGCCATGGGAGGAAGGACGACCTGTCTCCACCTCTCCCGGTCTCTCGAGAAGGGCTACAGCCCATCAGCTCTGTCCTGCGTGGCTGCCTTGGTCTGCCCTTCTCCATGAAGTGGCTCAAACCTTCCAGCCCGGCCACGAGAAAGTAAAGAGGGGAACAAAAAACACAGCAGGTTCCTGTTTTTTCCTTAGCCTACGTTCAGCTTGGCACCTTTCCCAGGCTCTGCCGTGCTGACCGAGTCCTGCCCCATCCCATCTCCCTGCCAAGGGCTGCAGGCACGTGCCTTGAATGTCTCCAGGGATGGGGCCTCCACCACCAGTCTGGGCAACCTCTTCCAGTGACTCACCACCCTCATTGTAAAGAACTTCTTCCTAATGTCTCATCTAAACCTGTCCTGCTCTAGTTTAAAACCATTGCCCCTCGTCCTATCACTACATGCCCTTGAAAACAGCCCCTCCCCAGCTTTCTTGTAGGCCCCCTTCAGGTATTGGAAGGCCGCTATAAGGTCTCCCCGGAGCCTTCTCTTCTCCAGGCTGAACAACCCCAACTCTCTCTGCCTGTCAATGGCCAAGCAAATGGTGTCCTCATCAGTGCTGCCCTGGAGATCTCTAGCACCTCCAGCAAGGTGGTTGTGTGGGAAGGTTGGGAGATACCAGGGTGCTGGGAGCCCCAGCCAGGGTGTGCTGTCCTCCTCTCTGAGCATAGCCAGCCCCTCTGGAGCAGGGAAGAACAATCAAGAAATGAATGACTGGTTGGCTTCACCATTTCATAGACTTCAAGGCAAGAAGGGCTCCTGGAGACATCTGTCCCTGCCTGTATGTTGCTGGCCATGTTGAGCCCCAACACAGCACTGCCCCAACAGTTTTAGAGAGACCAAGTGTTGTGCAGCAGCAGAGCTCCCCCAGGTCAAGAAAAAGTGGTCCCCAATGGATACCCACAAAGAGCCTAACCACAAAGGAAAATGCATCCCTTGCCCAAGGGGCAGCTGGCAGCAGGTCTGCAGCATCTCCCATGCAAGTCAAGCAGTTACATGCCTTTTCCCCCGTGGGGGAGGACTGTCGCGGTGGCTCTGCGTGCCCCAGACATTAGAAAAGAGATGGGAAAATGCAATCCAAAAAGGTGAGCAGAAACAGGGTGGGCAGGACAGGGCAGGTCCCCACGCCACAGTCAACCTGGTGCAAGCCTTGGCTCACCTGTCCCTGCTGCACAGCTCACGCCACCGCACTTGGGCTGCTTGATCTTGTCGGCAGCGGGACTTGGTGTGCTGTGCCACAACCCTTCAAGCCCTCCAGCCCAGGGGACCACACGGGGACAAGGAAGAGGAGGAACTTACCTGCTGCCCCTTGTCCTCCACTCCAGGCAGCTGTTTTCTGCTGCTGTCGTCTCTTCCCAACTCATCAGCCTGTTCGTGCAGACTCAGGCTCCCGTGAATATCTGACACTTCATCTGCTGACCCCAGTCCGGTCTCCTCCAGGCAGATGCTGCCTCCTTCCTGCACCAGCTCTCCCGGGATGCTGGGACTCGACCCTCCCAGCACCCGATGGCTCAGGAGCTTCCTCTGACGGCTTGTGCTTCCAGGACCGGTGCCAGCATCCTGCAGCGAGCCTGCCACGCCGGACCCCTTGCCTGCCCGCCTGCTGCCGCGAGTGCCAGAGCTGACTGGCGTGTTCGAGGCTGGGGCGGTGGAGTGGCTCTGCTCCCCACCTTTGCCACTCTGGGCACCCTTCTGTATGGCTCCGTTCTGCAGGCCACCCGTGGGGACAGTCCCATTGAGAGCCCGCTCCCGCTGGAGCCGGTCGCTGCTGTGCTCCAGCTCCTCTGTGCTCGGCTCCCGGCTGCCGTCGGGCAGGGGACCATCCTGCTGCTCGTGGAAAGTGGGTTTCTTCCCGATGTGTGTGACACGAAACCTGGAATGGGGGCAGGATGGATCAAAATCTTTTCCCTCCTTTCTCTCCCCCGGCTCTATTTCCAGCTTGCCTGCATCTCCAGCCTTGGATCTCCTCTCTTTGTCATTGAGTTGTGCTGATCTCCAACCTTTCAGACCCATTCAACACCACCGACTCCCCCTCTAGCCATGCCCCCACTGTCTTAACCCCATTTTCCCCTTCATTTTTGGCAGAACAAATAGAAAGAAAAGGATAAAAAGGTCAATCCAGATGTTGGCTGGTGCAGACCCTGCCAGCCTGTCCTCTCTGCAGCAAGATGGGTCGCAGCTCTTGGAAACGCTCCAAAATGCAACCTGGACAAACAAGAGCTTGTACAGGAATTCAGTTTATTTGGGAGGTGAAATGCAAACTGGCTGAGCCTGGTGAGGAAAGGATTGCTATGCAGAGCTGCATGGACATTGCGCCCAGTGACTGACTGCCATCAGGGGAACAAGAACCAGTGTTGTCAGCAGACAGTGCACCCTAAGTGAGGGCAGGGACAGGGTTTTGGCAGAGCAAGCTGTATTTGGGTCCAGGGACCAAAGGCAGGAGGAGTTGTTTGGCTAATATCTACCTGAGCATACTGTGCGCCGTCCCCTGGAGCGATGGATGGTACCTGGGTGGTTCACCAAGGTTCCACCATGTAGCAGGTAACAGCTCAGAGCTCCAGGGTAGGCAGGAGAACAGCTGGAGAAGTTGGTCTGACACCCACAAAGGGTGCAGTTATAATCAGAGTTGACACAATATTGCACCTGGGAAGAAGAGAGAAGTTAGGGATCTACCATAACCTTGGGATTTGTGAGGAGTAACGCATAGGCAAAGCCTGAATTGCAAGTGAGCTGATTGTGACTAACGCTGTGATTCCTCTTCATAAGCAATGCAAGCCACTGCTGGACCAGCAGATGAGAAATCTCTTCCACCATGAGCTGGTGTCCACCAGCCAAAGAATGCTGATCCCGCCACAGAGTCCGTGACTCACCTAGCAACCGCTCTCCTCACACTTGAGTCACACGCGGAGAACCTGCAGATGGCCCTGGCTTTGCTGAGGTTCAGCTGCGAGTCAGCATCAGGCCAAAATAGAATTTCAGCAACAAAGTCCAAGCACTGCTGGGGTTGAAAGAAGAACAAGACCCAAAGGTCAAGCACATGGCAGTACGGCCATTCTGAAGGAAGAAGCTGAGAAAAAAGGTCCAAAGGATAAGAACAGAGGCCAGATGAGATGCCAGAGATGAAGGAGACCACCACCAGACTGAGGACCAGGCAGCAGTCTGTGGACAGTACAGACCCCTCGGCATTGCACTCAGAAATGCTGCTCATGATTGGAAGGATCAAGAAGATAAATGCTTCGGCTCCGGATGAGATACCTACAGGACTGCTTGGGTCAGGCCAAGCAGCAGCAAATGTGCCCTTTCAGGTCTATCCAGATATTTGGAGACAAGGCACCAGTGCTGTGATTCAGGAAGACCAAAGAATGTTCTAGTCCTGAAGAGGGAAGGGGAGGAAGCACGAGTGGCAGGAACATTTCTTGGTAATGCCATTGAGCAGTGTCAGCCTGGAAGAGCCGGGAATGGATTCAACGGAGCAGGCAGGGTTCAGACTGGAGGGGGCACAAGAGGTAATGTAACCAGCCTCCGGATGGTGAGGGGAAAGGCAGGAGAGCTTTGACTGTCTGCCTAGTCAGCATCGCTGAGGAATTTGATTCAGTAGGACATGACACACTGCGGCTGATCAGGCTAAGGACGGAGGGTCAGATGCAGATCCTTTACTGGACCAGCTCTGCCACTGACAACTGGTTTAGGGAAAGCCCTAAGACAGATGTTAAATCATTCAATAATATGAAAGTACAGATCATATAACCCTGATTGCCTCAGAAGTATAGAATAATTTAGGTGGGAAAAACCCTTGGGAGGGCTCCAGTCCAACCCTCTGCTCAAAACTAGGCCACTTCCCACCCTCAGTCTGGTTGCCCAGGACCCCGTCCTGTCAGGTTTTGGAGATCTCCGAGGATGGAGATCCCTCCACTCCTCTGAGTCCTGTCCTGGGGCTGCACCATTCTCAGGGTGATAGTTTTTCCTTAAGTGTTATCTGGATTTCTCTTGTTGCAACTTGTGGCCATTGCCTCTTGTCCTTCCCTGTGCACCTCTGAGAAGACTCGAGCTCCATCTTCATTTAAACTCCCCCTACTACTTTGAGTATTTTAGAGAGCAATTAAATCTTCCCCTTAGGCTTCTGGAGGCCAACCAAATGCCATTCCCTCAGCAGCCCCTCACATGCCACATGCCCCAGCCCCTGATGATCTTGGTGGACCTCCACTAATCTCACTCCTTTCCACTCCTTCAGCAATGAGCCTGGGACTACCAGCTGGGGACCAGATTCAGTCAACGAGCTGTAGGTTATAGGGAAGGGGCATGGACTCCCAACAACTATAAATAAAACACAGCAAGGGCAGTCCAAGAAAAGTCATCCAGGATCTGAAAGCACAAAGGGACCAGCTTGGAAACGAGAACCAGAAATTGGAGGTCGTTTTGTACCTCATGGGCACATAGGCCCCTTAGCAGCTGGACCTCACACCAAGGAGATTCAGGAAGTGCAAACTTCTAAAATACAACCTTGGAGAAATGTAATGACGGTCCCATGAAGAAGTCTGGTGTGATATGGGATATTAAGTATAAAGAGAGGAAACCAAGATTTGAGGGAAAGTGCCTTTAGGAAAGAAGACCACCTTCTCCAGCACTCAGGTGAGAGGAGACTGAGAAGAGGATGGACAAAGGACACAGAGGAGTGGATGAAGCTGGGTACTGGCAGGGAATGAGGTTAGCCATGAATATGCAGAGATCTGGCTTACCAAACAGAACAACGGACAAAGAGGAAGCCAGAAGCTGTCTGTCTCCAGAAGGTGTGATCTTAGCTGGACTTCAGCATGGGGAGGTCTGGTATGTCTCTCCCCTTTACCAGCTCCCCATTGAGCCCCCATTTCACATCCCTACCGAGACTCCTAGCTGTGATGGTGAAAAAATCCCTGATGCCCACTCTGGATCTACATCACCATGAAAGGACTGTCTCTCTGGATCACAGCATGGCACTTCATCAAGGCTTAGGCCCTGAATGAGGACCTGCTGCAGGATCTGAGCATAGCAGAGCTTTGTGTCTCACCAAGGTGGCCATCCAGGGAGCGGCACTTGCTTGTCACCCTGCCCCAGTCACCATGGTGGTACGGAGCTGAGCCCTGGAAGACCTTGCTAAAGGTCTTGTGCATGTTCTCTGCTGGGGATTGGGGCAACTTGGGCAAGCCTGCAGATTGTACTAGAGGTTACTGACTACACAGAGACCACAGGCAGCTCAGGAAGTCCCTTGAGGTGAGACCAGGTGGGGACTGGAAGAGTATTTGTGGGAAGTATTGGGTACACACCCCTATTCTTATATTCCTCCCATGGCATCTAATTACAGTCATCATTGGAGGCAACAACCTGGAGGAGCAGAGCCACTCTTTCATTCTGAAGGTGGTGGCTGGTAACTTGCACCTGGAACCTGCTCCCCTTCCTGATGAGATCCCTAAAAGTGGGGTCACTGCCCCTGTTGGGCAGCAAGAGCCCTGCTCGCACGTAGCTGGGATGACGGGCTTTGAAAGGTCGTGGATTTGGGTCTCTGCCCAGCACTGAGTCAGCAGGACAAGCCAGGCTTGAGTCACCTTCCCAGAGAAGGAGGAGAGAAACCACTAGTGCGTCATGGCCTGCCACATACCACAGGCATTTCCAGGTGCAGGAGGCACCTAGTTCCTTGGGAATTACAGCTGCAAAGCTACTACTGGGCATCTAAATGGGAAAGAGCGAGAGGCCATCAGAGCAGATGGGCCATGTCTGGCAAAGCTCGTTTAAGTACCTGCCCACTGAGAAGACGGTGGTCTCTCCAGGATGCATCCTGCCTTTGCCATCCTTGGACCGTCCTTGACGATGCAGTGGGTGCCTCTTCCTCTTGCTGCAATGGATGCAGGGGGCCTGCGTGGAGCCCAGATGCACCGTGTGGTGATGTGGTGGGCCCCCATCCTGGCTGTTACGATGAGGACAAAGGCTGAAATAAGAGAAGGACACAACAGGTCACATTATCTGGAGGATAACAAAATTGGTGCAGCCTCACTACAGCAAACCCTGAGAAGCAGAAGCTCTGGAGGGGACCTCCTGTGAAGACAGGAATGAGGAAGGGCTATTCCCCTTGACAGTAGGGTGACAGTCATCACAGGCCCTGGGGGAGCAGGGCTTCTTGTTGGGAAGATGCTCTATAACAAGCTGGAAAAGGGCTGGCTGCAGAGTCTGCAGACCAAGGTGATAGCCAACGGCTTCTTCTCCCTTACTCTGCAAGCATCGTGAGCTGGTATAGGCTTCTCTCACCTGGGCACTGGCACTGGGATGTCCCCTTCATTGTCCCCTAGCATCTCCTTGAGGGCCTCTGCATTTGCTAAAGAGAAAGGAAAAAGGGAACATGTCAGACAGAGTGGTCAGCAAGTCTTCAGGCCAGCCCCAGGAAATGCTCACCTTCATTTTGAATGATACATCTCACAATCTTCTCCACAGTATCCTCGTTCAGCTCCTCCTCTTCATCTGAAAGGAGAAAACGTGGCACTGAGGGCTGGGATTCTGACACTCAGCTCACCAGTCCCATCTCCAGGAGCAGCCACGTTGACAGAGATGTCGGAGAAGCCTTGTGTCCCCCATCGCACTGGGAAGTCCCTGGGGAACACCAGATCCCCCACGCTGGAAAAGAAATGGCTAAAACAGCAGCCATGTGTGCAGGGAGAGGGGGGTTGTGTTGCTCCTTCAGGACCGGGGAGCATCACGTGAAACGAGTGTGAAGCAGGTTCGAAACAAGTTGAAAGAGAAGGCTCCTCCTGGGGACAGTCCGGCCCTGGAGCCACTGGGTGCAGGATGCTGCGGGTGCTAAAAGTCTCCAAGGGTAAATGGGACAAGTTCACAGAAAAGAAACCCGCTGGGGCCTGTTGAGTATGGAGAAACCATCTCTGATGGAGAAAGCCCCAGTGCTACACACTGTTAGAAGCTTAAAAGAGTATGCTGGGGAAACTTGGCTCGGAGTCTGCTCCGTTGTGGTATTCATCCCCAGCATTCTTGCAACCTGCTTCTGGCCACTGTTGGATGTGAGAAGCTTGGCTGCCTGGACCTTCAGCCCAGCCTGCAGTGTTATGTGTTCCTGTGAGCAGATCAGAGTTGTGGTCTAGTAGGCAGACCATGCCTCAAAGAGCATGGTCAGGGGCTTCCACTGTGCTGCTGGAAGCCCACAGAGATGTTTCCCTGAGCTGTGGCAACTCCAGCGGGCAAAGCCAACCCTGGAAAGTTCAGACATTGTCTTCATGTCATGTGCAGCCAAGTTATTGGTGCCAGAGGAGCATATCCAAGGACACCTGGAAACTCCTGCTGTGTCTGTGGGCAAGCTGAGGGAACCACGTTTCCCTCCTGTGCACCAGAAGTGGCAGCAGGAGGTGCTGACCCTCCTGAGCACTGACGGTGGCACAGGAGATCCAGAGGAGTCGTGTAGAACCATTTGGCTATTTTAAGGCAAGGAAGCAGCCAGAGGAACGTATCTTCTCCATTTCAGCAGAGGCTCATGAAAACACTAAATGGCAGAGCCTGCTTGGACTGAGCTCTGGCTTGCACCCACGCTCGATGCTGCACTGACTTCCCAATCCTACTACCCAAGAGCTGCTTATGATGGCCTGAAATGATGGAAAAACCCCTGAAGGTCCCCTCCTAGTGTGGGGCAGAGATCCCAAGGGAACACCTCTGCTCCTCTGGCCTGCATGAGCACAACAGCGACTAGAAGAGCACGTGCCTGATAGCAAACACCATGCTGGCCCCATGCCAGCCTATGCCAAAGGGGCAGAGGGACAGCTCATGCCCTGGCTAGGGATGCTTTCCTTGTAGGGTACATGGGTTGTAATTCAAGCACTGGGGATTCAGCATGTCCTGGCTGTTCATCAGAATTACCTTTTGGTGATAACACAGCTTTGGGAAGGGGCAGATGCTGGTTCCCACCTCCTTGGCACCACCAGCCTGCAGAGCCAGCAGATCAGAGGGCTCTCTGGGCCACGTGCTCCCAGTCCCTGGGGAACACCGTGCTGCTCTCACCACCCCATCCCTTTTTTTCAACCCACAGGCACATGATGGATAAGCCTCCCACCCCCAGCCCACATCCCAGAAGCATGTTGAAGGACCTTCAGTCCACGCCAGAGAAAGGCAGCGCCCAAGCCCCCACTGAGCCCCCATAGTCCCAGCACTCACTGGCCTGGAGCTCTGCCAGCACATCTTTGTTATCTGGGTCGAGCTCGTCCCGGAAAGTCCGGCACCGATAACCCTTCTTCTTCAGGACATGGCAGATCAGGAAACCCACCAGCCCCATGATGAAGAAGACAAGGACGAGGAGGAAGACCATAGACAGGCTGTGCTGGGGGTCTGACTCCCCATCGTCGGTGCTGTTCTGGTCTGACATGCGGATCTAGGAGAAGGGGGAAGGTGGATCAGAGATCCCAGTGCTCACCCCCCGCCAGGCTCCCCATGCCCATCCTTCTCCTCCTCTTCCTCCCGTCCGTCTTGGGCAAGAGCTGGCTCCCGGCTCGGGGTGGCCTGCCAAGGGCTCATCTTTCTCCCCACAAGGTCCAGCGTGGCAGGGGACCCCGCGGAGGAGAGCGCAGGCTGGAGGTGGCTCCGCGCGGTCTCCCAAGGACACCGCTGCCCCGCACACACCCAGCAAGAGGCATCCCAAGGGCAGTGGCGGCGGTGGCTGCATCCCCGCAGGCCCTCCCAGTCCCGGGCTGCCCTGCTCCCCCATCCCTTGCAGGCGGCTTCCCAAGGGCACCGGTCCCCCGGCCTCCCCCGGGGCTCTGCGGCGGGCGGCATCACCCCGCTCACCCTTGCGGGAGGATGAGCATCCTCACCGCGCCGCTCCAGCCCGCTCCCCCCGCATCCCTCGCCACTCACAGCCGAGGGCCTCCGCCGGCAAAGGCAAAGGCAGGGCAGGCAGGGAGCCGGGGCAGCCGGGCTGGCGGAGGGCCGAGCCGGCCGGCAGCTCCCGCATCGTCCTCTCGCAGAACCGAGCTGGCTCCCTCCGCCCCGACTCCCCTGGGTTTATCCCCGTCTCCCTTCCCGCGGGGGGTGGGGGGCTCGGCCGCCCGCTCGCCGAGCTCCGCTTCCCGGCGCAGGCAGGGTCTCCCCCGGTCGTCCCCCGTCCCCGCTGCGGCGGCGGTACCTGGGCCTGCGGTCCTCCGGAGCGCTCTCCTCTTCACCTTCACCTGCCTCCTAGCAACCCCGCATCCCCGCGGCTGGGGACCGCGGCGAGCATCCTCCGGCCCCCCGGCTCCCGGCTGCCTTCCTTCCTTCCTTCTTTCCCTCCTTCCTTCCTTCCTCGGGAAGGAGCCAAGCTGCTTCTGGCTGCCGCAGCAGCCTGCCGCTGTCTGCCAGAGAGAGCACCCCCCTGTCCCGACCCCGGAAAAATCTCTCCGAAGCGGTTCCAGCGGATGAAGGTGCAGAGGGAAGCTCAGGAAAACGCCGGCAGCTGCAGCAGGGTGCAAACAGGAGCGCGGCTCAAGGAAGCCGGCGCTGGCAAGCGGCTGCCGCACCCGGGGTGAATAACCTCACCCGCACGCAAGCCAACCCCCATTTCCCCTGGCACCCTCCTTTCCAAAGCTCTTGGCGATTTTTAGAGCGAGGAGCTGTGGCGGCAGGGGGGTGGAAGTGGGGCTCAGCAAGAGCAGGAGCGCTCCCACACCAGCGGGTGCGGGGGCAGAGGGGCGCAGACACCCGCACCGTGATCACAGCACCGAGGAGACGGTGGAAGAGGAGCCCCAGGAGACCCCGCAGCCCAACACCCTGCCCCAAGCCAGCTGCCTCTCCCTCCTTCTTAAAAAAGGGGCAGCTAAGCTGATTGAAATCTCCAGTTGGGGGGCTCCCATGACCTCCTCATCTCCACCGCATCATCCTCACTCTGGGTTGCTTCACCAAATCTCCTTTACTACTGCAAATTAGGCTTACTCCTCTCAGTCCTTCACCCACCTGCCAGTTCTCTACCCAGACCTTGAAAAGCACGGGCAACCCTTAAAACCCCTCCCACCCCAGCTACTAAACTAACTGTCTGTCTGTATGAATATTCTTTTGTGGGAATTATCCCACCACACTCTGTGTTGCTGTGAGGCAACCTGTGACTCCTCCATGCTTTCAGCTGTGCCACGATGAGGGCTCCTGTCCCTCTCCGCAAGTGACCAAGACTCAACTCTCAGGAGCCCAAGAGCCCCCTCCATCACCGTGACTTCAGGAGGTCACCACATCGTAGGTGCCACCCATCCATCTGCCATCCTGGCAGGAAGACAGACCCTAATATGGACGAACTGTGGCAAGAGAAGACCATGGGCAGCAAGATTTACTGCTCCTGCCATGCCTTGCTAAGGCTGCAGGAGAGGAGAGGTCTCCTGATGCTGAACCAACAAGCTGCGACCTCACATGGGTCTCTGCTGATCAAGACCTTAAATGCAGTTTATTCTTTCGTTTCTTTGAAGCGGGGAACCTCGCAGCCCTGGGTTTCTGAGGAGCCCTGGGGGGATGCAGTCATGGTGAGCTTATTCCCATTTCCCTCGTGCCCACACATGCTGTCCTGCACAATAAATCACTTTTTCTCCTCCCGGGCGTTCCCACCCACTCAACGCATTGCTGCACCCTACCAGCCTTCCAGCCTTCAGCCACGCCAGGCAAAATGAGTCCGGGTTGCTCAGCCCTTCCTTCTTCGAGAGAAGATTCCTATTTTCCTACGGCATCTGGTGTCGAAGCATTTCGACAATCCAGGGGGCGCAGGATGGGGGAGAGGAAGGACGGCGCAGGAGGTCGTCTGGGGTCAACTCCTAGCCCTGCGTGGGATGAACTGGGACAAGGAGGGGACACCGCTGCTGTGAAGCTGCTCCTGCCTGGCTCCGCAGCTGGGTTATCCCAGCTGGTCACATTTCTCTTCTTGATGCTCCCCCAGCACATTGTGTGTCCCCAAGTCTCCATCCTTCTTCTGCCACCCCAGCCACAGCATCCCTCTGGGCTGCTCCGTCCTCATCCCACTGACAGACCCTGTTAGCACTTTTATGGCCAGGCCTGAGCTGTGTCCCACGCAGCGCCTCGCAGGTGACCCCAAAAAAGAGGCTACAGCTCCTCTCTGCCCTGAGACCCACCAGCATGGCAGGTGTGGATCCACGCCGCATGGCTCTCCCTCCCAAACAGGCCGGCCGCGTCCATCCTGGACAGTGGGGACGGTCCCCACCTGGGGCTAAGCCCCACACCATGTGGGGAGGTGCAGACACGGCTGCAGGCTGGATGCTGATGGCATCTCCAGAGGCTGGGATGCCATCCACCCTCTGTCCCCTCCTGACCCCGTCCCAGCTCCTGTCCCCAACCCCAACCAGCCAAGGCAGCGCAACCTGGGACGCAACAGCCAGAGATCTGCTGCAGGCAGCTGCCTGCTTGCTGCCTGCCTGCTGCACTCACCATCACCATCCCCCTGCCCTTCCTCCCCACGTCATCCACTCACGGCTCCCTAACAGGTCCTGGAGGGACTTTAGAGGTTTCGGTCCCTCTTGTGACATCGCCTGGAAGCCCTTAAATTTTAAGCCACTGAGCCAAGAGGTGGCCGGGGAGGGAGGGGATGGAGGAACCCAGCAGAGGGCGGAGGTACAGCACCGTCCCCCATCGTCCCAAACGGCGGCCGGCTCCGGTCCCAGCATATCGCCACGTTACCTCTCTCCCGCTCTCTTCCCGCGCCTCCTCCGCAGCCATTGCGACAGACGTGTCACCCTGTGAACAATGCAAACACGGCCGCTCAGGGGATCGGCTGCCCCGGCCCTGCTGGTTGTCCACGTGGCAGCTAAATGGGACAGCTTGCCCGGCTCCAGCAATCCCCCGGGCAGGCTCCTCCCGGGGTCTCCACTATGACTCTCGGCCCAAAAATTGCCATCATCCCCGCCAAAACGCTACATCCCATCATGTCAGACATCTCCTTAAACCTTCAGCCCTCGCTTAAGTTTTTCAAACATCCCCAGCGAGCTAATGGCCTCTAAACCACAGCGTGTTTTTTGCTCTCTGAGCACAAAGAACATCTAAAAATATCCCTCTCCGATACTTTCTTTGCACTGCTCCAAGACCCGTGAAGATGCCCAGAGCAGTGACTGGCTTCCAGAGAGCAAATGCAGCTGGAAAACCCTCCTCACAAGCGAACCCCACTCCAGGCAAGGACGTGTTTCTCCCCTCCTTGCTCCTTTGTTCCCCCCCTGCCAGGATGCCGGTGGCCCCAGCTGGATGCTATCTGGTGGCAGCACCTTGCGGAGCGGCGGCAGGATGATCGTCATGCCGAACGAGCAGCCCCCGCCGAGACGTCAGCGCACTCCACACGTTTGCTGCTACACCCTTGTTATTCAGCACGTAAAATTTTATTTATTTCAGCTGGGAGGGCGCTGGCCTCAAGGATCATGGCTCTGAGCATCCCCAACCACAGCTGTGTCCTGCGGGGTCACAGCCAGAAGGTTCCAGTGTCCCCTGGACCATCCTCGCTCCATGCTCGGGAGCCGGCATCCCAAACAGAAACACCTCAGGAGGGCACGAGGAGGGACACAGAGGCGATGATGTCCCAGCAGTAAGTGGAAGACCCAACCGAAAACAACATTTAATAATCCTACAATTTAATGGTGCCTTGGGAAAAGTTCTCTCAGCTGGTTGGCGCCCCGGCACGGCACCCAAAATCCCATCCCGCCCCACCAGACCCATCCCACGCACACACGAAGGTCCCCTCACTGCACCCATGTAAAACATACCTGACATAAAAAATCCCGGCGCCGAGAAGTCGGGGAACATCCCGGCATTGATCTGCCGTGGTCTCCATCCTCAGCCAGATCTTGGAGAGCCCCTGGGGGGTCCTTTCCCTTCGCCTGCTCCTCTCCAACACCCTGCTCCATCGCAGGTGACGCGCAGCATCCTTCGCCCCCAGCCTCCTGCCTCTGGGAAGGGGACGGGCAGGGCACCCGCGGGACCAAATCCTTGCCATGTGCCGATTCCGGATAATTTTTTTTCCGAGTCTTTGGGCCAGTCTACCTGCTCCTTTCATCCTTTCTTCTTTCCAGCCCACAGGGGACAGGTGTTTTGCCACCGGCATCACCTGCAGCACTGCCCCATCCCTCGCTGGTGGTGGGTTTGACCCCCGTTCCCCATGGCTGCTTTTTTCATCCGCGGCAATTTTCTGCCCAGCTTTTGTTCTCCACCTGCCTGGCGGTGCCTCCTTGTCCCCGCTCCCTGCCAACACCTGCACCCCAGCGGGGGGGGGCGGGACCTGGGAGGGGGCCTTGGCTGGGTGACAGCCATGGTCCCCCTCCCTCATAGCTTTAGGGGGGCTGCTCCTGGGAAGGGAAACCCATCAAAGCGCCCCACGGGGACCCCCTGCCCCATCACCGGTGCCCTCGGCGGGTGGGCTGTGGCACAAGGAGTGCCCCCATGCCTGCCCCCATGCCTGCCCCCCCACGCTCGCTGCACCCCGATCCCACCAGCACCCACGGGTGCGATGTGGGGCAGGGGGGGAATGAGGGCTGCACCCACACTGTGGGGATGGGAGGTGGGGGGCAGGCAGAGGGGGCCTGGGGGCAGCTGAGGGTGATTGAAGGCAAGTGGGGGTAACTGGTGAGCAGCTGGGGGTGACTGGGGGGCACTGAGGATGTGAGTGAGGGGATCTGGGGGTGATCAGGACAGCTGGGGTTAACGGA
>VYZM01024916.1:177112-194461 GCA_013398915.1 Dromas ardeola
TGTGTGTGTGTGTGACCGTGTCTCCTCTCCCGGTGACTGCCGGTGTCGTTTCCCTTCCAGGAGCCGGACACCCTATGAAGCCGCACCGCTTGGCACTCACCCACAGCCTGGTCCTGCACTACGGGCTCTACAAGAAGATGATAGTAAGCAGCGCTTCTCCTCTGCCTTTGGCCCCCCGACCCAGGCGTCGGGGGGGAAGCGGGGGCTGCGGGGGGCTGCTTTGGGCCACTGGAGTGGGCGTTGGAGGCTTTGACACATGCAGATGACGCTGGAGACCTGTGTGCTGTGCTGCTGGCTCCAGTTGCAGCCTCCATGTTAACTCCTGGCTCGTTTTAGTAGGTTCTTCACAGCTTTCTTGTGCCACTGTCTCTCTTTCAGCCCCGTGTTTGGCACAGCAGATGGCAGAGCTGTTGCAGGCAAGACAGCCTGAGGTGTTCTCGCCACCCCGAGCCCTCACCGTACCACCCAGAGCTCATTTGAAAGGCGCTATCGTTGGTTGTTGGTGTCTTGTTCAAACTTGTGTGTGCGGCACCGTGCCTGGAGCTGCAGTGTTGCTGCTGGGGACCATGCGTGAATTCTGTTTGTCTGTAGCTGCTTCTTAGGAAGGACCCAGTGAGCACTGTGGGACCGTGTAATCGTAGAATAGTAAAGCTGAAAAAAAAACAAGAGGCTTGCAAATTCACCTGGATGCCTTAATGGGGTTCACTAATGCCATCTCGTACCTGATCAGCGATTGCCCAGCCTGCTCTTCAAAGTCGTCGTTGCCCAGCCAGCTAAAACAGTCTAGTCCAGTGCATACCAGTTCTAACTGTTAGAAAGTTTTCTCTCTTCCTGAAATCTAGCCTGTGTAAATCTGATAAAACACAATCAGCATGTAGCTTTAATGAAAAAGAAAACTGAAGTCTTCATCTTTCAAGAAATGAACTAGTTTGGGGATAATGGAATATCACTACAAATGCGTGGTACCCCTTTTTTGAGGCATTTTATTTCACTTGGTGCGAGTGGGATTGCATCATGCTCCTTTCCCTAGTATCCTTGTTCACTTTTCTGCCTGTTCTTGCAGCACAGGGGAAACTAAATGCTCTCAGGATAACAGGGCACATAACTTAATGCCTCACAATACAAGATCAAGGCAGGAATGGTAAAAGTCTTCTACCATTCTGCCTCTTTTGAGATGGCATTTGCCCACTTGGATGTGCAGAACACGCCACCTGCAACTGCTGATCGTTGTGGGGCAACTTGTTTAGTCTCCTGTTGGCTTATTCTCGCTTTCGGTGGGGTGGGATTCCTTCTGAGCTGTTTTGGGTCATTTAGCGCTTTAATTCCTGCGCTGACTGGTGCGGTTCCAGGCCATGCTATCTGATCCAGAGGCTGGGTGTAGCTGCTGCCTATTGTCTCCTCAGCCTGCCATCTGTTTGATGTGCTCTGGGGAAGGGTCACTACCCAGAATATTATTCAAAACATTGTAGGCTACAGCTCCAGGTGCCTCTGGTTTTATGTATTTATATGTGTACATATAGGGCATTTACGGCATCTTTTCATGGGAATTACCTCATTAAAAGAGGTGAAGAGCACTCTGTCACAGTCATTGTCGTGCATAGCAAACAGGGAGGGGAGGTGAAAAAAGAGCGCAAAGCCGTCATTGCTCTGATCTGTGAGGGATGTTGTGACTTTCCCTTGTCCTTCCTCTTTACGCTCGTGCATCCCATGTGTGTTCCTCGCCCTTCTGCAATCAGGCTCTGCAAACCAGCCGCTTCCCCTATTACTCATGAGCTTGAACTGGATGACCCTGCAGGTTACTCAAAGGCGTCTGCTCTCAGAATGGTTGTAGAACTCGATCCTAGATTGTTGCTTGCAGTTGTCAATGATTGCAAGTAACTGGTAGTAGAGTCTGGCTTATTTTGAGGCTGTGGAGAAGAACGCACAATCAGCTTGTGTCAGGGATGTTTTCACATCTGCAGCGTGCTTTAGGGATAAATCATGAGCCATTGTGAAAACACGGTGATCGTGCAGAGCTGCCACACAGAAACGTGCAAATTCCAGTCCCTCTCCAGCTAGACCAGGCACTTCTCCAGACTATGGTTAGCTTCCCAGCTTCCCTCATCCCCACCATTAGATGTTAAACAAAACCATAACCAGCTTTGTCTGTGCCCTCAAAGACCTGATTAAATATTTAGTTGTAGTGATATCAAAAAAAGGACAGTGACCTGTCCTTAAAGGTCACTTCTCAAGCACTTAAGATGAGGCGATTTTAAAATGGTAGTCATATCGCTGTGAGCACAAAAGAGCAGGATTGGACCAGTGGTTTTAATTCTGGCGTGTTTACAGCGTCTTCTCCACGATATGGGCAGGACAAGATGCAAAATTCTTGCAAGTGTGATAGCAAATACGCTTTTTATTTTCCTGCTTTTTATTTTTTTAGGGCAAAGTCTGAACAGCCAAACCAATACAAGTGCGGCAGGGGGAAAAGCTAAATCTCGGCTACTTTTTACCTGCCCATCCATGCTGCACAGCTTTGTCATTATCTCTAGCGCTGCACTAGTGCCTGGTGTTTGGCATAGGCTCAAGTGCAGGCTTTTCCACTGCCAGTGTATCTGCTTCTGTGGTGAGAGACTTGCAGATTGAGCGAAAGCAAATAGAAAATAAGCCGCCCCAAAAACTAAAGCACGATATCAGTTTTTAAAGGAAAGTGCTAAAACGGACCAGTGGAACAGTTCTTTGGTGCAATATATAAAATCAATTTGGTATGTTTAAACATTAGAAAAGCTTCCCTGTGTAATTAATATAATTCCCTCGTAAAACTGCGTCCAGCCGCGGTGACCTGCTGTTGCATTTGCAGGGGTACACTCAGGGCATGTGGAATCTCTGCAGAATTTATCTTTCAGATTTTGACTGTAAATATATGAACTTCTATGAGTAACTTCCCTAGAGTTGGGATTTTTCTTGCAGAAACAGCAAAAAGCCTATTCTGACATAAGGCTTCTAAATGTCAGATCCACACCTGCATGAAGCAGTAGGCAGAGCTGCACGCTTTGCCGTATTTTTTGTCTTGAAACCCTTTTTTGCGGGTTATATTTTCCTCGAGACGCCATCGTGAAGCTGAAAGCAGCGGAGACTTCATCCTGAGCAGTGGGTGACTGGCAGAGTTTATGATCAAATAAAAATGGGGATTATGGTCAGTTGTGACTATAAAAGGTCCTGTTAACTTTGTGTTGTGGTTACGTCATTATCCACCCCCTCTGCCTCCTCCAAATAAAAGCCTGCTCTCCTGTCAAGCCTCTTCGCACCTTTCCCAGTTTATCTGTGGCTGCATCGGAGGAGGACGTGGTGAACCAAGGCTCGGTGTTGCCAAAAGCGGGAGGGTTGTCCAGCTGCTCACCTTGCCTGCTCCCCTGCTGCATCTTCCCACTGTCTTTCTTGTGCTGCCTCTGGAGGTTGCTGGATCCCTGCGTGAACTGATGCAGCTCAATAACTCGGCAAAGCCAGGAGAGTTTTCTATGGAAGTTGGCAAAACAAGGCAGTGGGCAGAGGGGGCTGAGTGCCAGAGCTTGCTCAGGAAGATGGGTGGGATTGCAGGGAGCAGGGTGAAGGGTGGAAGGAGGCAAATTTCTTCTTCTGCCAGCAGCTGAGTCAGTCAAAGCTTTTGGTTGTCTTTATTTTATTCCCCCCACTTCCTGTTTTGAATCACACATCCCTACTTTATGTTGTCCAAGAGAGCCTCTGAATATCCACTGAGAGCTATTTCTTCTCCGCGATGACTTTTTAGCATTGGTTTTCGTCTTGTTTGATTTTAATCAGCCATCTGGATTCCTGGGAGGTACCAGTGCAGAGCCCTCATGGGCAACAGGTCCTGCCTTCACCCTTAGCAGCCGTGCTAATGGCTTGCGGTCTCCTCATCCTCCTTGTTCGAGTTGTCAGAGGCAGAAGCCTCTGAGAAACGCCACACCACACGCAGATCAATTTGGCAAAGGAGCCGACGTGTTTGTTAGGGTATATCATGTCTTTGAAAATTAACTTTTCCTGCTTAGCCCAGGCGTGTTGCCCTGTTAAATTTTCCCTTTGGAGTCAAGCTCGTGCATCTTACTACTTTTCTCACGTTCCACTTTTTCTATAAAGTGCATGCTTTAATTAAGAGAAGTCGGGAAACACAAAAAAGATACCTTACTGGTTTCAGTGCAGCTTTAATTTCCTCTTGCCAGGTATCTGGTGTTAATTTTTAACTTCCTGTATGTTGAGGTATGTGCATTAAGTGCCAAACTGGCAAGCCTGTATTGTCACAAGATCTTTAATTTTAATCCATTGAGTTCCCTGACCGTTTTTTGCCGGCTTTCCAAACGAAACAAAGCTTATGCAACTCTTCCGTCTGTCTGTGAGCTTTTTCCAAATGACTTTTGAACCTAACAGCCTGTTACAGACAAATCTGACAGAGGGACCGAAACCACCCCTGTATAAAGGTCTTAAAATTGTATGAACACTGGTGAGTGATAAGGGAATAGTGCCCCCCAGTGAAGAAAAAACTGTGGTTTGAACTGGGCTGTGTTATTCTGCTGGCTTGCCCAAGGAGAGGGGGTGTGCAGTGGGGGAAGGAAGGCATCAGAGAGTATGTGGCAGGAGCTGTGGTTATTACGAGAGGCAGGAGACGGGTTTATGTCCGAAAGAGAAAAATTGGTAGGAAAGCAGGCTTCCTGAAGCAATTTGTTGAATTTAAATGAACACGAATGTTAGGAAGCCAATGTATTGGACGTTTTTTAATATACTTCATGCAGGTCATTTGTCAATTAGCTTAAGATTTCTTACAGCCAAAGCAAACACATATTTGGATGGGAAATAAGTCTTGCCTTTCTCTCTTGAAGGTTTTCAAACCGTACCAGGCGTCCCAGCATGACATGTGCCGATTCCACTCCGAGGACTACATAGACTTCCTGCAGAGAGTGAGTCCCACCAACATGCAGGGATTCACCAAGAGCCTCAACGCCTTCAACGTGGGCGATGACTGGTGAGTGCTCCGTGCCTCCGGCGAACCCGCAACCGGACAGGGTGCCCCTGCGTTGCTCGTGTCCAGAGAGCTCTTGTAGAATGGTCCCATTCCTTATTTGTTTTTAAGCAGAATGAGGAGCCTGTGCCACCTGTGTATATTACTGGAACCTCCTTGATTCCTTCGCCTTCTCTTCAGATCTTGCAGTCTTCTTTTTAATATCTGTATTTAGGCTTTAAGCTTGTTGGGTTAGAGACTGTATCTCCACTTGTGCTTGCAGAGCTTCCAGTTCTACTTGAACATGCTAACTATTTTTTTAAAAAATTGCTTGTCATTTTAGCTACCTTAATACGTGCGTGTTAAATTCAAGACAAGCTTTGAGAGCCTGATTTTCAGGTAGAACTAAGGAGATGTTCATGCTTCTGCACAAAACTACATGAGACCTTGTGGAGGATATTCAATTCCAGTCTTTAATGCCCGTGAGAGATGAAACATGAAAGAAAGGTGTGGAAGGTCTCTGTGGGTGACTGAGGGAATAGCAATACGCCTTGTCTGGTTGAGGATATAAGGGCTGTCAGCGAGTAAGATTGTTCTTCTGTATTGTGTGGAGAGGAAAGCTGTGCTACCCTGGGGGGAGTTACATTAGCTAGAGAACAATGTTATCCCAAGCAGGCATTAGTATAGCCTGGGTTTTAATATTTAGGCTGAGAATCAAAAGACTGTTCAGTGACCTTGCTGCTCTGATGATCAGAAACCATCATCTCAGCAGAAATGAGAGGGGGGAAAAGAAAACCCCACAATGTTTAAGCCATTGCTTGTGCTTGAATGGAGTTTGTGATGTGATGCCAGCAAGCTGGTGACACAGGGGCTCCGTGTCCTGTGTTCCTGTGCTCTCCTGGTGCCTGGGCGGGCTCTGCGTGGTGGGATGGATCAGACCTCACTGCTGTCTTAAGAGTAGTGTTCAGTTCAGTTAGTAGTAGAGTAGTGTTCAGTTAGTCAGCCTGACTAATCTGATAGCCTTCTATGAAGGCGTGACTGGATGGATAGATGAGGGGAGAGCGGTAGATGTGGTCTACCTTGACTTCAGCAAGGTGTTCGACACGGTCTCCCACAGCATCCTCATAGGGAAGGTTAGGAAGAGTGGGTTAGACGAATGGACAGTAAGGTGGATAGAAAACTGGTTGAAAGACAGAGCTCAGAGGGTCGTGGTTAGGGGTACAGAGTCTAGTCGGAGATCAGTGACGAGTGGTGTTCCCCAGGGGTCAGTACTGGGCCCAGTCCTCTTCAATATATTCATCAACGACTTGGATGAGGGGATAGAGAGCACCCTCAGCAAGTTTGCTGATGACACAAAGCTGGGGGGGGTGGCTGACACACCAGAAGGCTGTGCCGCCATACAGAGAGACCTGGACAGGCTGGAGAGTTGGGCGGAGAGAAACCTTATGAAATTCAATAAGGGCAAGTGTAGGGTGCTGCACCTGGGGAGGAATAACCCCCTGCACCAGTACAGGTTGGGGGCCGACCTGCTGGAGAGCAGCTCGGTGGAAAGAGACCTGGGAGTCCTGGTGGACAACAGGATGACCATGAGCCAGCAATGTGCCCTTGTGGCCAAGAAGGCCAATGGCATCCTGGGGTGCATCAAGAAGAGTGTGGCCAGCAGGTCGAGGGAGGTCATCCTCCCCCTCTACTCTGCCTTGGTGAGGCCACACCTCGAGTACTGTGTCCAGTGCTGGGCTCCCGAGCTCAAGAAGGACAGGGAACTGCTGGAGAGGGTGCAGCATAGGGCTACCAAGATGATTAGGGGACTGGAACACCTCTCTTATGAGGAAAGACTGAGGGAATTGGGTCTGTTTAGTCTGGAAAAGAGACGGCTGAGGGGTGACCTAATTAATGTGTACAAATACTTAAAGGGTGGGTGTCAGGAGGACGGGGCCAGGCTCTTTTCAATGGTGCCCAGCAATAGGACAAGAGGTAATGGGTACAAACTTGAGCACAGGAAGTTCCATCTCAACATGAGGAGGAACTTCTTTACTTTGAGGGTGGCAGAGCACTGGAACAGGCTGCCCAGAGAGGTGGTTGAGTCTCCATCTCCGGAGACATTCAAGACCCGCCTGGACGCGTTCCTGTGCCACCTGCTCTAGGGTGGCCCTGCTCTGGCAGGGGGGTTGGACTAGATGATCTCCAGAGGTCCCTTCCAACCCTATGATTCTATGATTCTATGATTCATCTCCAGTTGCAGCATACCACACGCTGGGCTGCGTGCTGGGAAGCAGAGGAGGACAGGATTGTCCAGATACAGCCTGGAAGGAGGTAGTTCAGGAGCAGACCAGTCCTCCCCTCTCCTGATGCAGTGCCACACCATGTCCTAGCTCTGGGCACATGTCAGCAGGGCCGCGGGCCAGACGCTGCCACATGCTATGAGCTGGGGAGCCTTTTCAGGACTAGCTTGGAAGCTTTGGTAATCATTGTCAAATTCTCTGAGTTTCCCATTGTGTTTGCAGCCGGATTGCTCGCCCGCTGGTTCTCTGTGAGTTGTAAGCAGGGTCAGAGTGATCCCAAATTAACACTTTCGCAGAGAATGGGTTTTGATCTTGCTCAGGTAATGGCCCTGGACAGTTTTATTCCTGTCTTTGCTCTGGAGAAATGGGAAGGAAGGAGAAGGTGTTCTGTGTTTGAATAGTGGTTTCTTTTTCAGCCCAGTGTTTCCAGGCCTCTTTGAATTTTGCTCTCGCTATACTGGGGCCTCCCTGCAGGGAGCGACGCAGCTGAACAACAAGGTAACTGAGCTGATGTGCTTTTCTTTGGAAACACAGATGTAAGCCAACTGATTTTCAATTTAAGGAGAACCTCATGGATTTTTCTTGTAAAACAACATAGCAGGCACTGCCGTGTTGCAGTGTAAATACTTAGTGCTGTAGGACTGTTAAGCTTGAGACCATTCCTGTACTGTCAGAGGCAACCATTTTAATCTGGAGGGAGTCAGAGGATACTAATGCTGCACATACTAAAATCACAAAGTGCTCTCAGCGCTGTAGAACAAACCTGGGGTCTTCAGTGAAACTGGCTGCTGGGAGAGCTCAAGGGTGCTGCTAGGTCTCTGCTATGGAGATGCTAAATGAGACCATGCAGAAGGGCTGAAGAAAAGGGTCCCTCGGGAGGGTATAAAAAAAACCTACAGCCTTGAGTCTTTTAGAGACCTGAGAAAGGTCTAATGAGCGTAAAGAACAAGTGCAGGAACAAACTGTAAGTGGCAGGTGCTCTGTCTGCTGCTGGCTGGAGGGGGAGCAGTGGTGGTGGGAGATGATCTTTTCTGGTCTAATGGGGAATCTAGAGCACAGGACTAATCCAGTATGGACATATGTAACCCAGACTGTTGGCTGGGTTAACAATCAAGATGGAGCTTTGGAAAGGCCTGCGTAGGAGAAGGAAAGGCCAGAAAGCTGTTTGCAGACCACAGGGCTTGGCAGGTTGAAGTGGGTGCACTGGGGAAGTGAGTGCAAGGTTGTCATTACCACATTGTCACCTTAAACTAACTTATCTTTCCTTTTTTAGATCTGTGACATTGCAATAAACTGGGCAGGAGGCCTGCATCATGCCAAAAAGTTTGAGGTAATGAGGCAAATCTGCGTACTCGTGTCTTTTTGAGGCCCAGGTTCTGTATTGATCCCATTTTAATGCTATTTGGTTTTCTGTCATGCAGGCTTCTGGGTTCTGTTACGTCAACGACATAGTTATTGGCATCCTGGAGCTGCTCAAGTAAGGACATGGGGCAAGTGCAGTGCTGTCCTGGCTGGCGTGTGGTTTCCCTCTGCTGTTTTACTATTCTCTCTCTCTCCGTTCTCCCTCCTCGTTTGCCTTTCTAGAGCTCAGGAAGGCCAATGACTTGATTTTTGGCCTGGCCTCTTCTTTAGGCACAAGAAGGGGGGGCTTGAAAATTGGAATATCTGACTCCAGTTTTGTTGTGTGCAGCTTAAGTGATACAGAACAGTTCTTCCATTCCGTTTCTCCTTATCCATCTGTGAAATTTTCATTTCGGGGTCTCCTGAGTCTCAGTGTTTTTGGTACAGTGAGCCTGTTGTAGGTAAATGCAAATTATGGCTCACTGGAGGCAATTAAATGGCTCAACTCTTTCTTGATTTGCTTGAGCGGCTTAGGAGTAAGACTTGAGCAGCGCATGGATGATCAAAGGACTTTGCTTTGAGTAGAAAAGAATTAGAGAGAGAGATTTATTTTTTTTAAGAAAATTAAAAATAAATTCAGAATGGGAGGAAGAGTTACAGAAATACCTTCTGTTTCTTGGGTTAATCTATGATTATTATTTTTTTGTGTTCTCAAATGTCCTCCTTGTCACTGAATCTGAGACAAGATGTTATGGAAATAAAAAAAAAGATTTGAGGTTGGCCAGAGAATAGCTATGTGACTGGTGGCAAGCTTACTCGCTCTCGAAGTCATGTTTGCGGGATGTACTGGGGTTTCTTTTACCTCCTTCCTCTCTGCCAGTCCTCCCTGCTCTGTGTTTGGAACCTCACGTCTTCACTGTGTATCTCTGCACACCCATTTTCGAGTCTCACCTGAGTCCCATATGCCGGAGGCTTCAAATACAGCCCAGTTACCCACCATGGGAGATTATAGTATGTCCCCATTCTTTATTCCCTGTTTTCAGGAACCATTTCTGCAGCAGGTGGCTCACCCTTGAGTTTGCTTCCCACCAAGGGAGTACTATGATGCCTCTGCTCTTAGAAGTCCCTTTGTCCCTTTACCGGTGTGCAAGGGCTGTGTGCACGCATCCCCTTTTTCTCCTTGCTGCCGTCTGTCTACAGGATGAATGATCTGGGCTGTCTTAAATGATTTATGTCTCTGTTCGGAGACTGGGGCGATGTACTGGTCTGCTCATCAGCTTGGGTCAGCACCATCGACCAGTTTGATCACATCACTGCAGGCACCCTTAAGCCATGGTTCCAAGGCAGATGGCACAAACCACATGCTCTTCCTCTCTGTTTCGATGTTGTCTCATTCTTTTCAGGTCCCTCCCCAGTCCCCTAGGATTTTGGGATGGATGCCAGATCTCCTGCTCTTTGGGGATTGACCAGATGCAATATTTCCTTATGAGAAGCTGGAGAAGTTCTCTCCAGCCGAGCAGGCAGCTCTAGAGCTGTCAGGCAGGGACGGCGACAGGCCGTGTCTCCAGCGCTTGACAGCACATCGGCTTTGATCCCAATGCATTTACTTGGGATGATCTCCCCTCCTTCACCCTCTGTCTCTGTCACCCAGCAGGCTGCTTCTCCAGTAAATTTAGTCCAGCCACTATGTCCCAGCTGGGATGAATGATCTGGGCTCTCTTAAATGATTTATGCCTCTGTTGGGAGACTGAGGCAGGGTACTGGTCTGCTAATCAGCTTGGGTCAGCTCCATCAACCAGTTTGGGACAGCTGGGACCATCAACCCAGCTGGGACGTAGTGCTGCCAGTACTCAGGCACATGGAGGAAGGAAGTGTTCGTACCTCCTCCTTGGCTAGCTTACCTTTCATTTCCTGATATGATTAAAGATCTTTGGAACTCTTAAAGATTAACTAATGGCATGTTGTTCGTAGAGGAAACAAAACCCCACAACTTTCTAACCTCCAAATGGTTAAAACAGGTTCTCTTCATTGTGGGCTCTCCAAGATATTTCTGGCCCTATGTGAAAGCCTTTTATTCTAATATCTCTTTCAAGCACATCAGAAGAAAACGTTTTAGTGGTGTGGGTGTGTTTGTCTGTATACAGATGTCACGTACCTAAAGCTTGGTATGCCTGGGGTGGGACAAGCGGGTTCTTTTGGCAAGTGGGCTTGCAGGTAGATGTCGGTGGTGGCTTTTAGACCTCTAGGTAATACTGAGGCACGTGGGTAATAGTGAGGTTGGGTGCGGGGCAGATACTAATGCTGTTTTTCCTCTTGTATTCAATAGATATCACCCACGTGTTCTGTACATCGATATTGATATCCATCACGGAGACGGTGTGCAGGAGGCTTTCTACTTGACGGACCGTGTCATGACTGTGTCATTTCATAAATATGGGAACTACTTCTTTCCTGGTACAGGTGTGTCTTTTCCCTTATAATGTGAACCTGGCCTTGCTCCAGAATCCTTTGAAGGCTCTGCTGGAGTATAAAAGTGTAAAATCATGAAATGAGAGCTGCAGAGAGAAATGATGGAAGAAAGGGCATGGAAGAGCAATCAGAGAGGAACAGAAGTGTAGTTATTTGTAAGAAAAGAGGGATCCTAGCTAGGTTAACAGAGATCTCAACCCAGACTAGATCTGGCCTTTCCACACCAGCTCTGAAGCCTCAGAGCTGTTGTGACTCTCTTGTCTTTCCCTGGCCAGGTGACATGTATGAAGTTGGCGCAGAGAGCGGTCGTTATTACTGTCTCAACGTGCCTCTGCGAGATGGCATTGATGACCAAAGTAAGTAGATATTCCCTGCCGTTTCCCTTGCCCAGATGTTTGCTGATCCTTCTGCTCCAGAGCCATGACTAATCTGCCTTTCTCTCTCCAAAGGCTATAAACACCTCTTCCAGCCAGTCATTAACCAGGTGGTAGATTACTATCAGCCCACCTGCATAGTGCTGCAGGTAAGAGCGAGCCTCCAAGCGCATGTTCATTCCTTTCAGAGGCTGTAGGTTAGAGGGAGCTGCTATTGATGTGTTACCCTCTCTTTCCAGGGGATCAGGATTGGTGTGTCCTAGCCCAGCTGCTGTCTGTACCCTCTGGTGAACGAGGGTGGCCGAGGGGTGGGGGTGTCTGGAAAGCAATGCCTCCATAGTAAAAATTCACTTTGTTCTTTTTCTGTTCCCCAGTGCGGTGCCGATTCTCTGGGTTGTGACCGTTTGGGTTGTTTTAACCTCAGTATAAGAGGACATGGGTAAGTACAGCGGGACTGGGGCAGAGCGCTTAGTTGAAAGACCGTCCTTTAGTCTGAAGGGCTCTAATGAGTCCTCTGCTGGGAGGCTTGAGCGTTGACTTAGGCCTTCCAGCAGCACCAGCAGTTTTTTGTTTTTTTTTTTAACTCTTTTGTGACAGGAGGGGGTCTCAGAATGAGGCATTGTACGAGGCGCTGCAAAGCGGTGGTTCACAGAGTAGCAGATGGTTCAGGCTCCCTGGGTGGAAGCCCCGGGCTCCGGGTGTGTCACACCAGCTGTGGTGGCATTAGAGTGCACGGTGGCATTTTTCGACACGTGAATGTGTGCTGCAGCTAACAGCTCTGACATTTTTTGCTTGGGGTTTCTAGGGAGTGCGTGGAGTATGTAAAGAGCTTCAACATCCCCTTGCTGGTACTGGGAGGAGGTGGTTACACAGTCCGCAATGTGGCACGATGCTGGTGAGTCTCTCCTCTGTTGAAGGTCACTAGTTAAGCGGTTTCTGTGGGCTCTCTCCCTGCATGCACCATGTAGCTTTCTCTGGACTGAGCTCATCTTATTCCATGTTTTCAGGACTTACGAAACGTCATTGCTTGTAGATGAAGCAATTAGCGAAGAGCTCCCATACAGCGGTAAGCTGGAGTTCTGTTTTTTCCTCGTTAGCATAGCTAAAATATTTTGTTACATCAGCTGAAGAATTAACACTTCTATTTTGTGTTGACCAGAGATAAGACTGGGGCCAAAGTGACAGCACTTCCTGATCTTAGAGATGGCCCTAGTCACCTCCTGCCACCCACTTGTAGGCTTTGCTGGGCAGACGCACCCTTACTGTGTCCTGTATCGTGTAATTTGGATCATTTGCTATTCAGTGACCTGAGCGTAACTTTTGCTCGTTCTGTCGTTTCGTATAATTCCTTGCGGTCGCGGAGCTCTACGTCACTCTTCTTTTTAAGGTCTGGTCGCCCCCAGCGTCGTGGGAGAGTGAGTTCTGCTTCTCTGCAGAGCAGCTGGTGGCTGGGCTGCCTTGTCTCTGTGCTGTAACTCTCTCACTTACTCCATCACAGAATACTTCGAGTACTTCGCTCCAGACTTCACCCTTCATCCTGACGTCAGTACGAGGATTGAAAATCAGAACTCCAGGCAGGTGAGTGGTTGCAGCTTTATTGCAATATCAGCTGTGTTCATAGCATCACAGAATGGTTTGGATTGGAAGGGACCTTAAAGCCCACCCAGTGCCACCCCCTGCCCTGGGCAGGGACACCTCCCACCAGACCAGGTTGCTCCAAGCCCCGTCCAACCTGGCCTTGAACCCCTCCAGGGATGGGGCAGCCACAACTTCTCTGGGCAACCTGGGCCAGGGGCTCACCGCCCTCACAGCAAAGAATTTCTTCCTCAGATCTCATCTAAATCTCCCCTCTTTCAGTTTTAAACCCTTCCGCCTCATCCTATGGCTCCCCCTCCCTGATCCAGAGTCTCTCCCCAGCTTTCCTGGAGCCCCTTGAGGGACTGGAAGGGGCTGGAAGGTCTCCCCGGAGCCTTCTCTTCCCCAGGCTGAACCCCCCCAGCTCTCTCAGCCTGTCCTCACAGCAGAGGGGCTCCAGCCCTCCCAGCATCTCAGCAGTGGCCTCCTCTGGCCCCGCTCCAACAGATCCATATTCTTCCCTGCAGTTGATGCTCTGTCCTGTGAAACCAGGGAGAGCCCAGGCAACGAATTCTTCTGGGGCAAAAAATGAAAAACCAGTAGAACCTTTCCTCTGGGATGTCAGAAAGTCTCATAGCATTTGAGAACCTTGCTGGGTCGTCTTACTGTTTTCCATGTGCTTGAGCATCAACGATTGAACTAACTCTCTCACCTCCTCTGCTCTGATAAAGAGCTTTTTGCACAAAATTGGTCCTCATGGCCACCAAGTAGATGATGCAGGCAGGTCGCAGTGCTAACAGTTATGGCTCTGTGTGGACTGCCGGATCTCACCGTGGTGATCCCTCTCTGTTTTTTCTGTGTAGTACTTGGATCAGATCAGGCAGACGATATTTGAGAATCTGAAAATGCTGAACCACGCTCCCAGCGTGCAGATCCATGATGTCCCTTCTGACTTGCTCAGCTACGATCGCACAGATGAGCCTGATCCAGAGGAAAGAGGCTCTGAAGAAAACTACAGCAGGTACCACATCTCCTTCTGGAGAAACGGGCTTCCCTTTCTGTCGCTGCTGGGATGGGCAGATGATATATTGGAGCCCATCTGGATCCTAGAAGAGATACTGAGTCACTTCTGAGTCCCTGGTTTTATCCAGGGAGCCTCTCTCTCGAAATCTGTGGTGTCCTCACATTAACGTTTCATGGGGTGTTTGGGTGCAGGGCATCTTCTGACCTCTGACAGTGTGACCTAGGCATTCTTCTCTGCCCCCAAGGGTGCCAGGCCTCTCCGTGCTGATGGTGATTGTCTTTCCCCCAGGCCTGAAGCTGCCAACGAGTTTTACGACGGTGACCACGATAATGACAAAGAGAGTGATGTTGAGATCTGAGGGCTCTGCTGTGGGACTCTGGACTATGGGGGGCCCCACGTTGGATGTTGGTGCTTGGCGCAGTTAACTGGGCCGCGTTGGAGCCAGTTAGCCCTCCCTTCATGTCTAATTGCCTGCGGTGGCAGCAGAAACACCACCACCACGGGCTTCTGCTACCTGGAGAGGCAGAGCACGGTGAAGTATGTTCCTTACTTCCCACCACGTGTCACGGTTCCAGCTGTCACCGCTCTGGGAAATGGAAAGTTAATTAGCGCCCGAATCCGTACCGTGTACTGTCTGGCAGCCGTGCCACTGCCTTCAGACCCTGACCCATGCCGGTTCCTTCACCTCCCGTAACTCCCGTGCGGGCTTCTGCCGCCACGGTGGGAGCTGGAGTGGTTGTGCCTACGATCTCTGCTTCTCTTCAGCAGCAACGCCCTGCTCTCCCCGGCCCTCCCAGCCGACTGTCCTCTAAAACCTGCCCTGAAAGTCGCTTCCTGATGTCCCTTCTAACCATCTGATGCTCCACAGCTCAAGGAAAACTGTTCAAGAAGACGAGGCCGGTTGTGGGATAGGGGTCGGGAGTGTCCCGGGAGCAGCTTGATGGAGCAGGACGGAAGAATGTACGCAGAGCTTAGTCTTGTTTGTTCCCCTCGTGCTCAGCTTTGCGTTCACAAACGAGTACTGCAACACTTTGCCGAGTTGGACCTAACTGCCCCGTTTTCTTTATTCTTCGCGAGGCTAAAATCACTGTGGAACAGAGGTTTGACTGCCAAGGTCTGTACGTAGTGTGTCTTGCACCTTTAATGTAGCTTCCAGCTGTGTTTTCCAAGGTCACACACATGGCCCTTCTGTGTGCTAGTGAGAGATTTGGGCTGCCTGCTCGGAGTGTCCGCCGTTCCCTCTTGACCGTGCCCAGGAGACGTCGCTCTGCTCACGGGTGAGGGAAGCTGCTTCCTCCAAGTCCTGTCTTCTTGCCCTCACACAGCGGAGATTTCTCTCGGCCGTCCCTCAAATCCCAGATTTTTGATGCTCCTTTACCGGAGTTGTCACCCTGGTACCTGTCGTGGTTTGGAGCGTGCCGTCTGGGGAGGCGGGGTGGGGATTCAGCCTCTGTCCGTACTGTTCTGTTTGTTAACCGATGTCTTTAAACATTAAATGAAGAGGCAGTATTTTTCTTACCTGACCTGTTGTTCATCTGTTTAATGCTCGCACCCTTTTGGATCCTGTCCTCCCAAGGACTGAGAAGGTGCGTATTGTCCCTGGCAGGGTGGTGTCTGCCGCCATCTGACCTCTCGGAAGGAATGGAGGGCGCTCAGCTCCTCCAAGCGTACGCTGGTGAGTTTTCAGCCTCAGTGCACCAGGAGGAGACCGCCCCAAATTACCTCACAAGAGGACAGCTGGGCTGGTGGACACTCCTGCTTACACCTCTGAGGCCAGCAAAAGCTTTGCAGGAAGTTGCGGAGCTGATTCCAGAAACCTTCATGCAATTTTTCTAAATATTGTGGTTTCTTTGGGTTGCAGTTTACATAAGAGCCTGCTCTTTGCAGTCTCACAGAATCACAGAATGGTGGGGTTGGAAGGGACCTCTGGAGATCATCTAGTCCAGCCCCCTGCCAGAGCAGGGTCACCCAGAGCAGGTGGCACAGGAACGCGTCCAGGCGGGTTTGGAACGTCTCCAGAGACGGAGACTCCACCACCACCTCTCTGGGCAGCCTATTCCTGTCTCACTTTCCTAAAGCCTGTATTAGTGACTATTTTTCTTCATTTTTAGACCTGCTGCTGTCTCGCTCTTCACTTGCCCTCCCCAGGTCCATGGCACTTGTCCTTTATCAAATAAGCTTGTGCTGGCCTGCATGGGTTGACATTCCTCTGGCGTCTAGTCTCTGTGGAAAAACGAGAGAGGTGGAAAAGAAAGTTACCTAATCTGGGAAACAAGGACCAGAAGGAGACATCGACCTGACCGGCTCTGCTGATAGGCGATGCCTCTTCCCATTAGGATGTTTTACACAACCACCAGCCCAAGGCTTCAGCTTGGTGGGGAGGAGGTAAAGTTTGGCCAGAAGCGAGTACGGTTCATGTAACGACAGCATAAGTTATGGTAGAATTAGACTGGACGCAGAGAGGGATGACGGCACAGCTCCTGTGTGAGGAAGGACTTGTTGAGAAGCTCCACATGAGCCGACAGTGTGCGCTGGCAGCCCAGAAACACCCCCGCATCCTGGGCTGCATCCCCAGCAGCGTGGCCAGCAGGGTGAGGAGGGGGATTCTGCCCCTCTGCTCTGCTAGGGGGAGACCCCCCTGCAGTGCTGCCTCCAGCGCTGGGGCACCAACAGCAGAAGGACACGGAGCTGCTGGAGCGGGGCCAGAGGAGACCACTGCTGAGATGCTGGGAGGGCTGGATCCCCTCTGCTGTGAGGACAGGCTGAGAGAGCTGGGGGGGTTCAGCCTGGAGAAGAGAAGGCTCCGGGGAGACCTTGGAGCCCCTTCCAGTCCCTCAAGGGGCTCCAGGAAAGCTGGGGAGGGACTCTGGATCAGGGAGGGGAGCCATGGGATGAGGGGGAAGGGTTTAAAACTGAAAGAGGGGAGATTTAGATGAGCTCTGAGGAAGAAATTCTTGGCTGTGAGGGGGGTGAGCCCCTGGCCCAGGTTGCCCAGAGAAGCTGTGGCTGCCCCATCCCTGGAGGGGTTCAAGGCCAGGTTGGACGGGGCTTGGAGCAACCTGGGCTGGTGGGAGGTGTCCCTGCCCAGGGCAGGGGGTGGCACTGGGTGGGCTTTAAGGTCCCTTCCAACCCAAAAACACTAGGATGCAGACAATAACTGAAATTAAATGAGGTCTGATTTAATTATCCACCCTCATTTAATTATCCCTAGGAAGCGTTTGGGAGCACACCTCTGTACCACAAATTTCTCCGGTGCAGGGCTGTGCTGCGCTGCAGTGATGGTTGGGAACCGGGACGGGGGGGGAGGGAATG
>VYZM01024916.1:194965-209947 GCA_013398915.1 Dromas ardeola
CCGGGGTTGGGGTTTGTCGGCCTCGGGGGCTCCGGAGAGGTGTTCCGGGGGGGTGACTCGGGGGGGATCCCGGTGTCGCGGTTCCTCTGCCACAGGTGACCCGGGGGGTAACCCCCGGGGGGGTCCCGGTGCCCCGGAGCCGGTCTTGGGGTTCCTCCACCTCGGGGGACCCGGAGGGGGGGTGTCGGGAGGTGACCCGAGGGGTCGCGATTCCTCTGCTTGCGGGGTCCCGGCCCGGCGAGCAGAACCGAGCGGTTCCTCCCGCGCCTCCAGCTTTTAGAGGAGCAAACAAAAACTTGATGTTTTTTCACCTTGAATTATCGCTGATCGCTATAAAAACACTTAATTGTACTATTTTGGGGGGGTTATTTAGGTTTAGTTGCTGTTTGGGCACTTGATGCGGGCACCCGTGGCTTGGCAAACGGCGGGGCTGCTTTCCTTTCTGCAAACAAACGAAAAAAAATAGTATGTTTCCATTCTTACCCTTTAATTTTACATTTTCGGGAGAGACCAGAAACCCCGAGTTCAGCCTCGGCGTTGCTGGGTCCGGGTTGTCGCCTCAGACCGGGGTCCCCGGGCTCTTTGCACATGAAAAGCCGGAGCAGGAGGTGTTTGTGCTCCTGTCACAGCACCCGGCTGAGGGATGGCGGGGTGGGGGGGGAGGGAAATCCGCCCCTGTGAGCTCATAAAACCCCCAAAAGATGCTGGGAGCATGTGTAGTCTGTGAAGTTGTGCTTGTGCATTTTGATAATCAAGTTTATTTTCAGGGTTTGGTAGACGGATGCCCGGAGTGTTGGGATCCAAAGCCTTTCCAGGAGTTCCTGTGTCACGGAGAGGCCAGACCGGGCTCTGTGGGGACCAGCAGCGTCCTGATGACAGGTCTGGGGTTTCTTTGTCCTTCTCACTGGCCCGGAGATGCTGGGCTTTGGGAGTTAATGAGCTTGTTTTGAAGCTGCTAATTTTCCAGGCAGCGCTGGCTGATAAACCTTTGTCCCCTCCAAAGAGGGGAAAAAACGTGAATGTCTTATCTTTTTCTTTAGCTTCTGGGTTTGGCCTGTTAATTAGTAAGAAAATCTCTGCCTCTTGCAGGAGTTTTCGCGTTGCTGATGGTACTCGCCTCCTTTCGCTTCCTTTCTCTCCTTCTTTCTTCTTCTTACTATCATTGTCACCCTCCCCTAAGGGTCCCAACCCCAGAACTCGGATGGCATGTGCAGAATTTTGGAAGTTCCGTGGCCTTTATAGATTCCAGACTGAGTGACTGAGCGCATAAAATTTCTCTCCCAGTTCCTCATCCTGTTGGATGGGACAAAGGCTAATGGTTAGAGAGGAAGATTTCCCAACAGCATGCAGAAACAAATGATGCTGCCTTGGTTTTGATGTGGGCCAGGACTCCTACCTTGGCCTTTCCTGGCCCTGGCATTTCATAGAATCATAGAATCATAGGGTTGGAAGGGACCTCTGGAGATCATCTAGTCCAACCCCCTGCCAGAGCAGGGTCACCTTAGAGCAGGTTACACAGGAACGCGCCCAGGCGGGGTTTGAATGTCTCCAGAGATTTCCCTTTGTCATCCTTTGTGTTGTCCTTCTTGTCCCTTTCATTGAGCTTGGACTGAAGGGAGACCCTTCATTCCTCCTCAGGGATTCACCCTGGGGTATTTTGTGTTGGTTTAATTTGCTGTGCCCTGTTCTCAAAGCTTATTGTAGCTCTTTGGATTTCTGTCAATAAATTTGGTAGCATTTTATGGAAGAAAATCAAGGAAATTACCAAGGATATCTACCCAGGAGTTAGATGTCCAGCAAAGACTGTCCTTGCATACTATTGTCAGCCTTCAGCATAGTGAAGGATGACAATATTTAACGTATGTTAAATATAAAAAACAAGGATGAACATATTCCTCCTGATCAGGGCTTCCCTCCCTGATCCAGAGTCCCTCCCCATCCTTCCTGTAGGCCCCCTTTAGGGACTGGAAGGCTGCTATAAGGCCTCCCTGGAGCCTTCTCTTCTCCAGGCTGAACCCCCCCAGCTCTCTCAGCCTGTCCCCACAGCAGAGGGGCTCCAGCCCTCCCAGCATCTCCGGGGCCTCCTCTGGCCCCGCTCCAACAAGTCCATGTCCTTCTTGTGCTGAGGGCTCCAGAGCTGGAGGCAGCACTGCAGGGGGGTCTCCCCTGAGCGGAGTAGAGGGGGAGAATCACCTCCCTTGACCTCCTGGCCACACTTCTTTTGATGCAGCCCAGGATGCGGGGGGGTTGCTGGGCTGTGAGTGCACGTATCAGTTGTAGTTGCGTAGTAGTTGTATTTGCACCACAGTTGTGTAATAGCTTGTGTCAGAAATGGTGCTCTGCTGGCTGAACTTGCTTATGCCACAAGTGTAGGTGTTTTAAAAACGGTGTGCTTTTCTTCAACAGCTGGAGATGAACCTGAGCAAGGAGAAGGATGTGACCTTATTCACCAGAGTCCTTTGAATAAGTTGAAAGAAATCTACTACCTAGACAGTAAGTGTTAAATCTTACTGGCAATAATGTATCACACCACAGTTCTTTATTTGGTTGCTTATTGAAGCCTTGCAGGAAGCTTTCAGGCAGTAATTAAGCCAACCTGAAATTGTAATAAAGATTCATCTGTCCCTCATTTCACCTTTTGGCCAACTTCCATAGCTTGGTTTTACAGCAACAGGGGGGACCATGGAGTTGTGCAGGTAGTCGTGGCATCTTTTCTTTAAATATAACTCTTTCCCTGGAGGTAATTAAAAGATTGGTGGATTTGGTGCTGAGGGACATGGTTTAGTGATAAGTTGCCGGTGCTATGTTAATGGTTGGACTTGATGATATTAAAGGTCTCTTCCAACCAAAACGATTGTCTGATTTTAACTTTCTGAAAGTCCCTGAAAATGCTCTTTGTTATTCAGACTAAGGTTTTCACTGTAAAGAAAGCCTTGATGCATTATGAATGTTTTGGATGTTTCTTGATACATTTAAAAATGCCTCTTTGCGAGGGAGAAAACTAGTGGAGAGTCAGTTCATTGTATCTGAGGAGGTCTTAAAATCTGAAAAATAAACTCCAATTTTGGGGGATGAGCCTATTTCCCAGATTCTGGGCTGAAGGCTTTCAAAAATTGCAGCGTTGCTTTCTGGTTATCACAGCGGGTTTGTCCCCCTTTTTTGTTGAAATGTCTTTGTTCTCTTTGATTGTGAGGAAGGCTTGTGAGACTAATATTTTTAGGGCAAAGAGAGAGAAAAGGAGTATCATGCAGAGGATCCCCAGGGAAATCCTCCTGCAAAAGGTGGTGCTCACCTGAAGGGTTTATTGAAAGCTTAAAGTTACTTGAAATCAGTCCCAAAATAAATAAAAAAGTTAAAATTTACATATACCTTTCTTTACTGTATCTATGCATGTACTCCCTTCGTATTTCTGTCATTGTGCTTAAATACCCCAAGGGTGGAATCTGGTGAGTTTGTGTGTAGAACAAGCTCCTTTTAAATCTAGTTATTTGTGTGCTTCCTTGTAGAAGGATTTCCTTGTAGAAGGATAAAGGGCTGTAGAGTTCACGACATTCAGATGATTGGTGTGTATTTTTAACGTTTCGTGGCTTATGCTCTCCGTTTTCAAAGAAGTTGACGTTCAGAAGAGGATAGATGCTGTGCCAAACCGAAATAGCTGATAGCCATGGTAGGGGAGATGCGAGTCAAAAAGGAGAGGGTTGACTAGTACGCAGTCTACTTGCTGCTGACTTCTTGATGCTTTATTGCTTCTAGGAGAGATTCTGAGAAATGGGAGACCCCATGTTATCTAAAAAGCAAGCTGCTTATTTAAAATAGCATAACATAGGGGATCAGACCAAATGTTTGGTTACTTGGGTTGCCTGAGCGTCCAGCACCATGTCCTGCCTGTGATGGTAACCAAAAGCTGGGGCCAGGAGAAGCATGTGGGAAAGGGGAAGCATCTGTAGCAGTTCTTCCAGTGCTCTTCTGGCCTCCAAGCTCATGCTGCTCCAAGACTGTTGGATTCAGGAGCAGTTTCAGTGTACCCGGTAACCCTGAGTGGATTCGTTTTCCATAAACCTGCATGGTCCCCTGTTGAAGCTGTACCATCTCTGAGCATTTGTGAGATCCTGGGCCAGAGAATCTCAGCTCTGCTGCCCCTCATATGAAAAGCTTCCTCCTCTTGTTTGTTTTGAACCCAATTCCTGATCTTGCAGGATGGCCCCAGTCTTGTTTCAATAGACGGTGGATAGCAGAATCCTCCCCATCCTTTCCATCCCCCTACAATTCATCATTTTAAACCTCCTTCACTGTCTTTCTGCTTGGAAAGATGAGCACAAGTCCTAGCTTGCTTGGTTTTCCTGCATGAACATGCCTTTCCATGTTTTCCTCGCTCATGTTCTCTGAAATCTTGAGCAGTTACAATTGGGCATCTTTATGTAAACTCAACAGCAAATACTTTGTTGTGAGACCTTTCCTTATTTGAAGGCAACTGCTTGCAGGAATATTAATGCTTTTTTGCTTTGTCTTCTGCTGTAGACCTCGTTATTATAAGCTGGCTGATGAATGTGACTCCCAAATCACAGCATACAAGAGTGGCGCTGACCCTGACTTCAGGTGCAAGCACCTTGAGGTGAACCCTGAGCGGTGGATAGGTAAGTCTTTCGCTGATTATGGCTTGGCTGAAACCAGCCCCATCAGCTCATGGTCCTGGAGCAAACCCTATTACTTCATCACTGTACTCTGTGTTGGCCATCAGAGGAGCAACTGTTGGCCATCAGAGGAGCAACTGTTGGCCATCAGAGGAGCAACTGTTGGCCATCAGAGCTTCTTGCTTCCTCTCTCCATGTTTTTCCCTTGAGCTGAGGTGTCTTCTGGTGTTTGTTTTCAACACGTGGGATGGGTATTGAGGCTGATCTTCACTACTTCATTTCGGACACATCTGCCATTGCTTGGGGCATAGTGGTTTCACCCATATGTGTTCGGGCAGGGAGTGCTGCCGGGATTCAGTGGTTTATATAGACAGCAGCTTCCAGAAGAAACCATTATCCTGTGGTGTCCTCCCTAAGAGAAGGACATTTCGGTCTTCAGTCAGAGGTTCTGCGGTAGCAGATAGAGAGGAGACAGGGTTTCTCCAGCAAAGGCAGAGCACAGCGCAACAGTGAGTGGTGTGAGGCTTGTGGGATGTATTGGAGAAGGAAAAGGGGAGGGTGTTTACAGTAGTGCTTTTCTTAATTGTATTTCCCTTTTTTTTTTTTTGGGTAACTTGATTGATGGAGAAAATTGAAGCCAGAGTGGTGGAACTGGAGAAAAAGGTTTTGGGCTGAGGTGGTCAGGTAATTGACAGGTTTGGGGGGATCAAACTAAAGCCTGTTCTACCTGGTGCTGGGCTACAAGTGCTGCCACACACTTCGGCCTAATTAATTATCAGCGACATGTTGTGCTTAATCTTTCTGACAGAGCATGTGCTTACATCTTAATTATAAAAAAACCAAAAAAAAACGAACAAACAGATTGCAGCTGTCCCAGTGAGGGAAAACAAAGTTTGAGCTGTGGGCATGGGTCTCCCCTACCTCTTGAACTCACAGGCAGTCACAGTCCCCTGCAGTTTCTGTCTGGTAGGAAATGATGGAAGCTGGGATGGAGTGGAATTGGTAAATGCCGTTCCTGTCACTGCGGTGCAAGCAGCTGCTTCCAGACTGTGCCCCATCTCCAATGAATCCTTCCAAGCAAGAAAGGTGTCGCTGCTTGTGTTTCAGTGTGAATATGTGGTCTACTGGGAGGTGTCCCTGCCCAGGGCAGGAGGTTGGAACTAGAGGATCTTTAAAGTCGCTTCCAACCCAAACCATTCTATGGTTCTATGTTGTCCTGGGTTGAGCGACAGAGGACTAATTTCTCTTTTAATGTTGGGGAAAACTGCACTTTTAGAAGACTAGTGTCTGAATTCATGAAAATGTTTACTTTATAACCAGCTAGGCTATGTGGGATTCCAGGTCTCGGTGTTTTTGAGCCTTGCCAGGTGCAGGGATGAGGAGGAGCGAGGCCTGGGCATTTGTCCCAGGTTGGCCAACTGGACTATTTCATATCATGAATGTTACATTCAATATAAATTAGAAAGTCTGCTGCGTAGTTTCTCTCTCCCTTGTTGGCGGGGTCCAGATAACTCCTTGCCCTGGTGCCGGAGCCCTGAGCCCCTTCCCTTCCTCCCGAAGCCACAGCGCTCACAGAGTCCCACATTGGCTGCCCCTGCTCTGAGTGCACAGCTTCCTACTGATATAATTGGCTGAGTATAATTCTTGTATATCTTATATTAGTATCAGGATTAATACTGGTTCTTTAGTATTATTGTTAATCTTATCGTATTAAATCTACTTATATTTCGACCCTCATGTTTCTTTGCTTTCCCTGATTGCCCTTTCCAGGTGGGGAGGCGTCATTGGGTGAGAGAATAATTGTCTAAATGACAATAAATTGTTGTGGGTTTTCTCAAACCATAACATAGGTGCACTGGGAAACTTGGAGCCATCACTGTTGGCCCAGAGACGGACTGTTAAGAGTTTTTGCCCCTTAGATTAGGCAGAGGTATGAACCTTTGTCTCTGGTTGTGGGACTGGAGTACTGCATGAGGGATGGGTGGTTGAGGTTTTGAGAGGTTTTTTGGGAAAAGCAAGGAATTCCGCCCCCCTCATCCCTATAGATGCACATACTCCTTGTATGTCCCTGCTCACTGCATATATTTGTTGCCTCTGCAGCTGGACTCAAAACTGACTGCACGGAAGAGCTGCAAACAGAAATGAAGAAGATGAAAAGGGATTTGAGGAGGAACTACTTGATGCCCGTGGTGAGAAGGAGATGCTGGAGAAGCAGCAAATGACTGCGGAGAAGCAGGAGCTGGCAAGCAAAGTCTCCCGTCTGAGCGAGGAGGTCCCTCTCGGGCTGAGACATGGGCTGATGAGTTGGGGATGGGGTACAGAAGGTCAGGCACCCTGTCCCCCTCAAAATGCTCTGTCCCTCTCTGTGGGGAGGTGACATTGGAAGGAGGAGAAGCAGTGATGAGATTTCATCCTCACTGACACTAGGATGAGCAAATAGAGCAAACAGAGAATTGGGGGTTTCTTTCTATCCTACACTGTGTGTCTCTACACCCTGTTTGATGTTCAACCACTGACTTTTGGGGTTGGGAGCAAACTCTACTTCACTACTGTGCTTCCTGCTTGTAGCTTGCTAGCCAGCGCTCTTCTGAGGTCACCCTGCTGCAGGAATGCATCTTTCCCTCTCATGGGTGGAGGACTTAAGTCCCCAAATGATCATACAGGTCACCTGTTAACGCTGCTGCCTTCTGGTCATTGGCAAGGGAAGCTGGCAGCATCTTGCGAAGGGAAGGATGGGGATTTGCGATAGGTCTGATCCTTTGGGACATACTTCAGGGTGGTACCCTGTTTGCCCTGGGCAACTGAGCGTGAACTGACCACCAGCATGTTCTTTTTTCTGCTTCAGATGAAGTGACTGAAAGAAGAGCTTCAAGACACTAAGAGAGAAATGGCTTCAGGCTCTTCTCCCCTACCTGCAGCTTCGCTTCCAGGCACTGCGGGGAACATGCCACCACCACACCAGATTCACTACTGGAGACTGTTTCTGGAGTCATCCCACCAGCTTCTCCACTCCCACGGTGCTCTGCCATCCCACCACCTCCACCAGGTGCACCTCAGCTGCTTCCATGGGGATCATCTCCAAAGAAGATTCTCCGCGAGCCATGCAACTGCAAAGACCACATTGGAGTAAGGTAGGACCTACATTTCAAAGGCCACCTTACACCTTGTTCTTTCACTCCAGCAAGCTCCTCTTCCCTTGAGTTTTATCTGCTCACATCACCATGGCTGAGGGGTTTCTTGGCCCTGTTTTCTGCACTCTATAGAAAAGCCAATTTTCTGTAGAAGGATGTGATTTCTTCTTTGCCTTTTCCTGCAGAGAGAGCAGGGCAGAGCATGCAGGGACCTGAAGTGCTTGGTCCTCCAGAAACTGTGCAGGAGGCCTGGCTTGAAGCGTGTTGGCACGTGTTTACCTCTGCCACCTTGGAAGGCTCTGGTGAACTGGAAGGTCTTCATTGACCTGAGGTGCCTCTCCTGCGTAAGCTGGCTTAATAAACTGGCAGTAAGATCTCGTGAAGACCTGGAGGCCCTTCCAGATGATGAGGACCTCTTTAGCTACGAGGGGAGGAATGTCCTGGCTCAGCAATGCTTGCATCTTGGTGTGACTCACAAGCAGCATGCAAGGCAGAGCAGTTTCGGCTGTAGGCAGGGTTTGTGGTGGTGGCAGGACATCGTGCGATGTGGTGGGCGGCTCACCACTCCACATTCTGTACCTTACATCTTCTTGAATATGGATACTGTGCCTCGTGCTTGCTTTCTGCACCATCCCTCTTACTTCTGCTTGATTACCTGGCCCAACAGTGGTGGTAAGAGTGGGCTGCCTGGCAGAGATGTCTTCTTGGCACCATGTACAGCCCGTTATGGCTTTTCTCACTGGTTTCTTCTCCTCTCCTTCCTCCTGCATTATCAGGCAGATGTTGGGGTTCTCATCTTCCATCTCTGAGAACTCTGTAACATCTCTCCCAAATATCTATGGAGCTATTTCCCAGCTTTTCAGGAACCAGGTGCTCTGCGTGTGTCCATTTCCTGCGCCCATGCTCTCTGTTCTTCACTCTGCCTGAGGTCTAGGCCATGCCCTTTGGAGGGGACTTGCCCCTGCCCTGAGGACAGTGTTTGGGACAGTGTTACATCCCAGCGCTTAAGGCAAGCCCTGCAGCTCTGTAATAGAGGGGATGTATGAATAGGAGGGCTTGAAAGATGATGCGCACAGACATCCCCAACCTTATCTTCCTTAAAAAGGGGGAAGGGGAGAAAAATGTCATGCCGTTGTGCTTTTCTTCTTGCTCAGGGGAAGAGAACTGCATGTTCATCAGAGAAATTCTTCCAAAAGGATATGGCTGTTGTTTAGTGCTTTGCCCCAGGGCCAGCCCTGACCTCCTGAAGGGCATGGCCCAGCACCTGCCTCAGAGGTGGCCCCAGCTGCAGGGACAGCAAGATTTCTCTTTAAGGCCATTTTACACTGCTTTTTTATCAGAAGCTCCTTGATCTGCTGGTGTACCGTACCCCCAAGTATCCACTCAGAGCACTGGTACTGGAAGCAACTGCTTTGTGCTCCCCTTCTTCTCTTGATTTCTAAGTTCAAGGCTGTTTGTCTGAGCATCCTCATTATTTTTCCTTAACTAATGGTTATAGCTTGAGGTGTCCGTGGGACCCGGGAGCCTGGCAAACAGTTTCCTCCTGGGACAGAAGCGACCCACACGAAGGAAAGCACGGAGGCGCTTCCTGCAGACCTGTGTCGCTGTGCTGGAACTTGCAGGGGCTCAGGACAGGTCGGGCATCACTCGCTGTTTCTGCAGCAGAGTCGGGTGCTGCCGGTCCCCATGGGGATATTCTTGACCTTTCCGAGAGGTCCCCGTTTGAGTCTCTGGCAATTGAGGTCAGGGTGCGGAGCTGCTTTTGGACGCCAGGTGGCAGCTGGATCTCTTGGTTTCTAGGGCGGCTTTGGGTCCCTGCTGCAGGCCGTGCTCCCAGCCCAGCTTCAGAGCCTGTCCCAGTGAAGTGCCAATGCCGGGTGCGGGTTTTTGGGGGAGCAGAGCCCTGGGTGTGCTGCGGGAGGGGCGTGGGGGTGCCGGTGCCGGGCAGCGCCCGCAGAGCTCCTCAGAGGCCGGTTTCTGTCCGGACGGTGCCCAGGCTGCAGAGGAGCAGAAGTTGCTCCTGCTGCACATCACGGCCATTCCTGGGTGGGCTTCCGCGCTGGCCCAGCAAAGCCTCTGCCACCACCGATGTGGCCAGCTGGGCGAGCAGAGCTGTGGCCGGGGTGGCGCTGCCCTTTCTCGGCACTAACTCCTGCGGCAGAATAGCCCTCTGGCCCAGAGATTCCCTCCCTGGCAGCAATTCCTTTTCCTCCGTGTTTTCTGGGATGCTTTAGGTGCTGCAGCTGCGCAGAGCTGAGCTGTGCCCTGGGGCAATGCTGGCCCTGGCCGTGCTGGTGACGCGGGGCAGCCTGGGTGCTCCAGCCCCAGGTGTGCTGCTCCAGAGAGCTCATTCAAGGGCACGCAAACACTTTCTGTACGGGGTTATTTTCCACGTTAAACAGCCTGTGGATAAAGTTCCTTCTGTATTTATCTGTTTTGTTTTCTGGTAAGTGTAATCCAGGGGGGCCGGAGGTGGTAATATTGAGAGAGCGTAGCATGGTTTGGGTTGGAGGGACCTTCAAGGATCATCCACTGAAATCCCCCACCATGGGCAGGGACACCTCCCACCAGACCAGGTTGCTCAGAGCCCCATCCAGCCTGACCTTGCACCCTTCCAGGGATGGGGCAGCCACAGCTTCTCTGGGCAACCTGGGCCTGGTTCTCACTGCCCTCACAGGGAAGGATTTCCTCCTAATATCTCATCTAAATCTCCCCTTTCAGTGTAAAGCCCTTGCCCCTTGTCCTGTCATTCCAGAACCTGGTAAAAAGTCTCTCTCCATCTTTCTTATAAGCCCCCGTTACCTCTTGAAAGGTACAACAAGGTGTCCCTGGAGCCTTCTCTTCTCCAGGCTGAACAACCCTCATCCTTTCTTCATAGCAGAGCTGTTGCAACCCTCGGACCATTTTGGTGGCCTCCCCTGGCCCCGCTCCCACAGGTCCATGTCTGTCTCGTGCTGGTGACCCCAGAGCTGGATGCAGTTCTCCAGGGGGATGTCACCAGAGCGGAGCAGCGAGGGAGTATCCCCCCCCTCAACCTGCTGGCCATGCTGCCGGTGATGCAGCCCAGGACATGATTGGCTTTTTGGGCTGAAAGCACACACTGCCAGCTCATGTCCCATCTGTCACCCACCAGTATCCCCCAGTCCTCCTCAGGGCTGCTCCCAACCCATTCACCCCCCAGTCTATACTCATACTGGGGATTGTCCTGACTCAGGAGCAGGACCTTGCACTTGGCCTTGTTGAACTTCATGAGGTTCGTACTGCCCACTCCTCCAGCCTGTCCATGTCCCTCTGGATGGCATCCCATCCCCTGACTGAATCAACTGCTCCACTCGGCAAGTCTGCAGATGTGACCAAGGTGAGGGTGCACTGTCTTCTGTCACTGGTTGTCCTGGTTTGAGCGCACAGGACTAATTTCTCTTCTAATGCTTGGGAAAACTGCGCTTTTAGAAGACTCTAGTGTCTGGCTTTGTGAAAATAACTACTTTATGGCCAGCTCTGGTGTGCAGGTTTCAAGGTCTCAGTGCTTTGGAGTTAGTCAGGTGCAGGAATGAATCACACAGAATCCCAGAATGGCAGGGGTTGGACGGGACCTCTGGAGATCACCCAGTCCAACCCACTGCCAGAGCATGGTCACCCAGAGCAGGTTGCACAGGAACGTGTCCAGGCGGGGTTTGGGATGTCTCCAAAGATGGAAATTCCACCACCTCTCTGTGGTGAGCCTGTTCCAGTGGTCTGCCACCCTCACAGTAAAGAAGTTCCTCCTCATGTTGAAATGGAACTTCCTATGTTCAAGTTTGTGCCCGTTACCTCTTGTCCAGTCACTGGGAGGAGCGAGACCTAGGCACTTGATGCGAGATGGACAACGGGCTTATTTCATACCATGATGGCACATTCAGTAGAAATTAGAAAGTTTGCTGAGAAGCTTGCATGCTCGCGCGCTCTCTCTCTCTCTCCCCCCCTCTCCCTTGATGGCGGCGGTCCAGAGCACTCCTGGCCCCGCTGCCGGAGCCCTGAGCCCTTCCCTTCCTCCCGCAGCCGCAGCGCTCGCAGGGTCCCACGTTGGCTGTCCCTGTGGGGAGGGCACGGCTTCTGCTGATGGGATGGGCTGGGCATAGTCCTTGTCTGTTTTATATTGGTATGGGGATCAATACTGGTTCTTTAATATTATTAATGTTAATTTTTTAGTCTTATCCTATTAAATTTGTTTTATATTTTAGCCCTCGGGTTTCCTTGTTTTTTGCCAGTTCCCCTTCCCGGGTGGGGAGGGGTCATTGGGTGATAGAATAATTGCCTAAATGACAATAAATTGTTGTGGGTTCCTCAAACCATAACACTGATTAAGATATTAACTAGTGTAGGTCTCAGTACGGACCCTTAAGGGACAACTCTCATTACTGGTTTCCATTTGGACATTGAGCCATTGACCGTAACTCTTTGGATGCAACCATCCAGCCAGTTTCTTATCCATCAAAGAAGATTCAAGAGCTTTGCTGGAAATCAGTGACTCCTTAGCTCCAGGCTGAGGATTTGAGGATCTGAAGGCCAGATTCAGAAAGGTATTTAGCTCCTAACACACAGAAACACAAGACAGCATGGCAGACACATGGCATTATACACCTGGCCTAGGGGTCAGGGCCCTGAACGCCTTCTGTGGACTCAAACCAAAGCTTCTCCTGAGCATGAAACTTCATTTTTTTCCTGAAAATGCTGCCCAGGACTGTGGACTAGCTCACAAGATGTCTGTTGCTGGTTAGCTGGGCCCTCCGGGTGTTCGTAAATGCATTTCAAGCTTCCCCGCATGCTCTTCATGTGTTCCAGGCTGCTGGGAGGCATTGCTTCCTCTTGCTCACAGGTTTCTTGCTGAAGGGATCATCAGCACAAATGTCTCCTCTAGCCGGTACCTCCCTCCCTTTTCCTTTTCCAGCTCAGTGTCCCCAGCTCCGTCACCTCTCTGGTGACACAGAGGCCTTTCGGGGTTCTGCAGCTGTAGCTTCTCTCTTCCTGGAGCATCCGTGCATGTTGTGCCAACGTTGGCTGAGAAGTGGCAGTGACAGAAACTTCTCTCTTCTTCCATTGCTCAGGAACCTTCTTGGAAAAAAAAAAAAAAAAGGAAAGTCTGTCCACAACCCTGGGAGCTGGTAAATCCTGGTTCAAAAGTGTCTGCTGAGGAGAACGAATGGGGAGAGCTCACCAGGTGTCCTTCCAGCATCGCAGAATGATTTGAATTCAAAAGGTCTTCTGGAGGTCTCGGGTCCACCCATCCTGCTCCAAGTAAGCCTAACCTGAAAGTTAGAGACTGCTCAGGGCTTTTTGTGGTCAAGTTTGAGTCTCTTCAAGGCCAGAAATTGTCCCTGCTTTCTAGACATAACTGGGAATCCCTTCTCTGGTGTTTAACCACCCTTGTGAAAATATTCTCCTTATTTCAAGTCAGGATTTCCCTTGTTGGAGCTGGTGGCTGTTATCTCTTAACCTTCTCCCTGTTCTTCCTTCCTTGTTTCTCCTGGAGTGGTGTTGGGGAATGCACATGAGCAGCATCAGTGGACTTTGACTGGGCTCTGGGAGCGGCTCTGGTGGGGAACTGAACCTTCGTTTGCTTTGCAAAGGAGGCAGAAACTGTTTGGAGAGCTTTCTCCCTATGTCTTGTGTTTCATCTCTGCAGAATACGTGGGGTATCCGCTCCCTGGGTCATCACAAAATCACAGAATGGTGGGGTTGGAAGGGACCTCTGGAGATCATCTAGTCCAACTCCCTGCCAGAGCAGGGTCACCTAGAGCAGGTTGCACAGGAAGGTTGTCATGCCTGAGGAGAGGGGTTTGAGTGTGTACCTTGGAGTTCCTAGAAACTGAAGTCACTCCTCATGGCACGTATGCAATCTATGAGTACAGGTACAGTGGTGGCTGCGCTAGGAGGTGTTTGTACGTCCCCGCTGTTTCCCACCCATGTGTATCAGAGTCTGGAGAGAAGAACCACAACCAGTTCAGAACCTTTCCACACAGCTGGAGCTGACCTGCTGAGCTCCCTGCTGTCCCCATGCCAGCCTCGCTTGTCTCCTGCCACAAAGGGGGACATGCCCGAAGTCTTTGCAGCCACAGTAATAAGATCAAGCCTCCCTGGTTGTCCCATCTCGGCTGTCCAGCACTCTGTCTGCACTCAGGCATGCTGCTGCGGCAGGAGCATCACCGCAGAGCTCCGCTTCCAGGTCAGCTTCACCCTAATCCCACAAAAAGGGCTGTTCTCCCCCCGAAAAAGCCCCTAAATGGGATTTTTGTAGTTAGTTATATAGTTAGTGGGGCTTTTTGTGACTAACTGTGTGGCATGTAAGTGCTCGTACCCCGGACCACACAGCTGCGGACTTCAGCAGTCGATGTTTTCATCTCACAACAGGCGATGATGTTGCCTGTGTGTCTTTGACTGACCTTTCCTTACACTTTAGGGCAAGCAGCACTTTTCCTACCATTCCAGTGCCATCCCCAGGGCACCCACCCGATGCCCAGGCGCTGGTCCAGCTGCAGCAGACATCCTGGTGCGGATGTTTTGCCAGGTGGAGGTGGTGTTTCTAACAGAGGATGTGTAGAAAAGTCGGTGGGGACTAGATGGGGCTGTGACCCAGGGGTGCCTCCTTAGGAGCGAGGAGCTGCTGCTGTCCCCATCGGTCCTGGCACTGCCAGTGTGGCAGTCAGCTGCCAGCGCTGGCTTTTGGGGTGCTGTGGGTGATGGGTGAGCCCAGCTCTGGGGTGCAGCTCCTGCTTGTCCCGGGCTTTGCTGCCGCTGCGAAAAGCACTTGGCATGCTACTGGTGGGCTCTCTGCAGGTGTGTGGTGCTTACTGGGAGATACTGGGAGCTGGACTGGGTCTGTAGTGCCTGCAACACGCACCCTTGGCTTTTGCATTGGGGTGTCATCATTGGGCAGCGATTTTATTTGCAATTTGAGCCTTGAGAGGCCCCTGGGTGAGCCCCAGGTTAGGGCCAGGGGTGCCCTAGGGGTGTTTTTGTGGCCTCATGTGAATCTTGGGGCTTTTCTGGCTTTGAAAACTGGGGTATTTCTCTGGGACCCCCTTGTTGAGTGTTAGTATTTCCAGGTCCCTTGCAGTGCTGTTTTCATCCGCCAGATGTGCGCAGTTGAGCCGCGTTGGCTCCGTTCCTGGGGGTGAGGTCAGAGGATGGGGATTGGGAGAAGGGATCAGCTGCTCTCCTGACGAAGCGCTGACGCAGCCCTG
>VYZM01024916.1:220549-231542 GCA_013398915.1 Dromas ardeola
AAAAAAAAAAAAAAAAAAAAAAAAAAAAATAAAAAAAAAAAAAAAAAAAAAAAAAGAGGGGAGGGCCTTGGTGCTGCCTTGGGATGGCTGGGTTTGTATTTGCACCCCATCTGCCTGGGAAATCTGCTTGGGATGAGCGAGTTTTGTCCTTAGTCTGAGCACATCCAGGAGGAGAAAGGACCATGTTTCCTGGGTGATGCTGCTGAGGGTGCACTGAGGCGTTGCCTGAAGCAGTTAATTGTCCGTGCATGGGGGTGATTTGCCTGGATCTAAACAGGGGGTGAGCCACACTTCTGGCAAAGGTCAAAGGCATTTTTGGGGAGTGCGTCTGGAGTCCTGTGAAGTTGCAGGGTAGCAACTATGCTCCTGCTTAAAGCAAGTATTTTAGGAATGTCCTTCTCTATTTTTATGTTGAGGTTTTGGTGGTGTGGTTTTTTTTTTGGTGTCTGCTGAGAACTTGAAGAAAAGCTTAAACATGACAAAAGCAGAGAGTCTGAATGTGCAGTGTAATATTCCAAACTTTCCAGTCAACACGGATGAGAATGACAAATTTGTGGGGGGGAAAAAAAAAGACAATATCCTTTTGCTTTTAGGAAGAAAAACATTTCAAAGTAGAAGTGAGCTGTGGCAGAAGGGATTGATTGGTCTTGGCAAACTTTGGAGAGGGAAGGAACAGAAGGGTCCATCATGTAGGAAAAGGCATTTCTGTCGTGGTGTGGACCACGGAGTGTTCCTCTACAGCTGTGGGGAGGATCTTGCAATGCTGCAGGGATGCTGTTTGCTGTCAGCAGGGGATTTCTGTCATTCTGAGCCTCCTTGATGTCTTTGGCCTAAGGGATTGCTGCTCTGTTCAGTTGTTGGCTAAAAGTGAGTTGCCTGACTGCATTCCTGGAGATTCTGGGCTTCAGACTTAGATGAGATCTCAGGCAGAAATTCTTTGCTGTGAGGGCGGTGAGCCCCTGGCCCAGGTTGCCCAGAGAAGCTGTGGCTCCCCCATCCCCGGAGGGGTTCAAGGCCTGGTTGGACGGGGCTTGGAGCAACCTGGTCTGGTGGGAGGTGTCCCTGCCCAGGGCAGGGGGTGGCACTGGGTGGGCTTTAAGGTCCCTTCCAACCCAAACCATTCTATGGTTCTATGATTCTAAGACACAGTATGACAAGTTGCAAGTGACGTGCTCAAGCATGGAGGACCTCTCTACAGAACTGAGTGTTTCCTTCATTGCCCATGCTTCTTACTCCCCCTGTTCCAAAGAGCGATGTTAACTGCTTTTGTGCGTTTTTTTCCCTCCACCCAGCCATCCTGCCGCCCCTAAGCAGCTGTTTCTCCTGTTCTACAGCAAGCTGTCATGGAGAATCCGAAGCAGCATGAAACAGATGATACACCGTGCAATGCTGGTGAAGGACGAGGCGTGACAGCAGCAGGGAACAGCTGGTAGACACGGATGCAGGTATGAGATGCAGTTGGGTCTTTGGGATGGCAGAAGTTTTGAACTGGATGCAAAGCTCTAATAATAACGTGTGTGGAGAGCTACAGGTGAAGGGAGAAATGCTCTGGAGCTGGATTCCCAAGGATGGAGGCTTGGGACAGCATGAGTGGTGTTACTCTCTTCTTTACTGAGGGGATGGGTCCTGAGAGCAGCAGTTTGCAGGTTTTCCTGCAGAGCTTTCAACATAGGTGTTGGACAAGCCCCACTAAACCCATCTTAAGCGATGTGCAAAGTGTCCTAAGGTGCAGAGAAGAACCTGGGGGCCTTCTTGAGAGGCGTTTTGCCTATATAAAATGCAGCAATTTGCATGACCCACACAAAAGCCTGTTCAGCGGTGTAGTCCTGCGCTCCATCCCCTCCCTTGTTTCCTTGGGAGGCCCGGTGGGTGTTAGAGTTAGAGCTCCCCCCATCCCAAACCGTGATGCTGTGCTCTATTAGTGCAGGAGTCTGGCATTAGGGTCCTCTATTCCAACCACACATGTCTCAGATTTCTCTGCAAATGTGTTTTAAATGGGGAGGCAGGAAGGGGAGAGGCCATAAACAACCTTAGGAGCTTTTCCAGCGCTGTAGCCTGAACCTGGGAGTACCTAAACCAGTGGGACAGCTTCTGTGGGGTAGACTTGCCGCGATTGTGCAGATTCAGGTGCCTCATTCATCACCCCGGCTGTGCCCTTACCTCTGAGGGTGTCCGTCCAATAGCAGGTACTCCTGCACCACGGCTGTACGGCTCTCTGGGAGCAGAGTGGACCTGACATCCCGCCCTTTGCCGGCTGAACGGCAAAACCATCTTCTGTTGTTGCTGTTGTCCACTTCCCGTCCCAGCTCCGTATGTGCTCAGGACCATGGGTATAGATCTAACCCTGTCACTTTGTAACAAAACAGCCATTTCCTTCCCCTTTTTGCAACATTAACTGCTATATTAGGCTGTTCGTGAGTTGAAGGTTCGAAGCCTCCTGACCTGTAGCTACTACAGGCACAGACCTGAAAGCCCACACAAGTGACAAAGGAACCCGTCTCAGCAGCTGTGGCTGGTTGGAATCCAGCCTTCTGCTTGGTCCAGGAGGTTTAACGTGACTCTGCAAGTGCCCCGTGCTGTCCCCACAGCGTGGGCTTTCTCCCTCAGCCTGCTCCCTGCTACCGGCTGCATTCCTTGCTTCCAACATATGGACTCAATTACTGTCCCCGCTCTCTCTTGATTTCCTGCCTCTTTGGGTTTCCTGAAACACATCCCCTCCTCCTGGCAGCTTCAACTCCCGCAGTGAGATGCTTTGCAAGCTCTCACATTCCTCCCTCCCTCCCTCCTGCTGCTTTGCTGCCTCTCGCAAGGTGATCCTGATCCAGAGCACGCACAGAGGAGGCTGCAGTCCCCTGGGGTCGCTCGAGCTGAGCCCAGGAACCCCAAGGGCTTGGCTTCCCCCAGCAACACTAGCCAGCCCACTAAATGCATGTTCAGCGACTGGCAGGGCTGTGTCCCAGCTCCTCTTGACAGAGGTCCCCACCCTGCCACAGCATCATTCCTAGGTCACACTCCGGTTTTCAGCCAACTGCTTCATTTACAAGACTTCAGGCATTTTTCCTATTCCCTTCTGAGGCCGTGGGCTTTCTGAGCCTCTGCACTTTGAAAAGGAGCATCAAACTGCCCCGGGTTTCTCCTGGGTGCTGTTTGGCTTCTTTCCTGGTCATCTACTCCTGCAGAAAAGCTGTGTGCCCGTGACTTCGGCCTTTAAAAGCTTTTGAGGAGGAGGGAAGAGGGAGGCCCATCTTCTCCATCAGTGGTTCTCTCAGTCCCTGCCTGCTGCTCAGGGGGGCAGGCACTGCAGCATCGGGGGGCTGGAAATCTGAAGAAATCTGAGCTTATTCAAGGGGCAGGGGGAGATGGAAACGGTTAAATCACACAAATGAACAAGTTAATGGTTTCCATCCCCTTGCTGGCATGTTTCAGTATTCAGAAGAGGGTCTGGCCAGCAGCTGTGCCAGCAATTGTAGCTCAGAAAGAGTATTTTCTTTCTGTGTCGGCTTTCATCTGTGGCCCCTTTGGATTCCCCTGACTCCCACAGATGCCAGAGTTTCCAGGGCTCCTGCTGCTGTGAGTCCCTGTGACTGTTTTCCCTCCCCTCCCCAGCGATGGAGTTAGATGATGGGGGGGATGAAGATGTTTGCTCCCTGCTTTCTTCCTGCCCCGTCCTTCCCCAAACAGATGAGAGGCTTTTTTTTCCAGGATCCAAGTGATGCAGCAGCGTTTGCAAATGGAAGGGAAAGCTGCAGCTTCTGCCCCTCTGAATATAAATACCTGTTGCTGAGCAGTTTTGCAGTCAGCTTCAGATGCAAGAGCCTTATTGTATAATTAGGCTTACCTACTGTTATGTATATGGCTTATATATTACAATATATTGTATAATAAGCCATATTATAATAAGGCTGGACACTGTGTCCAGGTTCTCTCATCTAAGGTCACTGAGCCCCAGCAAGAGGCACATGGGAATGGTTTTTCCCTGTGGCTGTTGTATGAGTTTTCCCTCAAGGGATGGTGCCGGTTCTGTCCTGGACCACTTCCCCCATGAGGAGTAGTAACTCCTTCGAGTCTCCTGTGTGCCAGACCCCTGTTTGCTCAGTACCCAGAGAGCCCTTTGTGGGATATCAGGCTTTCTGATGTCTTTTCTTATTGCAGGAATGGTGGAAGCACAGAGAGGGAAGGAAAAGCCTGAACTTTTCAAATCAGGTCAAGTGTAAAGGGTGTTTAGAAGTCCTTGAGTACACTAAAGCTGGAGGGGAGTAAATGAAACGCAGAGATAAGGCAGGGACCCCAACTCCCAGTGTCCCAGCATCCTTCCTCAGCCTTCCAGTCCCATTGTCTGGCTTGGGCTGAGTTCAGTCTGAAGTCCCCGTTGGGCCACTGCCCTGTCTCATACTCAGAGACTGTTTGCAGCAGCCCAGACCCTCCGATGAGTGGGCGTAAGGAACTAGAAAGCTGTAATAGATACCAGTGGCTTTCTGCTATCACTCAAGCCTGTCCTTAAAACTTTGAGAGCCCCTACAGGTGAATTTAGACCGGTTTGCTCCAAGAGGAGCATCTCTGCCAGCCAAAATCACAGTGGTGGGCATTGTGTCCCTCCTAGGAGCACCCCCAAGGCTCCAGTGACTTGTGGGGTGTATACCTGCACCCTCCGTCCTTACAACCTCCCTTCACTAGCCCAAAAGCCGGGGCTGGTAGCCAAGTTTCATGCCCCAGGCATCCCCCCCAGCATGCTGCTGCTGTCCCTGCTCCCTTCAGCTGTGTTTCGGGGGTGCTGGGTGCCACCAGCTCTGCCCCGGCATGGGCAATGTGGGTCAGCTTGGCGGGGGGGTCGCCGGCAGGTGGCAGCCTGTGCAGGCAGCACAGGCAGCATGGGCAAGCTCTCGCAGATGTTTAATGGGATTTTATAGCTCTGGGTTTCATCGGGAGCTGTTGTCACGGAAACGGAGATCTGCAGAGAGCCCCGTGCATTCGGTGTTAACCGCTTCGGCGCCGCGCCGATGGCTGAGGGAGGATGCACAGGGCAATGAGCAGCCCCAGGAGGCTCCTCGTAAATGCTGTCACAGAACCTCAGAATGGTTCAGATTGGAAGGGACCTTAAAGATCATCTAGTTCCAACCCCCCTGCCATGGGCAGGGACACCTCCCACCAGACCAGGTTGCTCAAAGCCCCATCTCTTGGTGACCTGTTCCAGTGCCTCACCACCCTTAGTAAAGAATTTCTTCCTGATATCCAATCTAAATCTCCCCTCTTTCAGTTTGAAGCTGTTACCCCATGTCCTATCATTACACTGTCGTTGAGAGATTTGTGCCCGGAGCTCACAACCTCCGCCTGGCTTTGCAGAGGCAGCAGGAATGGGCTCTTTTATTTAGGACTGGGGTTTTAATGGCCGTTTAAAATTTGCTTCTGTGCTGTTGGAGCACAAAGCTGTGCCCCAGAGCTGGGCAGGGGGGCTCCATCCACTGCCCCTCTGTCCTGGCCCTCTCGTTTTCAAGCTTCCCACAAAAACAAGAAGGGACAGCAAGTGAGGACAGGTGCAGGTCTCCTAGGTTCCCACCCTGGGTGGGGGAATGTCTGACCGATGCCTTGTCCCAGCACATCTCATCATATGCTGTGGCTTGGAAACCTCCCCTGGCACTGTGGCTGGACAGGAGAGGGCACCGGAGCTGCACTGCCACTGGGATGGTGGCAGCACATGTGTCATGCCTGCACATGGCTCCCCCAGGGGTGACATCCCTGTTGCTAGGGAAAGCGAGCAACTGAGGCCAGGCTAATCTCCTTAGTGTCCTGAGCGCCATCACAAGAGTGAAAGGGAGATTAGAGGGCAGGGTGGCATTAGCAGCCCAGGAAGCTCATTGGAGAGGAGCAAGGAGACAACTGAGCCAAGCAGAGACAGAGAAGACCCTGGGGGAGATCAGGAAGAGGAGCCAGAGGGGCCTCCATCAGCAGCAAATAACCCAACAGCTGGGATCTCTGAGGGAGCGAAACGCTTTAGACAACGTGACCCAAAATCCTGGTGGAGCCGATCCTACTCTCTCCTCCCCCAGGAGGAAGGTGTTGCCAGGCAGTCTAGGTCCTAATCCATTCCCTGCCATCCAGAGGAGGGAAGGTGGATGCCTTCCCACTCCCTGTCCTGTGGGGCATGAAAACATTCCCTCAAAGTATATACAGAGGGGAGAGAAAACCACTGAGAGACATGGGATATTTATTGTTCCGTTCCACAATACAAGAGGCAAAAGGTGCTATTTTCTGTAGCAGAACAGGGTGTGAGGCTGTTGCTCACAAAGCCTCCATGAAGGAGTCCAGATGCTGGGCTCCGTTCCCTGTTCCTGCCATGTGGGTGTCACGGGGTCCCGTGTTTTCTTTATAGGTGGCTAACAGGGCTGGAATGATGGATTTTTTACAGGAAGCTTTGTAGTCCAGCGGCTGGTCCTGTCGGAGCAAGGGAGCGTGGCAGGATAGGTGCTGCTCACCAGGTTGTGTGACCTCCGCGCTTCTTCCCACAGGGAGCTCCAGGAATGGTAAGGGAAGGAAAAAAAGGGTGCCTAGTGTTACTACTTGGTGTTTGTTCCTTCCTCTCAGCTGTCAAGGAAACCATGGCATGGTTTGCATACCCAGCTGGTATTGCTGCAGTTGCTGACGTGTTACGTCCTTTTAATCCGTATCCAAAATAGTTTCTCCACCCCTCCATTAGTGCTGGCTTACACAGCACCTTCTACTTTGCACTCCCGCTTGCCATCGTCTGTTCTCCTGCCCAGTGGTGATGACCAGGACACCAGATTTTTTCTAAGAATCATAGAATAGTTTGGGTTGGAAGAGACTTTTAAAGGTCATCTAGTTCAGCCCAACCCCCTTGCCCTGAGCAAGGACATCTTCAACTAGATCAGATTGCTCAAAGCCCCGTCCAACCTGACCTTGAATATTTCCAGGGCATTCACCACGTCTCTGGGCGACCTGTTCCAGTGTTTCACCACTCTCATTGTAAAAAAAATTCATCCTTATACCTAGTCTGAATCTATTCTCTTTTAGTTTAAAAACATTGCCGCTTGTCCTGTTGCAACAGGCCCTACTAAAAAGTCGTCGTCCAGGCTGAGGAAGCAGAATCGTAGCTTTTACATGCATAAGTCAACGCAAGGCTGTTTTACCTCTGCCCAAAGGCTCACAGAGATGGAAAGAGTCAAGTAAGATTTATGGAGGTACCCCCAGGTGCCAGAAACTACAGTAAAAGATGGAGAGAAGGGGATCGTGCCATGCTAGGGGCAGAAGGAAGAGAGATTAAGAGGGTTTGGAAAAGGAGACAGCGTGGCAGCAGGTTCAGAAATGACAGGTTTTGAGAACAGTGTGAAGGAGACACTAGAGCAGCTTATGTTCTGCTGAAAGTGTTCCCTGTATGGGAGATTCTGGGGAGAGGGGATATGATGTGCTCAAGGTGGAAAAGAAAGCAGAGGAAAACTGGACCCAAGGTGGGAGTGAAGACACATGGTGCTAGAAGTGGCCACAAGCCAGTGACCAGACCAGACGAATCGGGGAGGAAGATCTCAGCCAAGCATTTGGAAAAGAAAACCAGAGTAGAGATGTAGAAGAGATAATTCTACTATCTTTCAGCCTCAAATATAGGAGGAGGAGGGTCAGGAGCAGCACGGAGAGAAATCTCCAGCACAGTTTCAGGAGCCTGCAATAGCAGTGGGATCTTTACTCATATTTTACATGCAGAAAGGGGCTGGGATTTAAATAGACTGTTCTGCCATTTGGCCTCAGCAGGGTCCAAGGCTAATGCGTGGTTAGTGTAGCCTTGCCGCCCTGTCAGACCCTGCCCAGCTTGGTGTCTGCCTGGCAGACGTGTCTTGGTGCTGTTGGACCTGCAGGGTGCCCGTAGTCCTCCACGGGTGATGGGACCATGGCTGTGAGCAGCAGCAGCCCCAAACCTGTAGGTATGGGAGTATGCAGTGTTGGAGTACTGCGTCCAGCTCTGGAGACCCCAACACAAGAAGGACATGGACCTGTTGGAGCATGTCCAGAGGAAGCCACAAAGACTCTCCGAGGGCTGGAGCCCCTCTGCTGTGAGGACAGGCTGAGAGAGCTGGGGGGGTTCAGCCTGGAGAAGAAAAGGCTCCGGGGAGACCTTATATCAGTTTTCCAGTATCTGAAGGGGGCCTACAAGAAAGCTGGAGAGGGACTTGTTACAAGGGTATGTAGTGATAGGACGAGGTGTAATGGCTTCAAACTGAAAGAGGGGAGATTTAGATTAGAAATTAGGAAGAAACTTTTCACTCTGAGGGTGGTGAGAACCTGGCCCGGGTTGCCCAGAGAAGCTGTGGCTGCCCCGTCCCTGGAGGGGTTCAAGGCCAGGTTGGACGGGGCTTGGAGCAACCTGGCCTGGTGGAAGGTGTCCCTGCCCAGGGCAGGGGGGTGGAACTACATGATCTCTAAGGTCCCTTCCAACCCAAACCATTCTATGATTCTATGTATGACCACGGCACCACATGTGTTCCCGTATGCTGCCTCAGCTGTTGGTGACGGGGTGCCCTGTGTCCCATTGACATCTCCCCAACTTGGTTTCACCCCTCTGGCCCTTTCCCCAAAGGAACACTGTGTGCTCTGGTCGCAGGAAGCTCTCCTGCTGTAATCAAAACCCCAGGGGGATGCTTGCCGCCTTCGCAGCCGTTTCAGACCCAACTTCCCTTGGAGGGGGAGGATTTCCCTTTCCACACCTGCAAAAACAAGGGGCCCTGACTCACTGCCTACAGGGTGCAAGGGCCAGTAGGGCTTCCTTTATGGTGGTAGGAGCAGGGGGGGATCCCAGGCACATGAGCCTGACCTCTGCCTCTCACTGAGGGATTTCCTTCCCCTGCTCTCTGGGTTTTTCCTTTTTTTTTTTTTTCTTCTCTTTTCAGAATGTGATTTCAGTACAGTGTCAGTTGTGATTTAACCCCGGTGGGCAGCTAAACACCACCCACCGCTAAATGGCTGAACACCTGCCTGCCGATAGGAAGTGGTGAATGAATTCCTTATTTTGCTTTGCTTGCACACTCAGCTCTTGCTTTACTTATTAAACCGCCTTTATCTCAACCCTTACCCTTCAAATTCTGTCCCCCATCCCACTGTGGGGGAGTCAGCAAGTGTGAGGCTGAGCTGCCCACTGGGGTTAACCTTTGCCAGGTCCCAAGCCTGTACTGGTTTTGGCATTGCCATGTGGTGCCCTCAAAGCGTATTTTTACAGAGGATCCTGCCAGAGCTGATGCTTCTCTGAGTCATCCTCCCTATGAACTTTGTGTCTGATGCTTTGTGGTCCCCAGGCACTCTCCCAGTGGGATGTATTGTCCTTCTCCATCGCCAGTTGTCAGGACGTTTCTCCATCCCCCGTCACGGCTGCCAAGGAAGACGGGAACTCAGCGTGTGAGTCTTGTCAGCTCTGATCTCCAACTCCCGTCCTGCCCAGGCAGCTGTGTCTATTCAGCCACAAGCAGCTCTATCCCTAGACCATAAAGAAATGGCAAAAGCCACCAGGCTTCTGCTTAACAGCTTAAAGGACCAATTGTGGGGGAGCGCGGTCAGCGAAAGGGGAGTGCTGCAGTCAGCTCATTGAGAAAGGCGTGTGGACCACGGTGGGACACGCACAAAATAGCTCAGTGTCCTCCTCTGGCCTGGCTCGGTCCTACCCTCAGAGCATCAGCCGGATGATTCAGAATTGGGTTGTGGTTGAAGTGACTCAAGCCATGTCCTTTTCTGTCGCCTCGACGTCATGCATAATGCCATCTGCTCCCCACCGCACAGCAAAGCGAAGGCAGAAAATCAATCACAAATCCATCGCTGCTGGCCCAGGCATCCAAAGGGAAGAGAGCAAGAGTTTAGCTGGATGCGAGGGGCCTTCATTCCTCAGGATGAAGCTGTGGTGCACAGGGCAGACACCTTACCCCTTGTCCCATCCCTCAGGCTGTTGCCTGGTTTGTGGGAGGGAGGAAGATGTTCATATTTAACCCAGGTGGTGCTAACATCAAATGGTTAGGTAGCAGTTTTTACTGATGGGTGCAACCATGCCAGGGCAAAAATCTGCGTATCGTGGGCAGGAGGCAGCAATTTCCGAGTTTTCCTGAAATGTTTTGCCAATCCTCTGTAAAGCCACTGCAATCTCAAATTGGATCTGCTGGGGATGACCAAAAAATGTGTCTTTAGGCACAGATTTCCAGCCCAGTGATCCCTCAATCAAGCCATAAATACTCATTGCTCAAAACATTAATGATGTTCAGTAGCTCCAGTGTCATACTGTTGATGAAGATGGCTTGAGGAGCAAGTTGATGAAGCCCACCTGGATTTCCAAAGGGGTGTCTTGCAGTCTCTTTAGGGTCCTCTAAAGCAGCTAAGCTCCCATGGGTTGACTAAACCTGCTGTTTAACAGGCTAAAAGGCAGGAAACAAAATCCCTCAGGAGGACCGTGAATAGTAGGAATATTTCTGCCTGAGGACTGGAGGAAGGCCAATATCACTCCAGTCTAAAAAAAGGGCACGAAGGAGGACCCAGGGAACTACAGACCGGTTAGTCTCACCTCCATCCCTGGGAAGGTAATGTCATATCCAAGCACGTTCAGGAACAGGAAGTTATTGGAAGTGGTCAACATGGATTTACCAAGGGTAAATCATGCTTGACCAATCTCATAGCCTTCTATGATGTTATAACTGGTTGGCTGGATGAGGGCAGGGCAGCAGATGTCATCTACCTTGACTTCAGCAAGGCTTTTGACACTGTCTCTCGTAACATCCTCCTTAGGAAACTGGGGAAGTGTGGACTAGACGAGGGGACAGTGAGGTGGATTGAGAGCTGGCTGTGTGACAGGACTCAGAGGGTTGTGATTAATGGAGCAGGGTCAAGTTGGAGGCCTGTAGCCAGTGGAGTCCCCCAGGGGTCAATACTTGGACCAGTATTGTTTAACATATTCATCAACTACCTGGATGAGGGGACAGAGTGCATCCTCAGCAAGTTCGCTGATGATACCAAACTG
>VYZM01024916.1:231919-243869 GCA_013398915.1 Dromas ardeola
TAGGGCAACAAAGATGATTGAGGGATTGGAGCATCTCCCTTACGAGGAAAGGCTGAGAGAGCTGGGACTCTTTGGCCTGGAGAAGAGAAGGCTGAGGGGAGACCTTATTAATGTTTACAAGTATCTAAAGGGTGGGTTTAAGGAGGATGTAGCCATGCTCTTTCCAGTGGTTCCCAGTAACAGGACGAGGGGTAACGGGCACAAGCTGGAACACAGGAAGTTCCGATGGAATATGAGGAAAAACTTCTTTATGGTGAGGGTGCCAGAGCACTGGAACAGGCTGCCCAGGGAGGGTGTGGAGTCCCCTTCTCTGGAGACTTTCAAGCCCCGCCTGGATGCAGTCCTGAGGGATGTGCTCTGGGCAATTCTGCTTTAGCAGGGGAGTTGGACTAGATGATCTCTAGAGGTCCCTTCCAACTCTGAAATTCCATGATTCTGTGATTTCAGTAGAAAAATAGAATAACTGTGAAGGGCAGAAGAACCTCACCTGGGTGCTCGGTGGCTTGCCCATTGAAGTCTTGCCCCATGCCTTTCCCTTTTCTCTCCGTGGGCAGGGGGGTGCTCTGAGCTGATTGCTTGGAGCAAAACACGGGTTGCAGCGGGTGTCCGTGGCAATGTCAGCCCAGCGCTGTGCAGCAGTTAAACCCCCAAATCCCCATTCGAGACAGAGAAATCCCTGGGAAAGGAAGGAGAGGAAGGAAAAGCAACCACAGCAGCGGCTTTTTTGTTGTTTTAAATGTGTTGTGCTGCCTGCAGTTCTAGTTCCCCTGCCTGAAGAGGGACATCATAAGCTAGGTAAGGGACAGAGGGTGGCAGCAAGGATGACTGGGTAGAGCCGGGGCTGCTTAATCCAGAAAAGGGGAATGAAGGAGGCATATGAAATTATAAACCGGAGGTGTGTCTCCTTCATGAGAGCTTGAATGAAGCCGGAGGGGGGAGGGACAGGCTTAAATGCCAAGCTGTAATTTCACAGTCCTCCTCTTTACAGGATGTTGCAGATGCTTACGGTTTACACGGGTTAAAAAAAGCAACCGAATACATTTTTGGAAGAGAAAGGTGGGAGGATGTGAGAAAATTCACAGGCTGAGAAAGATGAGAGAGTGTCAGTGGGGGTGGGAGGGAATATTTGGGACCTGCAAGGAGCGGAGGTGGAAAGAGGGAGGGAGCCGTCTGCTTGGTTCATACTGTGTTGGAAAGGGGTTTGGCCCTGGGGAAAGAAAGACAGGCTGCAGGAGGAGGACGGCTCTGCCTGGGGGTAGCAAGAAGCTGCTGCTGCGGGCTGGGGCTCAGGAGAGGGGGTCGGGGGACGAGGGAGAGCCTGGGGGAGAGAAGGGGCTGCTGGATGAGAGAAGGGTTTGCAGAGGAAGGAGGACAAGAAGTGCATTGAGTACAGGCTCTTGATTTCTTTCAGCTCTGCTACAGTCCAGCTGGCAGCTGGGGGGGGACATCTCTCATCCCCCCTCGCTCCTTTCTGCTGTAGCCCGAGGGGATCAGTGCACAAAGCCTGGCAGCTCTGAATGCTCCCTGTGTTGTCTGCGCAAAGCAAATGCTTCATCCCTACTCGCTGCCGGATGGAGATGGGAGAGCAGCTCTCGGGCAGCTCTGGTCCAACCCAGCAGCAACAACCTGAGGCCACCCAGAGGGGCTGCCCCGGCAGCAGCACCCACACAAGGTCCATACACCAGGGTCCAGCACCGAAAAATGCCCACCCTGCACAGGGGACGTCTTGCTGGCAGATCTGGAAGGGAAGGGAGATGGTCGCTGCCTGGGTTTGGAGGTTGTTGGTCCCTTCCCAGCCAGGCTCTGTGTGTGATCCGCATGCATCAGACCTGCTGTGCACAACAGAAGTGTTGTCCTGTCCATCTCCCACGCACAGCCCATGTTTTTTGTGCTTTTCTGGTTTGGGGCGGGGCGGGGGGATAGATCCATAAGCGATGTCTCCTGCTCGCTGTGTCCCTGGTGAAATGGGCAACCCGTGGGGCTGCTTCTGGGGAGCGGGGCAGGGAGAGGCAGATACAGAGAGGTGATACAGAGAGGTGAGGGGTAGTTTGAGGGGTGCTCCAGGGCATGGAGAGGGTGAGAGAGGGGTGCTGGGTTTGTGATAGTTATTTAGCAGAGTCTCCAAAAGGCTTTTAAATCCTGCACAGAAGCCTATAGCTTGTCCCTGCACAGTTTTGTTTGTCTGGCCTTGGTGTTTCAGGAGCTAGGGTGAGAGCATGAAAGGTTTTCGGTCCTGAAAGAGTTAATTTCTGATGCCTGCAGTGCCTGGGCAGTAATTCATCTGCTGCTTTATAATCCCCCTCCCTTCTGCCGTCCCCTCCCAATCATGAAAAATACATCTTCCGAGGCACTGAAGGCAGGAGCTTGCGCAGGCAGCGCCGCGGGGCTGTGCTGGTGCCTGCCCCAGTGTAACCTGCCCATGGCTGTGCTGGTGCTGGTGCTCAACCGGCCACGCTTGCCCCGTGCTCTCTTCCACCCAGTGCCCTGGTGCCAGTCAGTGCTCGGAGGCTGCTCTAATTTGAGCGTGGTGTCATGAGCTGGATGAGCTCAGGCTTTAAGCTATAAAGGGCTTCTTAAGGGTAGGCACTGTCTGGGCCCTGTTACTGGGGCACCAGCACTCGGCTGTGTCTGGAAGGCAATGCCGGGCTTAAATGGATATGACCAAAACGCAGAGTGTGGGGGGATTCGGGGGGCTGTAATTCCCTGTGAGAACCTGGCACCATTGCTGTCCTGTCCCATGGGGTGCCCAGGGGCCTCCTAAGGAGGTTGTGTCCTGAGGTGTGGAGTCATATTTGGGTCACGGTGTTGCCCATCAGGGAGCTATGCCTGCTCTCTGGAGTTGGGGTGAAGACAGGCAGAAGCCTGAACCCTAAACGTGGTGCATTTTTCAGCCCTGGACCCCATGGTGGGAACTTTTCCATTCCCTGGCTCCTGAGGTCAGGTAGCTCCTCCAGCCCAGAGGACTGCTGTCCCCAAGGAAGGTGATCTGTACCGGAGCTGGCCTGGAGGTTCTTCTCCCCCATGTTTTTAACAACACCTTGTTTTCAGAACCAAGCAAGACCCACAAGGCTGGGGAGAAGACAAGAGATGGACACATCCTTGAGGAAGCCATGGAGGTCATCATCTACTCGAGCTAGACGTCGCGTCTGGACAAAGGCAGAAAACTGGTGGACCTGTGAGAGCTTTCAGTAAGTAAAACAAATTTTTATTCCAGGATCTGTGCATGGCTATGAAGGATAATTTATTATTATTATTGCTCTTGGGGCTGTTTGTGCCAGTTTTATGTCATTCTAGTCTTCTGTCCAATATTTGGTCTGTCTCTGTAGGCAACTGAAGGGTCAAAGGCTTCAGCCCCTTGGCTGGTTCTCGTGGTGGAGCCGACTGGGCAGAAAGGCCACAGCCCTCCCTACACATCGCTCAGTGTTGGGGTGCCAAAGCGGGGACCCCAGGTCTTGTCTTGCAGGGCGCTGGCTCTTGGTGGAGTAGTTTACAGTGGGAACGGCTCTGCCCCAGCTTGTGGCTTCCAGGCGCTGAGTTGTTTTCTTGTTCTAATTCAACATATTTGTAACGTTGATGTAATGGAGTGATCCATAACAGCCCAGCATCATCTGGGACCAGCGCACAGCTTGGCTGCTGTCGCATCCCTGCAGGAGGAGGCAGGGTGATCCCAGCCCAGGTAGGAACTGGGGGTACCAGGAGGGTGGAGAAGGAAATAGAATGGCTGGGAATGCTCTCAGAGAGAAGGCAGGATGGCACCCTCCGATCTGGGAGAGCCACCCAGAGGGGGTGAGCCAGCACAGGTGGTACAGCAGGGTCTGGGGTCTTGCAGCATGACTAGGGTCACCCAGCACAGGGCAGGCTCTTTTCTGCAGGAGCCTGTGCCTGCCTATGTGCTGCTGGGAGCACTGGTCCCCCCTGGGGTCATGCTGAGCCTTTGCAGCTTTTAGTTTTAATGTACTTTTATGTTCAATAACAATACAATTCCATTTTTCATATCATTTCGAGTGTTCCTGGGGCATGTTATCACATCACAGATTGGAAGTGCTGATAAAAAGCTGGGAGAGCTTGTGCCCCTGTGCCAGGTCAGCCCAGCAGCCCCATGTGGCACGTGGCACGACCACCGGGCCCCTCACAGCGGCGGCTGCACTCGGCGGGGCTCTTTGTACGGGGCATGACGCCTGCTCCCTGCTTCAAATGCACTTGGTGTCTATTATGTCGCTCCCATCCCAGGTGCTCGGCTCCAGCATGCAAACCCAGTGGTGCATGAACCGGAGAGAATAACAGCAAGCAAGCGTCTGCAGATGGGCCCTTGGGAAGAGGTCGGTACGTGCTTGCGCGCGAGAGGTTTGTGCTTGAAAGAGAAAAACGCCAGGTGTAGGAGGGGAGAGGAGTTGCTCCGGTTCAGCCTTGGGCAGCTGGTCTTGCAGGATGGTGCTGGCTGTGGCCCAGGGACTCCCTGCACTAAAAACTGGGTGAACCCAGGAGCAAGCCTTATCATAGAAGGGTTTGGGTTGGGACCTTAAAGATCATCTTGTTCCAACCTCCCTGCCATGGGCAGGGACACCTCCCATTAGAATCACAGAATCATAGAATGTGTTGGATTGGAAGGGACCTTTAAAGGTCACCTAGTGCAACCCCACTGCAGTCAGCAGGGACATCTTCAACTAGATCAGGTTGCTCAGAGCCTCATCCAGCCTGGCCTTGAATGTCTCCAGGGATGGGGCCTCCACCACCTCTCTGGGCAACCTGGGCCAGTGTCCCACCACCCTCAGTGTTAAAGAACTTCTTCCTAATGTCTCATCTAAACCTGCCCTGCTCTAGTTTAAAGCCATTGCCCCTCATCCTATCGCCACGTGCCCTTGCAAACAGCCCCTCCCCAGCTTCCCTGTAGGCCCCCTTCAGGTACTGGAAGGCCGCTATAAGGTCTCCCCGGAGCCTTCTCTTCTCCAGGCTGAACACCCCCATTAGACCATGTTGACCCCTTCCCCTGCCATCCACCAGCCCCTTGTCCCTGGGAAGGAATGAGGGAGTCAAAAAAGGGCAGGTAGGACAATTCAGGCATCAGTCCCTCTGCCTTGTCGATGCTGGGGGCATCACAGGGCTCCTTGCAGGGCTGAGAGCTGTGTTACCCTCAGTCAGGGCGGTGGTGGGCTCTACGTGCACACGGAGGAGTTGCCGTTGCACAGCCAAATGCCCATGGCTGCTGCTTTTAGCAGCCACGGAAAGCTGCAAAATGAAAGAGAAATAGGGATACGTGAGCTGCACCCAGGCCAGCCTGGAGCCTTGCCTGAGGGCTTTTATTTTATGATAACGGTTCCTTTGATTTAAAGCCTTTTTTCATGGCTTTGCAGCTGTGGGCAAGTGACGCTCTGGTAGCATCGTGTTACCATGACAGTTTTTATGTACAAACGATGGAGGAATAAACATTTTTTTTTTTAAAAAAATGTGATCTTGACTTCTTTGCCTCCATATCTGTAACTTTGGTGGTGGGGAGATGAACTTGGAGCCTTGTGGCACTGAGTGGGGAGCTGCTGGGGAGCTGGAGCAGCATCACAGCTGCCTGCGATGGGTTGGATGCTGCCACCACATCCCAGGAGGAGACTGCAAGTCCTGTTCCCTGCTGAGAAAATCCACACTGGCAAACCTGGTCTGATCCTTGGAAGCCCAGATGTGGAGTGGGCTCTGGGGATGGAGGTGTCCCCCTGCCCAAATGTCACCCGAGCTGAAAGCCAGGCTGGTGGGAAGCTGGTGAGGACAGGAGCCACCGTCACAATCCAAATACTTGCTGCGATGGATATTCCCCAGGGATAAAAGAGTAAGCAGAGCCCTGGTCACACTGCTTAAGCCGTTCTTGTTCCCAGAAGTGTACATACCTATGTGGCAGGCCTGTGACAGCAGTGTCCCTTCTGGTGACCCCGAGAAGGGAGTCCTCCTGCCCTTGTTCTCACATAAGCAGTGCCAGCCCGGCCACCGGCTGAGTTTAGAGGTCGATCCAGCCAGAAATCATCTGGGCTGCAGCTCCCTGCTGCTCTGCTGGGATGAAGGACACTTTCTCCCAGATGGCCACTTCAGAGGAACAAATGCTTCGCCACGTGCTGGTGGCCCTGGCTTGGTCCGGGAAGAGTTTGTCCTTGTGACTGATTCTGGGGGAGGGGCTGGAGCTGAGGGTGAAAGGCTGCATCTTTCACATGTGGACAACCGAGCCCCAGCTGTGTTCCTCATCCTACGGCCAAGCACACGTGTTTTGCTGCTGAAGTCCTGCTGGCATCTCATGGTAGGTACCCCATGGGGCATCCAAATCCCCCCTCCAGTCAGCCCCATTCCCTCCTGCCCAGAGCAGCGCTGTCTTTACCCCCTGCCTATGGTTTGGAGCAGCCTCTGCTCCCCTCCTTACCACCCTGGGCTTAGAATGGTGGTGGTGGGACATCACCAAGGGGGTCCTTGATATCCCCCTGGAGCTGCTCCAGCCCCTCCTGCTGCAGCAAGCTGCCACCAACATCTCCTCCTCATCCTCAGTCCTCCTCTGTACCTTCCCTGTCCCTCCACAGACACAGTCTTGAGGGGATGTGGCCATCATCCAGGCCTGTGTCCCAAAATGTCCCTGCCTCTTCCCCAGCCCCCTTTCCACTCTGAGGTGTCCCTGTTGCTGCAGTGGATGGGGCCAGCCAGCTGGAGTTAGCTGCACAGGGCTTTTGGGAGCTGGTCCCTGCAGGCATGGACACAGGGGAGATATAATTTAAAAATGAGGTCAGAGACCTGAATATTGTCCTAGATTGTGTCAAATATCAGCTCTTTTTTTTTTTTGTGTAGCAGCCTTTTGATGAACTGGTCAATGACAAGTTGCTAATTGGGGAGCGGGAGGCCCTGAATTGGGGTAGTGGGACAGGGAGCGGGGGTCTCCTGGGGCACCACATGGCTCAACACACCCACGTTGTCCTGCTAAAACGGGAAAAGAAGAGCTGTGATAAAATAATTGTCTAAGCCTGGCACTGGGCCTGCCCAGAGGGACAAGGGGGATGGAGGAAAGCCAGGCTGGGGTGGCCTCAGAGAGGCCATGGGGCTGGTGCTCGGGTCGGGGTGGGGGAAAACCCAAAGTTCCGCAGGAGCCAGCAGAAACATCATGAGCTCCAGGAGGGAGAAGTGTGGCATCGCCCCAGGGTGCTGCAGCAGTGGGGGAGGATATCTGGTTTCTTGGGGTTTTTTTTATTCTGTTTTTTCTGAGGCACCCACCAGCGTCGTGTAGAGCAGCAGGCTCCAAATTTTTTATTCCATCCCCCAGTATATTTATTGATTTATAAATTACCTACATGTACTGCTGGGCTAACGTATACATTGCAAAGCACAAATTAAACCAGAAATTTAAAAAGGATTGGGTAGAGATTTTAAAAAGTGCTATTTTTAAAGTATTTTTTTAATTTATTAACGGTACAAAAAATATTTTCTTCCCACATTCCAGAGGGCTATCTCATACACCCCACTTTGGGGACCATGGGGTCGGAGGGACCCAACGCAGCCCCTCCCCATCTGGCACCCACGGGCCTCCCCCATGCCCCCACTTCCCACCCCCCCGGATGCTGCCCCACACAAAGCAGCTTTGTCTGCCTCTTCCTCTCCTCCCGTCTGGCCGCTCTCCCTCCCTGGCGCCTGTCCCGTCTCCCTCTGCAGAGCAAGGACCCTCCTTCTCTATTTATCTCTGGGGAGGGGGTCCAAGCCCCCATCACAGCTCACAGGGACCCCTCCCCCAGGCTGTGCCTTAAGTCCGGAGGTGATGGGGAGGAGGATGGCAGGGTCCCCACCCCACTGGCCCTGACACCCATCCACATCCTGGGGACCAGTTATGCAGCCGCCACTGGGGCAAGCGGTGGGTGCTGCTCCCCAAATCTCTCTGGAGCCGGGCAGGGCACGGGGCGGGGGGGACATTTCCCTCCAGCATGGCACAGCTTCACCTGCTGCTTTCCCTTCCCTGTGTCACTCAGGGTTCACCTGGGAGGGCTCCCCCCAAATCCCATGTGTCGTGAGCCCTGTGGGAGAGGAAGTGAGGTCCCTAGGATGTGTCTTTGCTCCCCAGGACATGTCTTTGCTCCCCAGCCCTCAACTGGCATCAGCTTCCAGACCTTGGCTAGTGGGATGTGCCCAGCACCATGCCACCCACGTCCCTGTCCCCTGCAGGGGGAACATGCCTCAACACAGCCATCTCCAGTCCTGCTCCCAGTCTCCTTGGCCAAGCCCTGGGTGGTTTGGCTCAGCATCGCTGCCCATTTACATGGAAAGGGTGCCAAAAACCTCCTCCCCACACCAGGCATGGCCACTTTTGGCACATGCAGAAGGGAGAAGGGCCGGGCAGGTAGTGCAGGGCATGGGCAGCTCCTATCCATTGGGGTGCACGCTTCCGGAGGGACATTTTGGCTATGAGCGGGGTTTTTGACTTTATTTTTCAGCTGGTGGGGTTCCCAAAACACTGCCTCTGTCGAAGGTCCCCAGGGGCTGGCTGATGGGAGCTAAGGGCATCCATGAGGGATTCACAGCCCCACCTGTGGGTTTTGTGGGGCCAGCACTGGGCTCTGGGGCAGTGGAGGGGTGTTCCTGACTGCAGAGGCAGCATCAGACCCAGGGACCAAGTGCATAGGCTGGGTCCTCCACCAGCAGCTCGGTGACAATGACCCTGTCAGGTCCCACCCACAGCATCGCAGGGGCCCCAGCAAGTTCCAGCAGAGCGTGTGGGCTCCCACGGGGCGACAGCAGTGTCCCCTTGGAGCTGAGCCCCTCCAGCCACACCGTGGCCGGACAGCAGTGCCTGCAGCATCTCCCCACTCCACCCAGTTTGCCTTTGTGCTGCCTGGCACCTTCTCCTTCCCCTCCCTGCCCTCCTTTCTCCCTGGCCCTATGACTTCAGGTCTTGGCTGCCACTGCCGCCGGCTCTCTGAGACTGAGCTCCTCTGGCACCCGTCCACCAGCATGGCCGGGGCGAGGGCTCTGCTGCCTCTGCCCCACAGGGAAGGAGGGATGCACAGACAGAGCAGGCTCGAAGGAGTTCATGCCACTGCATGGCAGAGGCCACCGTGAGGTCACGCAGGCTGCAAAAGGGCAAACATCCCACCACGTCCTATTTAGCCTGGAGAGTGGCTAAGGGCTGGCCCTTGCTCCTCTGCGTGATGGATGAGCTCTTGTCAGCCACCGAGCCCCCGCGGGACTGGCAAAGGGCAGGCAGTGCCCTCCCTCCACCTTCTCCTTCACCTCAGGCACGAGGTTTCAGCCAGCAAAAGGCAAATTTTATTCCATCTCCACACGCTGGGCTTAAGCTGTTTAAAAAAAAAAATAAAAAAAATCAAAGTGTTGGCAAGTGGATTTATGGTGAAGGAAGGGATGCAAAGGATGGTGAAACACCTCTCATTCCCACCCGGGAATGTGGGGCTGTGAGACGAGCCAGCTGTGTCAGGGGATATAAAATCCCAGGGGATGTTATGGTGAGGGGCTGGTGGGGGGCCGGGCGGTGAGGGGCTGCGGGAAGGGCTTTCCCACCACACCACCCTGCGACCGACACTCACTCTCCTTACCTGCCCGCTTTGCACCCGCTGGCCCAGTGAGTGCCTTTTAGAACTTTTCTACCCTAAGCACCAAGGTTTCTACGTGCTTTTTGCCAGCCTTGGCTGTTTACAGGAGGAGAACCGCCCCCCCCAACAGCTGCCAGCTCCCCGGGTTTCCTTCTGCTTGGGGTAGGCTCAAAAATCCAGCTGCAGGCTCTTGGCACAGATATGCACAAAGCCCCATTTAACCCCGCAGCTGCCAGTGCCTGTGTCAGACATCCAGACCGCCTTTAGGGGCCCCAAAGGAGTAGGCGAGAGAGAGTTGTGTGAACAGTCAAGTTTTTTTGTGATTTTTTTTTTTTTTTCCCCTCCCCCCGACTCTGCTGGGTGAGGTCACGGCTGGAGGAGCTGCCTTATGGGACTCAGCCCATGACCACAGCCTGATGCCGAGGAGCACGTCAGTGGGCAGGATGCCAGCTCCCCACCCAGCCCTCCCCAGGGCCCAGCGACCACAGGTCAGCTCCGCTTACAAATCCAGTGGAAAAGTGAGTCTGCTGAAGTCCCTTTTTTNTGATGATGTTTTGCTTTGGTTTTCAAGGTCAACTGGCCAAAAAAAAGTGACTGCTGTGAACAAGGGCCCTGCAAGCTGGTGATGCTTGGCTGTCCCTGCCTGCAGCACCCACAGGGTCCATCCCCCCAGGAGCCGACAGTGAGTTGGGGACAATCCCCGGGGCAACAACGGGGGCTCCAGCCCTAGTGTGACCTGTTCCTGCACCACCAAGGGCTCCTAGCGCAGCTGCCTGCGGAGAAGCCCAGAGCTCGTCTGGTCTCATGCCACAGATGTACCTGTGAGGGTGACAAGGGAGGGGGAGGAAGAGGCGTTGAGCTACTCCCAATGAGGTGGGTAAGAAGGAGATGGAGGAGGAGCAGAGCGAAGCAGCAGTAGGAGGGCACCCAGGGTGGAGGAGGTCCTACCGGCTGTTGAGGGATGTCCAGAGCATCCCAGCATGGACCTTCACCCACCTGATACCCCCACCCAGATCCAAGGTCCCCCTCTGCTCACTGGTTGGGCCACCTCGACATTTGCTGGTGAATACACACACCCCCACCCCTCACGCACAGCTGGTTTGGGGTGGGATACAGCCACTCACCACCCCCAGCAGCCGGCACCAGGCACAGCAATTGTGACCTGTGGTCCCACTCCAGCCACAGAGCCCCTCACTCCCATGACTGGAGGTGAAAGACACCCCCCAACCCGCTCACTCACTCCCATCCCACATCCAGGATCGTCCCTTCCTTTTGAAGGTCAAGTTGCCCTTCCCAGGAGCAATGCCTCTAATCCCTGATGCCACTCAGCCTGTGAGTGGCTGCTGGGGGCTTGGTCTTGTCACCTTCTTTACCTCCCTTTTGTCAGGTCTGTGACTCAGGCTCTGTTTGTGTTGGCCTCCCTTTTTGCGTCACCTCAGCTCAGGAAGTCCTCCATCAGCTAGCCATGCTGCAATGAACATGTTCCCATTCCCGTGTGTCCCAGTGAATTAGCGTGGCTAACCAGGTTCCCTTCATCAGCGCTAATTGGCCAGTTTTGTATCGCTGTGCGTTTCCCTTCCTGGTGTTTGCAGTGTCCTTGGGTGATTTTAGTGCAACAGAGAGGAGAAATAAAATGCAACTAAATACGCAGCCTCACACTGCGTACATCCTTACACTGACACCAGCAGCTGGGGACACCGCGGTGCCAGGGCACCAGGGAGACTGTGGGCTCCTGAAGCCAGACCCACACCCGCAGCCCTGCAAAGCCTCTTCAGTCCTTGCCAGCGGTGGCCATCACCCAGCCGGGGGACCCAGAGGCCTGACCATCCCCTCTTCCTCCACCCGCAGCCCCCATCACCCTGCTCCAGGAGCCGGGAAGCATCACTGGCAAAGTAGGCAGCGATGTCTGGTGCTCTGAGACGATACCACCCAGGCTGGGGCAGGTGATGGAGGCAGGCTGCGGGTGGCACCTGGATGTGCTCAGCCCTGCTGCCCGTTAGTGGGGGGGGTCAATGTGATTGATTCCCATTGTGACCCCCTGGAACTGCCCCTAATGCACTCCAGGTGCTCCAGCATGGGAGGTACAGTGGCCCCAGGGCAAAAGGCACAGTGTGACGTGGGGCCCTCATAGCACCAGGTCCCTGCCCTGTCACTGCCCTGACCCTCATGCCCTCCCCTGTGCTCTGGGACTGCCAGCCCCAAAGGAAGATGCTCTGGTGGGATCCCCCTCCCATGTGGGATGTGCATGTGTGTGCATGCATGTGCACGCATGTGTGTGTGACACCAGGGCTGTCCCCATGCACACAGGGAGGGGAGGAGGGCTGGCTTTGTGGGGTGCAGGGATATTCTGGGAGGGGTGGGAGTCACTATGAAAGGTGCATGAGGATTTCCAGGTCTCT
>VYZM01024916.1:246282-259207 GCA_013398915.1 Dromas ardeola
CACAGAGGCTCGGGCAGCTGCCGGCGCGTTCACACCATGCTGTGTGGGCATGCGAGGACTTCAGTGGGTCCGTGGAGCTAACTGCGCTAGTGCAGGTGTGAGGTGAAGGACGTGCATGCAGACACGGTGTGCAGAAACGTGAAGCATCATCATCCCCCCCGTCCCCTTGGCAGGGACTCGGCCAGATGGCTGCCTGAAAGGAGCCTGGCCGCAGGGGAGCAAGACTCTCTTAGCTTTAATTCCAGAAGAACATTGACTGTACATATAAATATTTACTGCAAAGAAGGGATGAGATGTGTCTGCTCTTCGGAGACCCCTAGAACCACTGGGGCAGCTGCCGCACACCTCGGCACGCTCCTCATTGAATTCCCTACCTCTCAGATATCAGGAGGGTGTTGGTTTGGTTTGTTTTTGTCTCATATTTCAGGCCATTGGTGGTTGCATTTTAAAAAAGAAAAATGTTTAGGATGCAGCTTTGCCATATTCCCTTTGACTCATGCAATATAAACACTTACTTATTTTTTTTCCAGGTAACAGGTAAGCAGGAACTGAAGCACTCCCTACCAACTTCTCAGCAACAAATCCATTGCTAGCATTAACTCAGGGTGAATTTTACTAATGGAAAGTTTAAGAGCAAAGAACTGGAGCATGGGCTTTAAGCTAGGAACTGCCTTTTCCTTTCCAAAAAAATATGATCGAAGGTCTATAAATTAAAAGATCCACATTAAAATTATTTACACTGGGCAAAGTCAAGCACAAGCTTTGTACCTTTCTCAGACTACCTGGGAGCAAATCGGATCCAAAGACGTGGCAGAAGACCTTCTGCCCTTGCATATTCTAATACCCGAGGGATCGTATAAAACATTAGCAATTATTCACAGGGCACTTGTTTGCGTTCGGTTTAGCTTCCAGATTGGTTTTCATCATGAGACCTAACAGCAGTGAGACCCTGCTCCTAGTTCTGATGATGAGGAGATACATTCGCAGCGTTTCCTACTTTTTGCATCACAAAAAAAAATCGACATTCGTCCTTCGGCCTGGGCTGTGATTTGGGGGGAGTGCTGGAGCCGGCTGCCCTGTAGCTCTAAGGTCTCCTTCTTCTTCTCTACTTCTTCTCCTTCTTCCCGGATTTCTTCTTGTTGCCTCCCGAGGAGCCAGCGCTCTTGGCATCGCGCTTGCCGGCAGCATTGGTGAGGGTGGCGGTGCTGCCTGGGATGTAGACGTTCTGCCGGTAATCGGGGACGTGCTGCAGGGTGAACTGGGGGCCGTAGCGGGCGCTCAGCCCCATGGTGCCTGTCCCGCCGCCCAGGGTCGAGTTGCCATCAGCAGCTTCTGTGGGGGGTGCAGGAAGAGGGGGGCAAAAGAGAAGGGCAGACCGTTAGTGCCGGCCAGGGACCACCCTAAGCCCCAGCAGCCCCAAAAGGTTCTCACTGGGTGACAAACCCACACCTTGATGCCACCTACCTTCGCCCCTCACTACCCTTCAGCCCTATCACTCCATGGGATGGCTACAACATGCGTGCTGGGGAGCACAGCATCGCCAGCACTGAAATTCCTTGTTTCCATCTCACATCATTGCCAAAGGTTTGGGATTTGGGGCTGGAGGCTGGCTGGGGTAGGGCAACCTCTCCTCTGCCCCAAGCAGCCATGGGGCTGCCTGTCCCTTCCTGCCTGACCAACACCGGCTGCTCTGGCCCCCTCCCTGGCTGCTGCCTCCGCAGAAAAACACACCCCCCCTCCGAAAGCAGTCCATTACAAACATATTGTTCAGCCACAACCATTAGTAATGCATTAAGGGAAATCCAATATTTTTTTTATTTTTTTCTGCTGCATTTAAAACCCTGCCCCCAGTCTTTCTCCAGCCAGGTTTATTCAGGGAGCAGAGAACATGACAGAAAGAAAATCCCTCCCCTGCAATACCACAAAATGGCTCTAGGAAGCTGAGCACCAAGTGAATCAATGCCGAAGTGCGTGTCTGATGCTCCAGATCTGGGAGCAGGGGGAGGGGAAGGCAAATTCATTCCTGTTGCTGTGCAAAGCCCCAGCATGCAGAGAGCAAGCGCAAGGGTGGGGAAGAGCACAGGGAGCCCCCCCCGGGATGCTGGGGCACTGCTGGGAGGTAGAGAGCAGATGGAGACCGGGGGGATGCGCAGAGGCAGGGGAAGAGATGAGCACGGGCAGACACAGCAGGGCACGAGCGATGCTGTTGCCATGAGCGGCAGAGCGATCTGCTCCGGCATGGCTGCCCGGGCATGGCAGAGGGTGGGATCCTTGCACGGCCCTGCTGAGAAATTATTTGCTAAAACCCTGTCTCTGCATTGGATACTGTGGGTCCCATCTCAGCCTTTTCACTGTTTCGTGTATAGGGCTATGGACACGCTCTCCTGGGAGGCTGGAGAAACCCAGCGAGGGCACCTGAAGGGCCCAAGGCAGAGTCCGGGGCTGTTACTCCCTCCTTTTTGAGGCGCAAAGACTGAGGGAATACAGAAAAACAATGAGCAGAGAACGTGGGCTAGTCCTCTCGTGTTTTTCCTCGCTCTGGACCAGAGCTGTGCACGCCTCCGTGTTGCCTTTCCTTTCCCCTGAGCAGATGGAGGTGGTTAAACCAGCCAGAAAGCTAGACAAAAAGCTGGGCCACATCCCACCAACCCCCTGAAATATTGCTGCATCCGCATCCCCTCGCGGAGCTCGGAAGCATGAAGACCCTGCAGTTTGAAAAGTTACAGCTGCTCTGCTGGAGCAGGCAGAGGAAAACACATAGCGAGTCTGAAAACAGGCAGGATATTGTGCAACGAGGAGGGGGGACACACAGGAGAGTGTACAAACACAGCGAAACACTGTGGGAAATGCCGTTTTGCTTTCCGCATTCACTGGCAGGAGAACTTTTCTACAGTCCCCATTAAATGGGTCTCAGACCTGGTGGGACTTTGAGGACCTTGGGCTGGAGGAGGGCTGGAGGAGATGTGCATATACAGTTAGTGATATTTATCATCTCATCAGTGGCTTTAACAACCAACATTAACAACCAACTCAACCCCACACCTGTTGGGGTGTTATGAACTGGGACGGGATGGCTGGAGATGTGCTGTCAGGCCATGCCGCAGACAGGGACTGGTGCTCACAGGTGGACTATGGCCTCTGGCAGCAGGGGAGATCTTTTCTCTGGGCTCCCCCAGCTGGATACAGCCCAGCTGGGGGCTTGGTGGGATTGGGCACCTTCTCCTGTGGCCTCTCCACTGGGTGCTGCTGCCCTGTTTCCCCCCTGCACCATCCCAGCTGCACCAGGGCAGTGAGGAGGCTGGGGGCTCCCAGTGGCATCTGAGACAGCCGGTCCCCATGAACTAGTTTGCAGTCACAGCACAGCTTTCATGGGGGAGAAAAAGCTGCCTGTGAAGTTCCCAGCCTGCCAGTTGGTCGAGGGTAGGAGCAAAGGGCTGTTTCTAGGTAACATTGACATTAAAGCCGAAAAGAAGAGAGAACAGGGACAATAGAGGTTTATAAATGGGCACCGAGCTGCTCTTGCCAAGCAGGGAGGGCACTTCAGCTCCTGCTGCTGGAAAGGTTACGCTCAGCCTTCACCAGCAGCCAGCCATTATCCCAAACAGTCCTGAGGAGGAAAATAAGAATTTGGACTTTAGCAAAAATAACCAGCTAGAGGCTCCATCGCCCTCGTAAGCAGAGGGGAAGAGAGGCCAGAGGCAGCATGTGCTCCTGCAGCTGCTGGTGGGGCTTTCAGGAGAACCGAATATAGAATGCCTGCCCCTGCCCGGTGGGCAGCAGAGCTGGGGAGAAAGAGCTCCTCGGGCTGCCTGTCTGCTCTCCCGCCATCTCATGGCATCCCTATAAATTCTCGCTGGAAGCCAGAGTATTTTAAGGACAGGATGTCTGCCCTTTAGTGTCTGGTGTCCTGGAGCATCTGCGCTCCTTGGTCTGTCTTAGCAGCTGCCTCTGCCCCTCAAAACACTGGCTTTTCATGTTCCCAGCTCTGAGGGTGGAAGATCCAGAGGAAGGGAGCCCGGGAAGGGAGACAGAAGCCCTACAGGTTGCAACCCTGGGGGGAAAACCAGCTCCCCAGGCACTCTAGCGTGGGAGGGTGTTTTAGCCACTGGGCAAGCGATTTAACCTTCAGAGTGACTGGGTCAGCAGAGGGTTGGCATGGCAGGGCCAGCTCTGCCTCTTGCTGAAGCAAAGGATAACTAACCCCTGGGACAGGGTAAGGATGCAGGCAGGGCACCACCAGCCCCTTTTTTGAGGGGGGGGCATCCCTGGCTCATGAAGCAGAGCAGCAGCAGAGGAATTTCTGCCTCCCGGGTGGTCTCTGCTCAGAGCAGACTCAAGCAAGCCATCATCGACCACTCTGTGTGGGAGCAGCTCACACTTGGAGAAGCAGGTGAGCAAACGGCACAGTGCCATCACCTGTGTCACTGGGACCCACCTGCCACCTCGGAGCTCAAACAGAGCTCAGCAGGTGACAGTAAGAGATAAGGACCATTTAAATAACCAGGAAACATTACCCAAGGATGGGCAGCACAAAGCTTAATGGGCAATTAGCACTGCCCCTAATCAAAGCCTGCTCCAATCAACACTATTATCTTAATGAGTGAGAGAAAAAAGAGGGGGACAGGGAGCAGGAAAGGCATGAAAAGACAGTGCTGGTGGACAAAGCTTGTGTTGTGTCCCCAGCCAGCGCAGCAACGGACCAGCATGGGCCAGAAAAGGATGGAGTGGATGGAGCCGATGGAGCCATCCTCTCCCTGGGGCTGCAGCAGGGAAAGCCTTTATCTAGTGGATGGATCTGATTTAAATTAACCCTCTGGGCAGACTGAAGCCATGGGAGAGGTTAGGACTGTTTGAGAGTTGTGGATCGGGGGAGATTTGCTTCAATAAGGCCTGGGGCTACATGGAAGTCGGTGCTTAACCTGGAAGGGACCCGCTCAGCTCTCTGATCCTGGGGACTGCTCAAGCAGCAGTTAGAAAAACAGCTTTATTTGCGAGTAAGGAAACCGGATCTGGAGGCACCGAGTGATGATAACCACATGCAACCCCAGCGGCTATTTTTCCATAGTCGTTTTTCAGAGCAGAGACACGTTTTCGCATCGTTTCTTTCCCTTGAGTGTAAACAACTCCCTTGCCCAAGACCTTTGTCCCCTTCCCTGGCCACGGCAGCTGTGTCTCCAGCCTGCCTGGTGTCTGCAGAGTGGCAAAGTTCAGCTGCAGCAGCTTTCCAAGAAAGCAACAGCAAAGCCATACCCTCCTCCCCCAGATTCCTTCTCTCCCAACAGCTCAAAGGAAACATCCTAAGCATTTTGTGCGGGGTTTTATGGCTGTGCTGTTGCTTCTATTTTTAATTCAAGGGGGAAAAGACTTGGAGGTATTTATAAACAAAGGCTGTATGAAAACCAGCCTCTTTATCTGTAGTGCTGCGCAGAGTGCCAGTTGCACTTCTTTTACACAAAGCCATGGAGACCGTGGGTGCATGGGAACACCCCTCCCTGCTCACCGTTTCCATATGGCACGGCCGTAAACCAGAACAAAACAACCCAAAATGACCCCCAAAGCTAACCCTAGTGATTACAGCTGCAAAGAGCCAGCAGCAGGCGGTGGGGCAAACCTTGGCGAGTCTGCAGCTTTGAGGAGGGACCTGGCATGAGCAGGGAGCACACGCCGGCATCTCTGGACATGAGGTTTGTTGGGGATACTGAGTCTGGCATTTACTGTATCCCTGACTCAGCCTCTAGCCATAAGCAAATATTGCAGGCTTCCTACCTCCTCGCCTTACAGCAAGTTGCCACACAGCAGACATTTCATTTACTGTGACCTTGTGGAACCAAGTAGTTTTTAAAACATCAGCTCAAGACCAGCTCTTTCATGGAACACAACCACATCCTGAGCCAGATAACATTCTGTCCAGTACACAGATAACACAGTTTGGGTGGAAGAGGTACCCCTGTCTACAGCATGCCTGATGCTGATGGCTACCTGGTATCTCCTCTGCCTGAATCCTTCCTGACCCTGCTCCTCTGCTTGGTAACACAGAGAGCAGTGCTTTTCCACCAGCAACTGCTGAAGCACTTTTGAGGCCACCCCAGTTAACCCAGATAACATAAGTCCCACCAGCATCTTATCTAATGGCATGCATCTGAGATGTCCGTGCGAGAGCAAGTGCTGTGGTTTTCCCACACGCAATGGAGACCAACCGTTTGCTGAAGCCAGGATCATGGCCTGGAGCATCTCTGTGTCAAACTGGTTGTTCGGCCAGGCTCCACCTTCCTCTCCATTCTGGGAGCTACGGGAAAAGAAAAGAAACAGCAAGTTACTGCAGCTCCGTTAGGAGGAGTAGGCATGTCAGAGAGCATGAGAAGCCAAGGCTGCGGGCTTGTCTACTGGTGGAGACGAGTTTGCAGGCTTTAAATCCTTCTATTAAATAACACTTAAGAGTCAAAACACTTTCAGAGGTCTCCATCCCTCTCCAGGCTTTTGAAGAATAACCGCCAATACCAAAAGCACTTGAGGAGGGCTCAGTGGTACTTCCAGCAACACCTACCTAACCCCTGCTGACTTCAGAGAGAGCCAGCAGCACCTCAACACCTCAAAATCCCCCTAGATGCCTTCCCACTAATAATACCACAAAAAAAATGCTGGTCCTAAAGTCCTAGAGCTGCATGCACCCTTGTACAACCAGGTCCTCTGTTCCTTTTGCAGACCAAGTGAGGGGATGGCCCTTTCAAGCAATTTCAGGTCACACCTCTGGTCTGCAGCTTCATTCAGAAGACTGAGGGTGAGAAAACTCCACAGTGCAATGGGATTTGGGATCCCATGGAGCCCGTTGCGCAGCACCATGAAACCTGCTCTGAAGGGAGTCCAAGAGCAGCCACTAGTTCTATGAAGCTGGCAGCAAACAGTCTTGAGGAGGCTGGATCAACAGGGAGAGGAGAGAAAGGAGATGGGTACCCACCTTTGTGCCCTGGGACTGAATGATGCGGGGGCTAAGCACCACAGATTTGACTGGGAAACCCCTGGGGATGCTCCCAGGCTTTGATTAAGGAGGATTTGTGACAGAGGTTACAATCAGCAGTCTGTGTACAGTCTAACAAGCCCTGCTTTCACATTTGCCAGGTGCCAGCTGTGCTCGGCCACCATTCACTGGTGGTGGCACCTCCTCTCTGGGTCAGTGCTGCGCTCCCAGAGCCCCCCCAGTGCCTCACTGCTTCCAGCAGAGACACCTAAACATCTCACCAGCTTCCTGGGTCCTCCTCTGCTCTGACCCTAAATGACCACATCACTCAGACCACCGGTCTCTCCCAGATGAGTGCTCTGCCCACTGGGATGCCAGGATCTGTCCCTTGGTTGTGCGCTGGCTCGCCTGGGACGAGGGCTGCCCTGCTCTTGCAGCTGGGAGCTCTCCAGAAGTGAGATGGGAGGGTTTGAAAGCCCTTCCCCTTGGAGAAACCTAAGCCTGTTTCCCAGGCAAGTGTTCAAACCACCAGGTTACAAGGCACAGAGGTAGCCGCCTCCTCTACTGCTGTGAACCCAGCCCTTGTACCCAGGAGCTGCCAGACCCCAAAGCCCTGATCAGACAGGCTTAAGGACCTGAGATCTGCCCCAGCTCTGGGATGTCCTGCTGGCATCTCCATGCTTGAATGCTCAGCACCCTGCGTGCTGTAAATGCCAACACAGGCACTGCCGCCACCAACTCAACACTGCATGCTGGGCAGCAGATGGGCTCTTCACCACCATGCCGAGCATCCCACTGCCTGAGTGCCCCCAACAGTTGCACCCGCTGCAGCCCTCACACACAGGACAGGCTCAATATGGCCATTTCGGAAATGGGACAGACCCACAGGCACATCCTGGGGGGGTTGTTATCTACCACAGTGACCTTGTAGTGTGGGCAGCTGCATAAAAGCTCTATAAGGAAGGGAGCCCTGAATGCACAAGAGCCTTCCCCATCCTCCCTGTGCAAATGTTCTGCACACATGAAGAAAAACTGCAGATGCCCAGGATGGATGAGAGTGCCCATGAGCTCTGATCAGACCCCACACAGCCCCGCTTAGCTTGGTATGGACCCATTGAGGGGTATAGATGGGCAAACTCCCTTTGAAACACAAGATCTGTATGTAAGTGAGGCACGTGGGAGTGCCAAGACCACACTATCATCCTGTTCCTTCCCCTTCCACATCACCTGGCTGATCCATCCCCAGCCAGGCGCAGGGCACTGCTCTCACATTGGTTTATCTGTGGAAGATGCAAACAATCCCTAACGTAGCAGAGGCTGCCCTGGCATGACACTGCCAACAGCACTGCTTCTGAAATACCTGCTGACTGCTGCAACCCAGGGCATCCCGAAAACTATTTATATCCATCCTCGGCGACATGTGTGGTGGCACAGTTTCAAGAAGGCCAGAAGAGAGGCTTGCTCACCTCGCAAATTGATTTCAGCTCTTGCATGATGCTTGTGCCGAGACTCCTCGGAGGTGGGTACCGCTGCCCTGCGTTCAGTGTTGTGGGAGCAGCATGCAGGCAGCGCAGGCAGCGCAGGCAGTGAGGACAAGGTGGGGACAGCCCTGGGGCTGCAGTGACCTGTTAATGTCACAGGCAGGGCTGGGAATAGAGCCCCGGGCTAGATCCAATAAAGGACTTAGGAACCTAAAATCCATTTCAAACCACAATCCATTCAGCTACCAGTTAACCCCAGCAGCTCCTGCCCCACCAGCTGCCCCTCAGGGCTGGCAGCTAAGGTTCCCAGGTTTTTCAGGGCTGCAGGAAAGCTGGCCAGAAATACCCCGGTGCCTCCCAGCCACTGCTCCTGGCTCTGAGGGCTGCCCCAGCACGCTGATGGGATCCGGGGATGGGGAAAGGGAAAGCACAAAGAAGTGTCAAAATCATTTCTTTCATACATTGTAATATTCCAGCAGTTTGAACTGTGTTTTGAAATCAGAAGTCCAGGTTCAACTCCCTCTTTGACGTGGCAGTGCCAGCATCACATTTTCCACCTCCAAAAAGACTCTTTCCTCCCCTCCCACATCTCCTTCGGGCAACAGGCTGCACTGGACAGAAGCTCCTCCTGCCTCCTGTCAAAGCTGGGCCTCCATGCCCTCGGACAGCAGGAACACATGGAAGGAAAGGCTCACCCTGGAGTCTGGGCATTCACATGGGAGGCAGCACCAGGACCCCCAACCTCACTGAGCTCCCTAACCAGGTGGTCCTCACTCTCCACCTCAATGACCCTTGGCCCCATGGCCGCATGCAGGCACAGACAGGAAAGTCAGCCACCACCAAGCACCAGACTTGACCAGGGCTGAGTTGGAAAGGGAGGGAAGAAGGGCCATGGTCAGTCCCTGAAGCCTAGGAGGGTGTTGAGTGACACAATCCAGCCCCTCCAGAGCACGGCACAAGAGGAATGGCTGTACCAAGAAATGTGTGGGTCTCGTTCAGGTTTGAGCTCATCTTTTAGAAGTGTGTGTCCCCAGGGAAGGGCGACCCCGTGTCACCAGTGAGCAGAGAGAGATTCATCCCCATAGGATGGTGAGATGGGCAGTTTTTCAAACTCTTTTCCTTTCTTCTTGTCTTAGAGAAGGAGTGAACGCATGTGAACTCACATGGTAGACACGGTGCTGGTGGACAAGAAGCTCAACATAAGCAGGCAATGCACGCTTGCAGCCCCGAACGCCAACCGCATTCTGGGCTGCATCAAAAGAAGCGTGGCCAGCAGGGTGAGGGAAGTGATTCTGCCTCTCTACTCCGCTCTGGTGAGACCCCACCTGGAGTACTGCATCCAGCTCTGAAGTCCTCAGCCCAAGAAGGACATGGACCTGTTGGAACGGGTCCAGCAGAGGACCATGAAGATGATCAGAGGGCTGGAGCCCCTCTGCTGTGAGGACAGACTGAGAGAGTTGGGGTTGTTCAGCCTGGTGAAGAGAAGGCTCCGGGGAGACCTTATATCAGCCTTCCAGTCCCTAAAGGGGGCTTAAAGGACGGATGGGGAGGGACTCTTTATCAGAGACTGTAATGCTAGGACGAGGAGTAATAGTTTCAAACTGAAGGAGGGTAGATTTAGATTGGATATTAGGAAGAAATTCTTTGCTGTGAGGGTGGTGAGGTACTGGAACAGGTTGCCCAGGGAAGTTGTGGATGTCCCGTCCCTGGAGGTGTTCAAGGCCAGGTTGGATGGGGCTTTGAGCAACCTGGTCTAGTGGGTTGTCTCCCTGATTGACAGGGGGGATGGAACTAGATGATCTTTAAGGTCCCTTCCAGCCCAAACCATTCTATGATTCTATGATTCTATGACTTCACCAGCACCCACGTTACAGCTATACCCCAGTGTCAGAGGGACAGCCAAAGCCCTACATCCCCTTAATGCCCTGTGGGATCACAAAATCACAGACTGGTTCAGATGGAGAGGCACATGAAGCGCCCAGCCTAATGAAGGTTGGAAGGTCTCTGGTCCAACACCCCACTCAAGACAGGGCCAAGCTTTCAGCTGGATACAACTTTATATTAGAAGCTCAAGGCTCTGAGCAGCCACATTTTGAGTATGAGATTTCTCCATCTCTCTGGCTTCCTGTTCCAGTGTTTGACCACCCTTGGGTGAAAAATGTTTCCTAACTTCTAATCCAAATTTGTCTTGTTGCAACATGTGCCCATTGACCCTCGTCCTTTTACTGTGCACCTTTGACAGCAGTGAGACCCTTCTCCTAGCTCTTGCACCCGCAAGATGAAGGAGCTCTCCCAGCCTCTCCTCCCCTGCCACAGGCTCCGGACCCCTGATCATTTTAGTGGCTCCCATATGGCCATGTCTTTGTTGCACTTGCAAGCCCATAACTGGGCACAGAGCTCCAGGTGTGGTCCCATTAACTGCCAAATTGTGGGCAACCATGTATTCTCTTGACCTGCTGTCTATAATCTTACCAGTAAAACCCAGTATACAGTCAGTCTCCATCACAGCAAGGGTGTACTGGTGACTGGTGTTCAACCTGATGACCCCCAGGTCCTTTTCTGCAAACCTGCTGCACCCAGTGTTCCCAAATTTTCCACAAACAGGCTCAAAGCTGTGTGTCTGCACCCTATGATGCCACACATAAAAGCTATTTTAGAAATGCCTTAGGGTTGCAAAAAATGGTATTGAGCTCACTTCTCTAAGCAGGAAATTCAAGTCCCTCAATTACTTGCAGTGCAATCATCCAGAATTCAAAGGCACAGAAAAAAAACAAGTGCTGTAATCTAAAAACACCCAAAAATAAATGCTCGCATTGGAAAAAAGGCCCACAGCTGATGACCAGACCTGGCCGTCTTCCATGGCTATAGGATGGGATTGTGAATCAGAGCTGTGAATCACTGATTCACTAGCGAGCAGCCTGCCCTGCCCCTGCTCCCCCTGCCTGGGGCAGGCAGACCTCAGAGCCCCCCCTTGCAGCACCACTCCCCGCTCGGCTGCAGCCTTGGGCGCTGCTGCGGGGAGGCTGCCCAGAACGGGAGGGCTGGTTCCTATGGAAATGATTCCAAGGACTGGCTGGTTTTAATACAAATGCCGTTGACTCAATAGGTTTTTTTCTAAAAACCCATCCCCCCATAGGATAGATTTTTTTTTTCTCTGTGTTCAATTCTACTCCACACTTCAAAGCCCAGAAAAGAGCTGGCTTTCATTTTCGGGAACGTTTCCAGCACAGAGAAGACTGGAGGGAAGGAAGCAAACCCACGTTTGAGACAAACCCAGGGACACAGCGACTTAGGGGGGCTCAGGGCATGGTGGACACGAAGCATGGGATGGGGGCTGTGCCAGCAGAGGCAGGTACAGCCAGCGCATGACCTGCAAATGCCTTCATTAAACCTGGCTACCTGGAAATCAGGGAATGCCAAAATGAAAGGCTTGTACTGCAGCCTTGACACAGCCCCACTGCGTGCTGCATAGTGAGGCTGCCCCATTGCCAAGGGCTTCCACGAGCATCTGCCCAAGCAGCACAGGGTGGACCCGGGTGCTTCCCTCACCAGCTATTTTGTGTCACCCCCGGCTTTCGAGCAGAGAATTATTCATTTCCTTGCGGGGTTGCTATGGAGCTCGTCACTATGGCAGCCGAGGGCCCTGCAAACATTTATTTGCACAACTGCCCGTTGGATTCCTGAAAAATTGTTTTCCTCGCTCTGCAGCTGGAAACACAAGCCGTAGCAGCACCACAACAAACTGGAGAAGATTATTCGTGCCAGGGCAGTGCTGTCAGAGCCCTAGGGACTGGAAAGGACGGCCCAGTACCCCAGGGATGAGAACTCGGCACTCTGGGGTTGCCTGGCAGGGCTGCGGGCAGCACTTGGCCTGGGGATTTTCCCAGGATACCCTCAGCATCCTCCTTCCTCTCTCATTTGGGGCTTTCTGGCTCCTATGGCCAGCAGTGCTCCTACCCCAGGGCCCTGGCTGTGTCCAGGCTTCCCCGCTCCGTGAAGGAGGATGTGGCTGGGGTTTCTTTCTCCTCCCAGTCTCTTCCCCTTTCACTCCCATTTGCTGCCCAGCTCTGGCTGCTGCTCCCACTCTCCCATCACCCTCCCCCCGCAGCCTGGCTGGGGCAGCACTCTGCCCTCCCCTCCCCACCCAGCTTCCAAGACCAGGGGAGGGTCCTCAAGCCCATTCCTTCAGCCCCATTCCTGGGCAGCCCCTGATCCCCCCCAGGCTGCTCCCTGTGCCTAACCCCACCTTGCACTGCCGTTTCCTCTCTCCCAGCTTCCTCCAAGCCCTCCCCGCCNGCTCTAGACGGAGGCAGCAGCAGAAGTAAAATCTCAGCCCGTGCATTTATTGGCTGGTAAAGTGACAAGCAAAAGGGAACGGATCCGTCCCTGCCGGTGCTGAGCCTCTGCCGTGCCCAAGGTGTGCTGGGGACACAACCCCATGGGTGGAGATGCAGCCCCGGGGCCAGCATCCCTCTGTCCCACCACCCAC
>VYZM01024916.1:259227-273142 GCA_013398915.1 Dromas ardeola
CAGCCCACAGCCCACCACCCCCCCACCTCCCCCAGCCTGTGAAAAAAATGGAACCAGCTCCAAAATATCCACAATTTCCTGCCTTTCTCCCTTCCTTAACAGAGGATGCTGCTGGCCCTTCCCCCATGCTCCCCCAGCTCCGCACATTCCCTGCCGCTTCCGTAATGCAATCGCAAGGGCTGGAGAGGACCTGGATGAGGCCCAGCTTTAAGATCATGACTTTGCAGAGGTAGGATTGAAAATAGTTAGCAGGCAAAAGGGGGGAAGATTTGCAGCCTCCCAAAGCACTGGTGAGTCGTTACTTCCAGCCAGTGGAGCTGTTGGGATGCTGCTCTGCCATGAAGGCAGAACAAAAAGCCACGATGTCTCTAAAAGAGGGACCAGAGGCAGTGTCCCCCCTCACGGGGACTCTTCCAGCTCTCCTGGATGAGCCAAAGCTGAGATCAGTATTATTTCACCCAGCCCATCCTGCCGCCATCCATGCCCTAAACATGCAGGGAAGGATATTTTGAGAAATTCTTTGGAAAGGTTATTGTGCCTATTTGGCAGATCCCTGCACCTTTGCAGCCGGCCATGGCATGTGCTCAGCTGTGCAGGAAGCAGATGGAGACAGAAAAATTAAACTAATACACGTAGCACCTGCTAAACTACCTAAAATAGCATTTCTATACATAACACTGTGATGATGACGCTGCTGATATTCTGGGGGCTTTCCAGAATGAGCAGCCCGTCCCATCGTTTGGATATTTCCCTTTTTCCATAAAAGACTCCCCAGCTTTTGTCCCTCCTGGCAGGATCCAGGTGGCTCAGACTTCAAGGGCCGTCATAAATGCAGATAAAGGGATTATTGGCCCAGAATGGTCAATAAGGGAAGGAAACATTCAGCCAAGAGGGCTGTGTGATCTAGAAAGAAGCCCAAATATTGAATCTGCTCAGATTTGGGCTGTTAATAGACAAAATGGTGAACCCTGCAAGCAGGAGTGCTCACAGGCATTGTGCACAGCATGGGGGACCAGCTCTGTCGTCTCCTAGCTGTGGATGGGGAGGTGGGGTGGGACCAGGACACATCACTACAAAACCTTCAGCTTCCGGTCCCAGGATCGGCTCAGATCCGCAGGAAGGAGGGAAAGAGAGCAGTTATCCAGGGACAACTTCTGCTCCCAGCGTCAAAACAGCTCCTGCCTGTCCCAGCGCCTCAAATCCACTCCAAAAATTGCACCAGGGGGTTGCAGCCCACGCGCAGACCAAAGCCAGGCTCTGAGCAGACTCATAATGTGTTAAAGCAGAGTTTTCTCTGCAGCGTTTGATAGGAAACCCCAGTCATAGAATCATAGAATCATTTAGGTTGGAAAAGACTTTTAAGATCATTGAGTCCAACTGTAAACCTAACACTGCCAGGTCCACCACTAAACCATGTCCCTCAGCACCACACCTACATGTCTTTTAAATACCTCCAGGGACGGTAACTCAACCACTTCCCTGGGCAGCCCGTTCCAATGCTTGACAACACTTTCAGTGAAGAAATTTTTCCTAATACCCAATCTAAACCTCCCCTGGCGCAACTTGAGGCCGTTTCCTCTCGTTCTATCGCCTGTTCATTGGGAGAAGAGACCGACCCACCTCATTACACCCTCCTTTCAGGGAGCTGTAGAGAGCGAGAAGCTCTCCCCTCGGCCTCCTTTTCTGGGGCTGAACTGGGGCTCAACAATCCCAGTTCCATCAGCTGCTTCTCATAAGACTTGTGTTCCAGACCGCTCACCAGCTTTGTTGCTCTTCTTTGGACACGCTCCAGCACCTCAAAGCAGTGAGCAGTGATCTGATCTTCAACCTTTCCTGTTCCAAGACCCACCAGGGCAACACCAAACCTGGCAGATGCAACCATCTGGCCCTTGCTGGGCTTTCATGGTTTCCTCCAAGGTGTTTGCTGAGCAAAAAACCCACAGTCTGGGGGCTGGCATGGGCTGCATCATTGGGCATGAACAACCACTTCAAATACTCCCCAGAAAGGCAATTTCTTTTCCAGGCTCCTCAGGACCTGGCACAAACTGGTGCGTTGAGCTCTGCAGCCCCAGAGGCTTTGTTGGGGGAGGGGGGAATTCTCCCTTCAGAGCAGAGCCCCTTTACTAGCACAAGTCCTCCTTCACTCAGGGGTCCGCAGTCCACATTAAAGCACAGCAACTCTCAATCTTAGGTGAGCGCTATGTCACTTAGATTATGGCTGTTCCTGCAAAGCGATGACCCCAAAGGGATCTCCAGAGGGTGATGTGATTTGTCAGGCTGCCAGGCTCTGCTCACACCTTCCTGAGGCCCCAGGGTGGCAGCTGAGAACAGCTGAGAGCAGCTCCGCACTCTTCATGCTGCAGAAGCCCTGGAGGAATCACTCAATACTCAAGCATCTGCAAAGGCTGATGAATGCAAACCAGAAGAAGCAGTAATTTTAGCCCAAAGACTGTTACCCTTCTTTTGATCCACCTGCAAAACATGTGGAACCTGACCTAGCAATGCAAATACCACTGTTGGCTTCAACTCTTGTGTGCGTTTGGGATGGAAACTTGAGGATTACAATTACTTCCTAAACTTTCCAGGGTGGCAGTTATTTCTGCTGCTCTTCTTGCCCCCGTCAACGAAAAGCTGAGGCTGGGAACCCTGCACAGCCCAGAAGTGCCAGCAGTTGCTCCCAGGGCTCCTGACTTTCCCCAGGAACTGCTGTGCCACCAGCTTCAGTGCATGTCCCACGAGCTGCACATTCTCCAGGTGACACTGTCCTGAAAAATGTCTCCTTTTCTCTTTTCAACCTGTTTCCCCCATGTTGTCCATCTGCTCGTTCAATTACCCCTGGCTTCTGGAAGCTGTTGAGTGGTTTCAACCACATCCGATGGCCAGGTGGAAGTTTCTGATATGCTACTCTTCTATCACTTACATGAAAATCAACAGAGAAAGACCCTCATGATGTCTCCTGCTAGGGAAAGGCTCAGTTGCCAGCCATGCTTGGTCAGCTAGCTCATCTGTCACTGCTTGTCATCACACAGGTGGCTGGAAATTGCAAAAGCTGCTTGTTCTGCTGCTGGTTCAGAGATGGGCACAGCCTGGGATGCTGTATGGGATGACAGTGATGCTGGGGAGGGGCTCAGAGAAAACAGGAGGCTGGAGATGCTGTGGGGAACAGAGAAGAGGAGCAAAGGAAGACCCTCACTTCATGGTGCGTAGGAGGGCAGCAAAAGCAGGTATTGTGGTGGGAAACACCAGGGACCTGGACAGGCTGGAGGAGTGGGTCCACGTGAACCTCATGAAGTTCAACAAGGCCAAGTGCAAGGTCCTGCACCTGGGTTGGGGCAATCACCAGTATCAGCACAGACTGTGGGATGAATGGATTGAAAGCAGCCTTGCTGAGAAGGACTTGGGCATACTGGTGGATGAAAAACGGGACTTGAGCCAGCACTGTGTGCTTGCAGTCCAGAAAGCCAGCTGTATCCTGGGCTCCATCACCAGCAACATGGCCAACAGGTCGAGGGAGGTCATTCTCGCCCTCTACTCTGCTCTCCTGAGACCTGCCCTGGGGCACTGCATCCAGCTCTGGGGTCCCCAGCACAAGATAGACATGGACCTGTGAGAGCAGGCTCAGAGGACGACACAGAAATGGTCAGAGGGCTGGAACAGCTTTGCTATGGTGAAAGGCTGAAACAGTTGAGGTTGTTCAGCCTGGAGAAGAGAAGGGTCTGGAGAGATCTTATCATCCCTTTCAATACCTAAAGGTGTAAAGGCAGAGAAGGACTTTCTACCAGGGCCTGTCATGACAGTACAAGGGGCAACAGTTTTAAACTGAAAAAGGGTAGGGTTAGGTCAGACATAACAAAGAAATGTCTACGATGAAGGTGGTGAGACACTGGAAGAGGTTGCCCAGAGAAACTGTGGAATTGTTCAAGGTCTGGTTGGACGGGGCTTTGAGCATCCTGATCTAGTGCAGGATGTCCCTGACTATAGCAGGGGAGAGGGGCTAAGTGGATGATATTTGAAGGTCCCTCCAACCCAAACTGTTCTGTGAGTCCATGAAAAGATGCCAGAAGAGCCACGGCAGGAAATGAGTGGGACAAATCCCTGCAATCATCCCTGCAACTCAGCAGTAGTTCTGGAGGGGAGGGAGAGGACTGCTGCAGGCTGCAGCTTGGCCGGCGCCTCTCCCCAGCATGTGCCAGTTTTCACAACATTTTCAATGAATGAGTGAAGAGAAGGTAAATCTGTCAGTGTTTACCCAGACATCTCCACTGGTGCAGGTGTGCGTGTGCCTTAGAGCACTTGCTGCTGTATCCACTATAACATTACACAAACTTGCAACGTAAATTCCTATGGGGTTACAACACCCACAGACACCCCTCTGTCTGCTGGGTTAGCAAGCTGGGGTTATTTTAGGAAGCACGTGCTAAAGCCTGCATCTGTGGCCAGTTGTCTTTCTGCTGTGTATCCACCCCTGTGCTGCGTAAAGCCATGAATGTCCATGTCTCCCTCTGCCTCTGTCCCCTGGCCCCAGCTGCTGCCTGCTCTGGGATGTCCCACCCAGGTACGTACATACAGCGTCCCCTTGGCGGGACCGTGTCCTGATACACTGGGGTGCTGCTGTCATGTGGGACCTCCTGACCACCCCAAATGCACACCAGAAGCCCCCCGAGCTGCAGCCACCCTTTGGCAGTACTTGCATACTCTGAACACCGAGAACACTAGACGATCTGAAAGGTCCCTTCCAATCTAGGCAATTCTATGAACACTCCTGAGAACATTTAAGGGCTATCCTTGGAACACCTTTTTTTCCCTTCCCCATCCCTTACCACGCACAGGCAGACTGCCATTACTCCTGCAAGCCCAGCTCTTGGAGCTCAAGCATGAAAAAAAAATAAAGAATGAAAATCCCTCCTTTCCTTCCAAGCTCTTCTGTGGGCACTGATGCAGCCTTTCCACTGTCAGCCCCCCCCCCCGCCGCTGCAACATCATTCCTCCCTCCGCACAGCCTGGGGGAGGATGGCCGAGGTCAGACAGGGCTGCCGTGATGCTGTTTAATGGGCGAGTGAAGCGAACACCACTATTGGCCGTGTTCAGCCTTGTAGGGGGAGCCTGGCTTGCAACCACTTGGAAACAAGTAACATAGGGAGATTAAGGATTAGTGAAAATAAATGGGGGGCGGGGTGTGAAATAGCACTCTATATCTTCTTTCCATGCTTTGCTCTTCCCTCCCCTGGAGTTACCGGGGATTCTTATGCTGCTCCCCACCTCCTTGTGAGTCCCCTGCCACGGTCCCTGGGGTGCCTCCTGCTTGGGATCTCCTCCTGGCCTAAACACATGGCCCAAGATTGTCCCCACTCCTCCCACAAGCTGCCCAGGACACACCGGCTCTTCCCATCCCAGGATGTCTCACCCTCCCGTGCCCACCTGTGAGCAACACAGAACCCTCCTCACTCCTCCAGGAGGGAAATCCTGACTTGAGCCCGGTGTTTTCCTGAATAAACTGTCACACAGAGATCAAAACAAAGAGCTGCCAGCCAGGCAAGTACCATGCAGGGCACAAGCCCAGTCTCTGTTCCTTTGTTGACTAGTGAAAAAGCAGCAAGATGGGTCCCTCGTACCAGTCCTAGCCCCTTCGTTCTCCCCCCTTACGCAACCCCTGCCAGGGAAACCCCATGGTGACAATCCCACAGGGATGTCCTGCAATGCTGCCGGACTGCGCGTTGGACAATTCATCACTGTAATCTCCACTACAGCCACTGATCTGATTTGTCTAGGAATGGCATCTGCTGCTGGGTATCATTCTGTATTCATTTAAATTTGCCCAGAGACAGCACGGGTGGGGTTTTTTGGTTTTGGTTTTTTTTGGGTTTTTTTTTAGAAAACAAAATACAAACATCATTAAATGAATTAATCTAACCTCCTGTTTCTCCCAAACAAGATTAGTCGAGAATCGCTCTACTCAAGTCTGACTCCCGACCACGTTTTTAAAGGATATTGTCTGAGCTCTTATTTCCTGAACATGTGCACCAGAGCTCTCCTGTGTTTCAGAACAAAGAACAAATTCTCTTTGTTGTCCCATAACAGCGCTCTGAGTGCAGCGATGTAGAAGATCAAGACATGGTCCCTGACTTATTGAGCTTACCCTGAGTTTTGCCTGTGCTCAGATACATGTGGGATTTGTTTTGGTAGACAGGGCTACGCTGAGAAAAGACAGGATTGTTCCCTTCTCCAACTTGATGAAGACAGCAAAGAAGAAATCACAACACGGGTTTAAGCCTGCTTTCTGGCTTCGGGTCTGTGCTGGACTCCCTCCAGGATCCATTCAAACCATTAGTCTAAGCTGCCTTATCTTTATTGCTATTTAATTTGGGTCAGGCAAATGCAGTTAAGAGCACCTCCCTTCTTTTTCTTTTCAGCTAAGAGGTGGCCTGTGTTCCCAAGCACCAAGCAGAGCCCCGCACTTTGGAGACCTCATGGTGCTGGAGAGGTTTGCCTGTAGCAGGAGACACAGTTGTACACGAGCAAACATTGGAAAGAGTAACCACGGGCAGAGCTCAGGCAACTGTCCTTGCACCCTCTTTAATACCTGAACTAGTGATCAGTGCCCGGGGAATTCACACACCAGACATCGAAATGCTGGGGAGAGCATGGGAAGAGCGCAACAGGGAGCAGACTGCTCTCCAGGATCTGCCTGTTTAATCACCAGGGAGATGTCAGGGGCTGGGCACTGAACATATGACAGTACTTTCTATTTCCATCCTTTACTATTGTAACACAGGTTTAGAATAAAAATATCTGCCTTGATTTAACTGAAAACGGGATAAAAGAAACAGAAGAAAAAAAAAAAATCAGCAAGAGCTGTTTCATTGCAAATGTGGAATCTGCACACAGGCAGGTGGGGAAAACCAGCAGGAATTAAAATCCACTGAGTTATTGCAGTACCAGCCTGTACTCTGACAAAGCCCCTCTCCAAACCCGGGGCCACCCTGGGCACCCCGTGCTATGGGAACCCCTGCCACAACAGGCACTAACACGAGCTTTTCAGGTGGCTTTTTCAGGGACTACCATGGGAACCCTGGCCACGCAGACCCTCAGGAGCAGCATCACAGCTTGTCCACCAGAACCAGCATGTGGTGCTACATCAGCTCCCCCCACATGAGTCTGAGGCCGTCTTTTCTTCTCCTGCCCTGCCTCTTGCCACTCTACATGTTGCTGCTCCCACTTAGGCACTGGGAAGAGGATGGAGCTTGTAAAGAGCTTCAGGCAGAGGCTGAGGGCTGGGGTAGGGGTCACTGTCCCATGACCTGGGAAAAGGTCCCTGTCACTGAGCTAAGTAGGTCTGCAGTGCATCAGCTCTGTGCTTTGAAGAGCTCCAGCATGATGCTAGAAGAGGGAGCAATAGAGCTTGCTCTGATGGGGCTCATTTACTCACTTCTTGTAGCAAAACTACTACAGCTACTCTGGTGCACTTCTGTATTAACACGGCTTTCCAGTTAATTGTCATTTGAACTAGAGCGTAAACAGTTGGAAAGATTTTTCTTGATTAAAATATTGTCAGTGATGGGGAATTCAACAGAGCTCCGACAAAACTGTTCCAGCAATAGCCTTGTTGTTAAAAGTCCATGGCTGTTTTCTAGTGGGAATGCTTTATACATTTTACATCAAACCCTCATCCCATTTTGCCTTTGTCAGCTAGAAGAGCCTAGTAACAAAATTTAATTGCTACAACAAGTTAACTATAGTAGTCTCTTAATTTTCTGTTAAGCTAAATTATCGAGCCAGACCCAGGGAAAGACTCAGACACAACCTGCAAGCTCCGACACTGAAATCCAGGACCCGATGCTCCCTGTGGCACTGTTTAAGCCTTCACAGGAGCTGCCCAAGCGGCCACCAGGAATGACAAAACACAGAGGGGTGAGCTTCTCTCTTTTCCACAGACTTACGGTGCCTGACCCAGCCAGCCAAGGAAGGACAGCATCTGAATTTTCTCCTGGTTGCTCCAAGGGTATAATCCCTGGGTACACCCCAAGAGACATAATCTTTTCACATATAAATTACCCCAGAGGAGTTTCCTCATACACAATAACGTCTGGTTGGGGTATTCACAGAGGAAGGTGGACTCCCACTTTAAGTCCTTTCTTACCCTGATGGTACTCAAGGACGTTCACCCTCTGGAGACGACCCCTGCCCCTGCCTGTGAACCAGGAAGAAAAATGGGAGAGGCACACGGTGCCTGCTCAACATTTTCTTGTTGACGCTTTCTCACTGTGTGCCAAGACAAGCAAGCTTTGTTGGGCCAGGGCCAAGGGGGCGCACGGTCAAGAGAGGGGTGGTCACTTGGGAGGCAGGTCTCTGCTCTGCTGCCAGGGCTTCTTACCTTTTTGGTATCACACATAAATTGGCAAAAATTCAGCCATGGTTTTAAGAGCAAGACCAGACCTTAGGAGACCTCCTTCCTGTGAGGCTCCTGACTCATTAGATTTAATTCCTTCATCCTTAGCCTCTCTCTATCCCATTGCCCACCTCCAGCAGGAAGCGTGCAGAGGGCTCCTCACCTGGATGAACTAATGAACCACCCCGTGTTGGTGATGGTACTTCCCAAGGGATGCAAGAAAGGTTCCAAACTCCTCAACAAATGGAGTTGGATCCGGGGCTCCCAACCCTGATTCAGCCAGACTAGCCCTCAGAGGAAAGCACGTACAGTGACATTTCATGAGGTACCTGCTCCTGCCAAGTTAGATGTGGCTACGACACATTTCCTAGAGGGGCCTTTGGGGACCTGGGGCTCACCTACTCAACTTCTGCCTGACACGGGGGCTTACACAGCAGCTTGGCACTGCCAGAGCAGGCGATACACTTCAGCAGCACAGAGCTCGAAGTTCCACGGCTGGTAAAGGGACTCACACAGTTATTTCCAGTGGCCTCCCTGCAGGAGGAGGAATCAAGATTTTGGACTCAGAATCTGGTCTAAATGCTCAAAATCTGCTTTAGAAGAGAAGCCTTTCTCTGTGAAGCATGTTTGCCAGTCCTTTAACCATCTCACAGCTTCGCCTGGAGCTTGCCCTCCATTCCTGACTGTCTTTCTTGAGCTGTAGACACCAAACCCACGCACACCATTAGAAACAACAGCTGTTACATCACCATCATGATCGAATAGAGCTGACACAGAAATAGCCGTATTTCTGACTCTTTGGCTGGACAATTCTACCAATGACAGGGAACACCCATCCTCAGAACTGCCAGTCACGGAGTTTACAGCACTGAAAGTGGCACACAAAGGAAATAAACCTTCCCCGGATACATAAATACAGAAAGATGCACTTACCCACTCGTTCCAGGTCTCTGGGTTTGAGAGAAGCGCCAGTCTGTGTTAGGCTGAGCTTGCTGCAGAGAAAATAGAAGAGTTTTAATACCTCCATTCTTGCCTTTGAAAATGAAAGCGAACTGATCCTGGATTTTTTCAGTCTGGAATATCAGCATGTTCCTTCCAAGTAAAGAAAATCAATTAGAACAAAAAGAAAGCTTCCCCCCTTCTTTCCTGAGTATTTTTGAACCAGCATGAATACTGAAAAGCATGACAAAAACTATTCAGTGAATAATCTTCCAAAGCAGCTCAGGAAACCAGGCTGTGAAAGAAATGAAGCATGAAATAAACTGATAAGGGCATCAATTCAGCAGGAGCAATGGTACCAAAGTAATGAGCTTGGAGGAGTAAGGGGGTGGGGGTGGCAGAGTTAATTGATACTGAGAAAGATGTTTTTAATGCCAGAAGGTAAAATGATAACAAACCTTCCTAATCTGTCCTTCTTCTGTCCCGAAAAAGGCCTGCCTGAGATCTTGATTTCACACATAGTTTTTGAATGACTTTTCCTAGATGCTGTGGCCCTTGACCACTACAATATTTTTCTGTCCACAGAGAAAATAATAAATTTCCGACAGCAAAAGAAAAAAAGCATTATTTGTTTAGGAGACACACTAAACTTCAGACACAGCAGCACAGTTTGTAACTTCATTAGTAAGCCCCCGTATCGCTTTCTGCCTGTGTTATTTTACCATCAGACAATGGACAGTCTGTAAACGAGGAAGGACATGAAGCAGGCTTGTATATTCCTGTTTGAATCACGCCTCTGTGAAAGGCACTAAATAGCAGAACTGTTTTCTGTCTGGAAGACACATACTTCCGAAAATCATAATCTTCTTAATGAACTCCCGAATGATAACATGCTACCTGGAAAGGACAACATTTCTCGCAGTTACCTTAGGAATCAGCAGTTCATAGTCCATACAGTGGAATATCAATTTTATAGGATTATTCTGCTTGTACATGCAATTACTAAGGAAAAGTGAAGACGGGTACAGCTGACCTAGATTTTTATTTAATAGATGTGATTTCACTAATTTCTTCACAGCTTTGATGATTCTTATGAAAGAATATATTAGAATAAATTACTCCCCTAAAGTAGTCACCACTGCTACCCATGCGGAATGCAAATTAAGCTGTTTAAATACTTGCCCTGCAGATTTCAGATACACATTTTTGCACACGCTGACACACAATCCTGCACCAGATAAGCCCTTCCCAATCTATATTTTGAATTCCTGTTGTAATTACCACTTTCAAATTTAGGGCAGGCATTTACGGCACAAAATTACTTTGCTTTTTATGTCCCAAAGTTATAAAAGCTACAGCTAAATACAGTCACCTACATCCATATTTAGACATCTGAATACAAGTGGCTGAAGTTTTCAAAGCACGCCACTGCCTAGGTCTCTGTAAGCCCAAGGGCACATAAGGTCACGAGGATCTTTGCGAAAAATATCACTACGTTCAGTGCTGAATGCTGAATTTAGCCCCTTGCTGGACACAACCTAGCTGAAAAACGATCCCTTGCCAGGACACAAACAGTAATTAATAGCACCTGGGGAGTCAAGAAATGAGAAATTTCTACAATGCACCTCTAAAACAGAGCAAAAGCAACACTGACAAACTTTGCTTTCATATAACCTCCTCCCGCACCGTGGTTCGTATGCCGTGCAGAATAAAGGGGTTAAACAGAATCGAGAAGTTAAGCACCAAAAAACCATGTTCCTAACCATGCTAAGAATCGCTTTAAAAAGAAAAAAGTACGAACGGGGCCAAAGAAAAACTCTCCACTTCTACAAACACACAGTCTTTGATTTTACAGTGATGCCCAGCTCCTTCCCCCACCTCCATCAAGCTGAGCCAAAGCTTTCACCTGCCACCTCCCAGGAGGTGACAGTGACACACATTCCCTGAAGCCACCTTCTTCAGTGGAAGGACAGCCAGAGAACAGACACCTAGCCTGGATATTATGGACCATTGCTCTTAGCAGACAGGACAGTAAGAAAGACCCATCTCTTACCCCATCGCAAGGACTCGCTAAGGTGCTGGTCACCTGCTCATAGGCAGCCACGGTCTCTGCGGTGCTAGAATGGCTGAAAGGTTTTACAAAGAGGAAATCGCTCTGGTCAGACATGGGCGAGAAACAAGAGGTGTAATTCTGTGGCTGGGAGGTCAAGCCCGCTCCTCCCACGTCCAGGTACTTGATGAAGCCATCTGGCTTCATCTGCCCACGGAAATGGGAGGCAGGCTTGCGGCCAGTCCCTCGGCAGCAACCCACGAAGGTCCAGCTGGCAGTGCCAGCTTTGAGACACCGAGCAGCCACCACTGCAAACATCACGCAGGACACAAGTGAAATAGACACCAGGGAGATGATGAGGTAAAGTGTTAGGTTGTTATCCTTGGGAGAAGATTTGGGGAGGTCCAAGGATTTGGAGAAGTCCTGTATGCTGTTTTCCTCTGGAGAAATGACTAATACCACAGAGGCCGAGAGGGACGGTGTCCCATTGTCCCTCACTTCGACCACCAGCCTGTGGGGATCTTCTGACTCCCTAAGAGCCTGTGCAACCCTTATCTCTCCAGAGCGGCGTTCCACTTGGAAAGGAAAAGCCTCAGCATCCTCCTGCAGCTGGTAGGAGAGCCAGGCATTATGGCCACTATCAGCATCAACGGCTACAATTTTGGTGACCAGATAGCCAGGTTCTGCCAAGGCTGGGATGGTCTGGTGGAAGGCAGAGCCCTTGGGGACGGACGGGTAGACAATGGTGGGGGCATTGTCGTTCTCATCCAGGACGAACACATGGACCACAGCAGTACTACTCAGCGCAGGAGACCCAGCATCCTTCACCTCTATGGGCACCTGGAACACTTTATCCTGCTCATAGTCCAGAGCTCTCACAGTGTAGATGGTGCCATTGTCCTGGTCTATGCGGAAGTAGGTTGAGATGGGTACATCCTGCATCCCGTTGTGCAGGATGGAGTAAGAGAGCTTGGCATTGCTACCCTCATCGGGATCAGATGCTGACACTGAAAAAACAGAAGTTCCAGGAAGAGCATTTTCCTGAATGTGAGCTGTATCAAAAGGGCTGGAGAAATTTGGTGCGTTATCATTCACATCAGCAATTTGGAGGTAAAAGGTTTTTTGCGTGGCCCTCTGTGGGGACCCTGAATCCACAGCCCTCACCGTGATGTTGTATCCACTGGCCTTCTCCCGATCAAGGGGACCATTTGTGACCAGCGAGAAATGCTCTTTAAAAGATGACACCAGTTTAAATGGGAGCTCTTTCGCTATCTGCAGACGGACCTGCCCATTGTCACCAGAATCGCTGTCTTTCACACCAATGAGGGCAATCACAGTGCCCGGGGTTGCGTCCTCCAGCACTGGACTGGAGAGAGAGGTCAGCACAATTTCTGGGCTGTTATCATTGACATCGATTAATTCCACTCGCAGGTGACAGTGTCCTTCCATGGCTGGGGATCCCTTGTCCCTGGCTCGAACCGCAATCTCATAAGCACTGGATTCCTCATAATCCAGCAGGCCTTTGGTTCTGATCTCCCCTGTCCGGGGATCTAAGGAGAACAGCTTGGTGAATTTACCAGGTGCGTTATTGCTAATTTTGAAAGAATATTCCACGTCCCCGTTGGGACCTTCATCTAGGTCGGTGACATTCAACTTGGTAACCAGAGTGCCCACTGGCATGTTCTCCTCCAGATATACCGTGGATATGGGTGGGTCGCAGACAGGAGGGTTGTCATTTGCATCCAGGACATGGATGGTAACCTTGGCAGTGCCAGATTTCACCGGATTCCCTCCATCCAGGGCTGTCAGAGTTAGGTGGTGAACAGCCACTTTCTCTCTATCCAATGCTTTTTCAAGTACAATCTCAGGCATTTTAACACCATCTCCTCTCACATTGATACTCAGGGCGAAATGCTCACTGGGGCTGAGCTCGTAGGTGGAGATGGAGTTGGAGCCCATATCCGGGTCTTCTGCTACCTCCAAGGGTAGCCGAGTCCCAGGGTTGGCTACCTCAGTGATCTCCAAGACCACCTCCGGCTTGGGGAACTGGGGCGCGTTGTCATTCACGTCGAGGACGTCCACCTCAACACGGTGGAGCTGGAGGGGATTCTCCATGACGAGTTGAAGGTGCAGGGAGCACGTGGGGCTCTGCCCACACAGTGCCTCCCGGTCCAGCCTGCTATCGAGGAGCAGCACACCCGCCGCCAGGTCCACCTGGAAGTGTCGCTGCCCACTCTCGCTTACCAGGCGCAGGCTGCGGGCGGTCAGGCTCCGCACCTCCACCCCCAAGTCCTTGGCCAGGTCGCCCACCGAGGAGCCCGGCTCTCGGTCCTCGGGCACGGAGTAACGGAGCTGGGCGCTGCCGGGAGCCGGCAGGCAGGAAAAGGCTGCGAGCAGCAGCGGGAGCAGCCATGGCAAACTCCGTCCCCGGAGCATCCCGTGCCGGGCGTGCGAGCGGAGCAGCGCGGAGCGGCGCGGAACGGCGGCGGCAGCTCCGCGCAGCCTCCCCCCGCCTCCCCGCCCTCGCTGCCTGCCCCGGG
>VYZM01024919.1:0-10091 GCA_013398915.1 Dromas ardeola
AGATTCCGTGATTCCGTGAAAAAGCAATGTAAAAAAAACCCCTAACAAAATACAATAACTGAAATAATTGAAATGATTGGATGTCATTGCATAAATGGTGTGACTTATCTAATAGCTTCTTGTCACTCATCACTTTGCTACGTGAGTGTTTTCCCCAGTGAATCAATAGTGAAATGATTTCTCAGAGGACATCCCAAAATGTCTTGTTATTCCCTCTTACTGGGATAAGAAATTCTGTTTGGGATAAGATTTCATTTTTTTCAGTCAGTTTTAATCACCAGCATTTGTAGCTAGCTAACATTCATTAATATTTAGCATTGAAATTTATCATCCCCTACTGAAATGTTAACACTACATTCTGTTATCTCTGCCAGTAAATTTACTCCAGTTTCTGTCTGTCTGCAGTTCAGAAAATTTCTGAGTCAGAGATTGTGTTCAAACCATAAACTGAATGCTTAGTGTACCTTTCTTCCATGAATTTGTCTCAGTGCTTTTGAAACACAGTTGTACTTTGATCTGCTAAACTTCCTATAGGAAACGGTTCCATAATTTTAGCATACCTTTGTGAAAAAGTACTTCACCTTGCTTGCTGTAAACCTGTTGCCCTGGGGAGGGTGCGAGTTCTTATGAGATGAAAAATAGCTAATAATTGATCCCTTTTTATAGTCTCAATAATGTTTGTAGCTTTTCATACATCTGTTGCATTCCTTTTTGTATATCTTTTTCCAAGCTGAAGAATTCTAGCGTAGCTGTATTGTGTACCTCTGATCATCCTCACTCTTCTCAGTTCCTTTTCATTTCTAATGTAATCATTTTTGACTGTGGCCTGAGCTACTCCCAGATTCGGGGATCAATGCAGTGACATAACGGCTTTTTGTTTTGATCTTTCTTAGATCCTTTCCTTATAATTCCTAATATTTGATTGCCTTTTTGAGTTATCTTTCTAGCCTGTGCTAATTTAAGATATTTTCACAACAGCTGAGAGATTTCTTTCTTGATTGGTAACAGATAATTTAGTCTCTATGATTATGTCTGTAAAAAATTTCATTTGCTGTGTTACCACTTGGCCACTCAGTATTACAGGACATGCCTGTAAATCTCATATCATGCTCTGAATAATTTTGTGACATTCACAAGCATTCTCACCACGCTGTTTGCACCTTCTTTATCCAAGTATTTGAAAATGTATTCAATAATAAAGAACCTGTGAGACTCTACTGATAACATCTCAGTATTTAGAAATCTGGCCATTTATTTCCACCCTTTTCCCCTTACTTTAAAATATAAATCCATGTAACAATCTTCCTTTATTTTTCCTCAACAATTTCTGAAAATCTTGTTGAATTCCAAATATTTATCATTGAATCTATTACTCTAATTCATGTACTCACAAAACAGTACAGTAGACAGAAATCTCTATTACATGAAACCAGAGTCTTGCATATTTTAAACAGCAGCTAGAGGTGCCAATTTTCAACCTGCACAGTGATATTCATCAGAGTGCACCTTGGGAACAAGCACAATTCTTCTAAGTTACTAAGTATACTTGAACAAATTGCTTACAGTTGATAATAGTGAAGTACATTAAAAATTATATTATTATCAATGCACGTAGAATTGAGTTGCAAAGCAGTTTATAATTCAATTTTGAAAGCTTACTGCATCAAAAGTGAAAGAAATACTAGAATTGTTTTTTCATGAATTACATTGAACTTCTTAAAAATACCATTCATAAGGTGTCTGGCATTAGACACCATCAAAGGCTTTTTGCTGGCACTCTATTTTAGTCATATTCATGGTGGTGCAGATGGTCTTTTCTGCTTCACCAAGTTAATATGACCACGTTATACTGCATTACTGATTTAGCTGTCTAACTGCAGTTCAGCTGGAAAGAATACTCAGTGAGAATTTTGCTTCTTGCTAAGACTCTTGGGCATGAAGTAGAAAACTTAAATGATTAGCTTTTTGCTATTCTTCTGTAAACTGTAATAAATGGTCTCAAGGTTAAAACCCCTATTTCCTGCGTTTTAATCCAAATATTCTTTAGAGGAGGAGTATTATTATTAATAATATAAGCAACCCCTGCTTTGCGTAGGTATGGTGTCAGAGCAGATTTATCTTGGCTTACAATACTAAAACATTTTTGAGATGCAACTAGCTATTTACTATAAATATACAGATAATGTTGCATTAAATTCCTTATGATTTATTGAAGTTGAAGACTAGATTGCCAAGTTCTCCATAATGCTGAGTCAGAGATTTGTGTAATTGTGGCTTGCTAAGAGCAATTGAGGAAAGCAGTTGAGTCTGAGTCACAATTCCAGGCTTACAATCCACCTCCTCCTTTCAAACCTTGCTTCACTGAATAAGTAATTTGCAAATGAGTTAATCTGTTGGTTGCATTTATTCTCTGTGCTATCTCAGCTAACCCTTAGAGTTTCTAAATAGTAGAACTCAGTCCAAAAACATACTGCAGATAAGAAAGGACACTTCTAAATTTTTCACAGATGTAGTTATCTCCAAAGTTCCAAATTCAAATGGACTTTTCTTGCCTTCTGAAAGCCTTTTTTAATGCTGTCTCATATTTTGGGAGATCAAAAGAGAAGATATTTAGAATTCATGGAAATAAAATGTTTTGGTTAATAGTTTTGTGAAAAAAAGTGCAGGAAAAAAACCTGTCTCGATAAGAAAAAATAATAGCCTTGCTTTTCCATAAGTATTGAAATGGTAAATGTTAAAATTAATGGAAAATTGCAATTCTTTAATACTAAATGCCATCATATAGAATTTTGTGGCAAGGGAAAAAAAAAAGGGAGAATGAAAATTGGTTCCAAAAATACCTTAACACTTACTATCATGGTTGCAAATTTCCTGCACCATGAATACAAACTTCATTTTGAAAATGGGGTATTCTAGCAAAAATGTAGTTGAATAAGGATTTCTTTAGTAACCCAATACACTTATGTGGCAAGTAATTCCCCTGTCTGTTCTGTGCAAGCCTTCTGTAACAAGGAAGGAAAATGATATTTGGCCTGAATATTGCCTTGCTACAGTGAAGGTACTACTCAGACTTCTAGTGATGAAAATTTATACTTACATACTAGACACAGTGGCAAAATCAGAGAAACGCCTACAACTGAGAGAGCTATACTTTCACTACAATTTCTTTAGTGGTTTTAGCATTACTGGTAGATGCTATGTGCTATCCCAAAGTCTGTTTAGCTGATGTCAATGCACATGGGATTCTTAGTTTCCTGTCCTGGTCACTGCAGAAGGGTAACCCCAAGAGATAGCAGCTGGGAGGTGATAAAGGCTCCTCAAAGAATTGCTCAGCCAGTTTTTGTAGCATCTCTAGTAGCATTGTTACTTTCATGCTGATGCAGAGAAGTAGTTATCCAGAAACCAGTATCTGAAGTTGCTTTCAGTAAGTCAACCAAAGGGAAAACAAATGGTAGCTGGTCTCAGGTTCCCTAGCTGGGAGCTAGATTTACCTCCTCTAGATTTAGACTTTACAAAGTCAAACCAAAGGAGCTATATGCACAAAAAGTTTACACAAGATAAACTAAGTGAGATGTAGGAACTTTCAGAACTGTTTCCTGGTATGATGTACCACCTGTCCTAGCCTGAGGACTAAACCAAACTCTGAGCTGCCCATGTTCAGGTACAACTTGTTAACTGTGGTAGAGTGTTGGAGAAAATCAGGTCTTGTAGAGTTTTATCATAGTGGATGACAGGTCTGGCTGTAATATGAAACATATGTTAGTTTTTCAGTATATAAGGTTAAAGAATACAACACACACATCCACAAAGGTCAACCAATTCTAAACAGAGAGAGATTTCTTTGATAAGGACAGGTAAGGTAGGTCGATTACGACAGATTATCCTCCAGACCATGGGTTAATTCAACAATACTTTTGTTCTGAAATTTCCCCAAACAATGAGCAAAATTACTTTCACAAAAGGAGCACAAGGCAGCCCTTTGCTGAAAGATGTTTTGACGATTGAATGCCTACTGTCAAGGAATTTTCAGGATCAGAAATAAAGACACAGGCAATTATTGAATTGTTGTTCAAAGGCTTGGAAATGCCATCTAACAACTCATGCAACAGACTGAAGGAAACAATTTCTTTTGAGAAATGGAATCCCTAAATGCTGACCGTCTGAAATATCAGCAAATGCTTGAATGTACTCTGTGCAAACACTGAGGCATGTGATGCTGCCTTATTTTCGGTCTGGGCTCAGTAAGCCTTAGGACAGAGAATTACAGCAAGAGCCAATTATGTTTTCCTTTCATTTCTTTTCCCCAAAACGTAGAGAAGCATACATAAGTGGATCATTTTCTTGCTCTGCTCATTAAATAATCTTCATATCTTTTCAGACAGGAAAAGGAAGGCATATCCAATTATTAACTTTAGAAGCTTAAATTTATAATTCTCAGATACTGCATACACATTTTTTTTTTTTTAATCCTCCAGTATGGTCTACTTTAGTTTTGGCACTTCAGTTCTTCTTCCTTTAGTTTTCCCTAAAATTCAAGGTTGCACTTGAGTTCTATCAGTATTAGTAACAGCAATCTTCTTTATGTTTCCTTCTAAGTGAGAAAGTTGTTTTGTCTCTGTGCTGGTGATGGCATATTTTTGTCTTCAGGCTATACTTCTCCTAAAAGGTACTGTTGAGAATGGCCAAGAGAATAATATGGCTCCAGATCCTCCTGTCTACACATAGGCCTCTGAGGTTGCCTGTCAAAGCATGAAAGGAAGGGATTGAAGTCTCTGGCTACATGTAGGTCTATGCTGCGTGTGGTTGACCAGTGAGTTTAGTCTGAATAATTTTGTGAGGGTCTCTCTCAAAAGACAGAATGGTTATATCTTTGGATGTTAATATGAACCTGTACATTTACCTGTCTGGTTTTCATCCCATATGTTGATAGAGATGTCATTTTATTAGATCTTATTCATTATGTTAAGACTATACGAGTTACAGTGTTTTTGGAAAATGCCACAAGAAAAAAGAATTTTTTTTCCCCTCAGAATGAGATTTTACTTCTTGCATTTTTATTTCTTAGACATAATTAAAAGTGGAAAAGAATAAAAAAGTAAATAACTGCAATTAAATAGAATAGCAAGCATCACAACAAATACTATATGTAAAGAATTCATCAAATAGCACAATATTTTGCTTTCTTGCTAAGAATATGGTGGGTTTTTTGGTAGCTGGAAAAAAGAATTCATTCCATCTATTAGATCAAGTTATCAAGAAATTCTTGACCCTTCATGACCTTGGTTGCCAGACTTCATAGAATAAAAAATAATTGCTTTTGTCTAAGACAGGAAGCCTGAAGAAGTTCTCTTTATGTTTTAACACTGAATTTATATACCGCTACCAAATGCTGCAGTGTGTTTTGTCTCATATATTGATAGAAATTTTTTTATGCTCTGCATACAAGAACTTTCAGTGATAATGAGCTGAAAAATATCACTACATTTGGATTTTATAGGTCATATAATTATACTAAATTTAATAGTTTAGCTGTTATATCTATAGTTTTGCAGAATTAAGTATTCAGAGAGTGAGAGCAAGAGCCATATTTTGACTTGCACTCTTCTAGAATGATATAAAATGTAATGAGATCTTGAAATAATAGAACCAGAACAAAGCAATAAAAGGACTTTAGTAGATAGAATTTTAGAAGATAGATTTACCTGAAGAAGAGCCACTGGAAAGGTTGTTATCATCTGAAATACAATTAAACTAGATTTACAAAAAGCTTTAGCTTCAGAAGAAACAGATTCAAAAAATAAACAGACTATTAAGAAAAGGAGGTAGAATACCAAATTTCCACACACTTTAGAAGCAAATTCACGTAGCTTGAATTCATATACAATATATGTAATCTGCAGAAGAATTGTTCTAAAAGTACATTGCCTTTTTATTTGGAAAATTTAAGAACTGTTCCATTAAGAAGTACTTTGATAATTACTAAGTTTGTTGCATAGATCAGTATGTTTCCAATTACCAGGTTTTAAAGTTGGCTAAATTTTCAGACAGAAAACTAATGTAGATGTATCCAGACTAACGTGCTATTTCTCATGAAATGGAACTTCTAATTTCTAAGTGATAATTTCTTTGTTAGAAAATGCCAGTTTTTTTTGGGAAGAAACTTATTGAAAAGTTGAAGAATTCATAGTCTTAGGAATAATAAGCTTTATTCACTGACACTTGTTCAAAGTATAACCTTAGAAAAATTTTATATTCCTCATAAGGCTCACTTATTTCATCTCTTCATGGGAAGAACTCCTCAGGACTATGTGTCTTTGCCAATTGCTTTCAGGTCTTTGAGATGCCCAACTTGGCTGCATGCTATGGTCCTTAATGTAGTCAAGTAACAATGATAGGATTTTATGCCTGAGAAATAAGACACAGTGGTGGTAAATCTTCTTAATTTTATCTATAGATCTATTTTGTTTGCTTATCTTAAAATAATGTCTGCTCTGTGTTGAGTAATATAAATAACAAAACATATTCATTATGACCAGTGACCATCTGAAAGCTTCTCAAATCCATTTAAATATTTTTTTTCTGCTGTGTAGTAGAGTCCTCTTTGTCTAAGCTTGAGATGCCCTGAATAGTTTTGATTGCTCCCTCTCCAAGGTTAAAATCTCTAATGCAATTTAACAAGTGCACAGATGTGTTAAATTCTCTGTGCTAGTGCTTATTATGAATAATAGAGACATACGTGTCTCTCTTCTATCAAAGAATGATGCAAAACTCACTGCCTTTATACTTTCCTGAGGCTACGTATTATAATGTGGGATGCCTTTGCAAAATCATTATCCTAGGCTTCAAGTTGCCTCACAGAACCCACCTGTTTTAAATGTCCAGAAAAGAACAAATAGATAGGAGACCTGTTAAAAATGAATAAAAATACATGGCTGGAAGAAACCTCCTGGATCTAGTTCAGTCTAAGAAGCCTTTTCATACTCCTCACATTTACTGTGTATTTATTTAAATAGCAAAAGGAAAATTTGCAGGGTGTCTGCGTAGCCAGAGTATTGTCAGCTTGAGTTCATCTTCTCGTCCAGTGAGCACAAGTCACCTCCACTGAAAGCTACTGAAAGCTGTGTCGTTCCCTCTTTTGGATTTGTAATCTCTTTAAGCAGAGATTGCCTTTTTCTTTGTTGAATGTTTGTACAAGATACAGCACAATAGCTCTGTGATCCTCGCTGGTAGAGGCCATAACGCAAACAGCTAATTACAGTGGCTAGAATCCAGGGAGGCTTCCTTTCTGATCTGAGCCCCAACAGTAACTGTCATGAGGAAACAGAAATACAGCCACCCCACTTGTATTTTCTCTGTCTGTAAAAGACGACTAATAGAATTTATTTATCTTAATGGCTGTTCTGTTAATTAGGCAGTTAGGTATTTGTGGAGCACTTGAAGGTGAAAGTACCAAAGGTTCTTCTGTCTTTTACTGGCAATTGCTGTTTGGCTATATTCCTTTGCTAAGAGTTCAGCACTGTCTCAGTTCACCTAACATTCACTGTAATTTACCTTGGAGACAAATACACATATTGACACTGGGGCTGTCAGAAGCATGCTGCTGGTTGGCTAGGTAGAAACCTTTGCCCTCCTGGACACAATTTTTCTTGACTAGCCCTCACGTATGATGAATTTGCTCCCAGTGGTGCAGCTAAAAATAAGACCCTGGACACATTTCTCATTACATTTTGGGCAAAGTCAGGGGGTTACTATTGCTTATATGTGCCACGTTCTATGTGGCAAACTTGTATGCATCAAACAGCATACAATATTTCACGACAACATTGTTATCCAGATATGTTTAGAAAAAATACATGCTTGCCTCTCACTAAGCTGCTGTGCTTACTTATATAGCAAAGTGCTCTGCACAGAGGAAAACAACATTTTTTGAGTTAACTGTTTGACTTAAAGGAAAGGCCTGTTTTGAATTTCAGTTGTGATTGCTTGACTTGCAACTTCAGTGAATGCCGTGATCTCTACTCTTGAGATGTAACTCCATTGCTAGGACCATGATAGAGGCAAACTTGGTGAAATGTAAGCAGCTTGAAGAATCTCCTTGGTTATAGTTTTACCCGTTTTATGAATATTATTAGCCTGTTTATTTTGTTTGAACCTTAACCAAAAATTATGCATTTATTATATGTATAACAGATCCTGTAATTTCGTTTAGAGGAAGAAACCCAAGAAATTATTCCAGGGTGTCTTTAATAGGCTTATAGATTTTGAAGTGATAAAATGATAAGACAATCCTCAAATATCCCTCTTTGTCAGAATGCAATTACATGTTTAATCAAATAACTTTATGGCCTTTCTCCCATGAGGTAATGAACACTGTGTTAGGGAACCAGTATTAGCTTATAGGTTAATACTTCTAGCTAGTCAAAATGAAAAAAACTTGTGATAAAGTTACCTCATCTGACTTCACCTATTTTAGCATACATATCAATAGGAGTTTTACTTTAGACAGGACTGGAGTAAATGTTAAAAAAAGCACTTTTAGGTCAGTAAAAAAGCAGCATGCTCTAGGTGGGGCAGAAAATGACTCAGAATTAAAGTTCTGAGAGGCTTTTCTCATCTTGTGGATGTGTATACATTACAATTCCACAAATGGTCTACTTTGAGTAGAAAAATCATAGCAACATTCTTCATATTGAAGTCAGTATCTGCAAATCTATGACTTTCTGTCAGTGTGAAATGGCTGCTGATTTTCTCTGTGTTCAGTCCGTGTCATGATTGATTTTGATATTTTGCAGTTACTAGCTTTACAGACACAAAGTATTTGACAGCTTTGAAGAACAGAATCAGGTGCCAGGAGCAAATGTTAAGTTACGCCACTAGTTCTGTAAATTTCTGTAATGTTTCTGTAACGTAAATTATTGGAACGTTTGGCAGATTTGGGAATAAAATTGGACACTTACATTCCCTTTCCTCAACAGATGATTTGATAGCCATATTTATATACAGAAGTTATAGTGGCTTAACACTTCATAATGAAGAGTTTAATGAAATCTGTACAACACACTGTACAGGAATTCTAATCTTATCTTATTTTGGTTAACAACTTTTACTAGTAGACAAATTTAAATGACAATTTAGTAGTGTTCACAGGGTTTTTTTGATAAATTGGTATAAAATCAGGTCTTCTTAATTTAGTTCATTGTAGAAAATCTACAGAAAACTCTTTTTTCTTTTACAGTGAGTCTAACAGGAAGGATTTCTCTTTTTCTAAAAGCACCTTGCTAAATATCCATTATTTATGCATTATTTCAGTTGGAGTTGAAAATTTTATACAACTTTGTCAAATGATTAGGTTCATGAAAATTTGTGAACAATGCTTTTGGGAATAATTTTTTATTGACATTGTGGCAATCAAGAAAATGTTAGTGTCTTACTGGATGTGACCAGGAACAGTCCACAAGAACTGTTACAGTAACAATAAAATCCATTTTTAGGGCTTATGTAGCTCAGAACTTTTGATCTTAACACTTTAATATGCTGAACAAATGTCCTTTCACTTAGAAAGCAGGTATTTTTGTCTTCAAGCATTTCACAGATAAAGTAAGGTAGGGTAAAATTATTAAGTGTTTTTTTCTTGAGTGTAGAAGTTAATTTCTGGAATTATAAAATATTTACATGATCTAAGAAATGGCAGCACAAAAAGCAAATGAAATTATTAGAAAAGACTTGAAGTAAGAATGAATACAATTCTCATATCTGGAAATGAGACAAAATTTAGAAAGAGTAATTGGATGATGAATGGACATCTATGGTAGAAACCAGTTTCTGTAAGTCTCACTTTAGCTGCTCATTGTACAAATACATCCTCACTGGGGAAGAGGATGTTACCCAGTCATGGAATAAGTGCTTACAGAAGAAATTTCCTCACCTATCTGAATATAAAGATGGGACAGATACAGTATTAAATAAATTTGGTTAGAAATTTAAACAAAAAGATATGACAAATGTTTAGGGATATTTTTTGTTTTTCTCCAAAAGGAAAGAGTTATACATGAAAAAAGACTTCCTTTGTTTTACTAGTGAAATGGCATAGA
>VYZM01024920.1:0-16452 GCA_013398915.1 Dromas ardeola
TGATTCTATGATTCTAACAGTGTATCCCGTATTGGCCTGCCCCTTAATTCTTACCCGTAATCTCTCAACATGTTCTTCATCCACCCATAGGCAGAATTTGCTGCATTCCAGTTGCTGTCTCACACAGAGAGCAACTCCACCACCAATGGTCTCCCCTGATTTTTATTATGTGTCTTCTCACACCTTGTGACCAATAATTTTTTAACAGAATCATATACCTTTGAATGTGTGTTGTTACATTATTTACTGTCAGTGGGAAGATGTCTGTGGTAAACCTCCACATGTAGCTCTTATGCACAGAGCTTCTGTCAAAGCACAGTGCAGTGCCTGCAGCAGCACAGTACTAAAGTGTGCCCTACAATTCTCTGACTTGTTTATTTTTTCTGTTTTTCTTGCCCTTTATTACACATAAACACACACAGAGCTGAAAAAATCTTGAGGTATATTCACTCCTGCAATATTATATAAAAATATGAAAGATGCATTATTTCTTAAATATATAAATTATGGCGATTCTGGGTTTGTGTGTTCTTTTTTCCCAAATGAAAGCTTTTGTTTACAGTCCATAATTACATTCAGATGCAAATCTCTGAAAATAATTCCATATATTTGAAAACTGTCTTCATAATACTTTGTATCTACCAATAAAAAGAAAAATATCTAATGCCACAAATCAGGATTTAAAAACAAAACCAAAACAAAATCTATACAATTGCGTTAATTATACATAGGTTTAGTAACTTTCACCACAATTGTTCTGGGTTTAGGCTAATGCCATAGAAAAAATGACTTTGCTTAATGTTAAGTGGACCACCAAGGTGCCTGTTCCCCTTCTTAATCATAGATTGAGTAATCACAAAAGACTGTAGTACAGAGTTGAGAGTTCTTCATGTGGAATGCTTTTCTTTTAATTTTACAGCACAAACCAGGACAATATTTTACGACACTACTTTTCATTTGAAAAACAAAAAAATCCCTGATAATTTATAGTTTATGTGAATTTCTAGATTCTTAGATTCTATTATAAGAAAAAATATATCTATATCTATTTAAAGATAGACTGCAGAAGATTCAAATAAATTTGCAACATTAACTTTTATTATTAATCACTTAGGACGGGAGAACATTTTCCCATTCTACCAGATAACTTGGATAAGTATATATGAAATTTAAAGTTAAATTAAGGTTATAAGTAGTACCTGTTGAAGTTAATGGAAGAGCTGCCAATTGATTTCAGAGAGGTTTAGGCTGCATTCTCAATGACTATTTGGACATCACACAGATTTTATTCGGATAGTCAAATTAAGATCCTTGAGAGGGATTTTCCAGAACTAAGCTTTGACATAATAAGAATGTATCATATTTTTACATTTGCATACGGTGGTATGTATACTCTGGATGTATATATATATATTTATACATAGACAGAGTAAAATTCTTATGTATAATGAGATGATGTAGTAAAAATATGTTATTACCATTCATTTGGGATAAGAAAATTACTGATGAATCTGCATCACTCACAGATTCACAAATACAAGCTTTCAGAACAGGAAGGATTTATGGTCACTTAGTATGACCTTCCACTTAACTCAGGCCATAGATTTCATATATGTCAAACAAGAGTTATCAACTCTTTGTTTAAGGTTGAAAAGGAGAATTCAATACATCGCTGGATAAGGTTATTTAATTTCACGATAAGAAAATCTACAATTTATGCATTAAAAAAGCCCAAACCAATAAAAAAAAAAATCAAAAAAACCCAAAAAAAGCCAACCAAAACCAAAGCCAAACCCTTTTATCAATTTCCCACCACAAGTTTTTATTTTCCTTTGAACTAAAACTGGTAATCATAAAGAGCAAGCGTGAAAGGGAACCTGCTCTCCCCATAGACGTGTGTTGAACATGCTGAATTACCTCACGGACTTATCTGTGATAAGTAAAGTAGGTAGCTTGTCTCACTGTAATGTGGTTTTTTCACGTTTTGAATTGTACTTATATGTGATTCTGCTGAGCTCTTTCCAACTTGTCAGGAACATATTTAAAATACAGCTTATCTCAAGCGGTTATCAATAAAGCCTTCCTGACATTTGCAGAGGCATTTTTTTTTATGTTGATGTTTTATTTTTATTTCCCACAGCTGAAAAAGCCATCTACTTCAGTTGAATGAGTACCATTTTCTAGCTTTTGAAAGGAGAGGGAAAATTCTAAACAATATAAAAATATTTCTTCCTTTTAATAAGAATGTTGAACGTCAAAGGCAGAAACCTTTTAGAATACATATACAGTAAGAAATACCTTATTCCATTGTAGAAGAAGCTTTCAAATTGTAATCAAAGAACTCTTATTTTAACCAGTCATGACATATTGTACCTTTTACCTAAAATCCAGTGTTCAAGCCCTAGATTTCAGGCAACTCCACATTTCTTTGTTGAGACTTCTAACATTCCAGTCCACTGAGCAGCTGCAACCATCCATCACAAAAATAATAAAACAAAGACAGGGTAGGGCGCTAAAACATATGAGGCAATCAAAGGTACATGATATATGAAATTTACCACAAAAGACTTAAGTGCGCACCATGCATGTCAACACCGTACATATGTTAAGCATCATAATAGTTATATTCAGATGTACATGTAATATTTGAGATTTAGATTCCTTTCTAAACACAAAGTTGTATGTTTATCTCCTAATTGTCCTATTGATATATAACTCAGAATTTATAACAAAAGTATGACTAATTTTCTCCAGCTTTATACAAAAAAAAAGCAACTGGTAAAAGCTGTGGGCGAAAGAAGGTTTCTTTTGATAGAGAGAAGCTGGCATGCCTGATACAAAGCATCTGAATCTGCCATTCAGATTGCTGTTTGAGAACCTGGAAGAGTGGATTTGGAGATCAAATAAGAAATGGAAAATTTTGAATTATTTTGATTTATTTGTCATTTTCAGAATGTAACATTAGAGACCACCTTCTAGAAGCACACACAGGGCTCCATGTCATTAACCACTCCCTGAATAAGCTTTCCAACTCAGCAGTAATGATTCCAGTGAATTGCATGTCCTAAGTAAATTAATGCCTACAATTCACACTTGTTGAATTCTGATGTTCCATTATACACCATTCCTCAAAAAAAAAAAAAGTGCTAATGTTTAACTCAGATATGGGAGTGCTAACTTTTTAATCAATTGCATTTCCTTCTCTCTTATAAACTCTCAAGATTTTTTATTTATAATAAAATACCATTTATGGACAGAGATATATGACATTTTTCAGGGCTCCCATTTCATTCTGAGTCTTCTAAATTGCGTGCAAGGCTCTATGGAAAACAGGAGATAATATGAGGGTATTAAGGTTTATTTCAGACAAAACACAAAAAGAAGATTATATGCCAGACTGATGAAATCAATATTGTTTATGGTTATCTGATTTGTCCATATATTTTGACATTTTGTTTTTAAAATGTTAATTATTTGAAGAACATAAATTGCAGGGAATCAGTAGCTCATATGTTAACTAGCTGATTGGTGTCTAAAGAGTATTGTTAGCGATGGGATAACAGCAGGAGTGACCAAGGTTTAGTAAAAGCATAATCATGCCTGGTAGTTATAGACCCATCAAAAGAGATGATAAAGACATAAAAACATTGGATTGCTAAAAATAGAAATTAGGCAAAACTTAGAAGTGAAATTAAGAAATTTAGCAAAGATATTAAATACAGGAACAATCTTCTAGCAAAGCAGTGCATCAACCATGACTTAGGGCCAATAACATCTGTCATTCTTTAAAAAAAAACCCACAACCTGACATAATCCAGGTATAAATTTGGCCATCACAGTAGTCTTCTCAGGCCTTAGAATCTATGTGATATATATAAATCACAGGTTCATCATCTATGCAGATAAAAGTATGTTCTTCAGTGCCCTCAATATACCAGTAATGCAATTCTGCATAAAAACAATTATTGTCATTCAGTGTTCTTCAAGAGTTTTTTGCTTTCAAGGGTCAGAAAATTTGGGAAGAGGGAAAAATTTTTGTCCACATCCAGATGACAAAAATGTTGCAGTCTTTTTTTTTTTTTTTTCTTTTTGAAGCATAGTACAAAAATCACCCTGTACATTCCTCAACTATTTTTCATCAACTTTGTTGGCCAGAGCCAGTCTGTGACATTTACCACTTCAGGCACCTGAGTACCAAAATGCTTGGTTTAGCTCAAGTTACATGGCCCCAAAGAATATATGGGTGAAAGTTAACAACTTATGACATGCCATAGATTAATATAGAAGACTTATTGGGTTCCTGTGGCCTTAAATACTCTGAAGTATAGAACATAAACTTGTACCTGTTGGCTTGTATACTTGCCCATATGAGTATACTGACTTACGAGTTAAGTACTGACATAGCTGGGGGACTCCAGAGACTCACGAGATAAAACCATTAGTCCACCTGAAGCCACTGTCAAAGTCCCTACTGAACTCAGTAAGCTCAGTTTATTATTTAAGTGAGAATGTCTCTGAGAGCTATTCAGCTGGGTACTGAGTCCTGGCAGTCCCAGCTGCAGTTTCTTCCTTGCAGGAGTGCTCAGAGCACTTCAGGACCAAGCCTTTCACGTAGCATTCAATGAACAACACCCTCGTTCACAAGAGAAGTTTGAGAGCTGTGTGAAAAAACTCCTCATGTAAATTGAAACCAGTGCCATTTATTTTTTGACTTCCAAAGAATGGAGAGAGTAAAAATGAAAAGAAATTCCCTTGTGTCTTTGCATGTGATCAAAACCGGTTTTTAACAGTAAGCAATGTCTCTCATTGGCAATCTGGGTAGGGAGCAGAGGTAGAAGATAATGGTCACAGTTCAAACTCTGTCTCAATGTTTCCCACATGATTGTTAACAGTAACCCGACTATTATTAGTATGATTGGCATAATTCCTTCAAAATGGGCAAACCTTTAATAAGTAGGAGGGTGTTTTAAGGTTAAAAGAAAGCTCAGAACAGAGCAGCATCCCTATCACTCTGTTGTCCCCCTCCACAAAACATACACACACAGAGTCTTTTTTTCCCTCAGTATAGCAGTTGCTGAGACTCCCTGTGCCTCCCTTCTGGATAATCTCTGCTGACTTTCACCAGGGACAAGCATCTGACAAGCATCAGCTTCCTGAAACACGTGAAGAAAGAACCAACTAGAGATGGCAACAACCTTCAGGCCAGATCCTCAGCAAAGGCAGAGTTACCCCAACTAACAGACTGCTTAGGAATCTGACTTCCAGTGTCTGCATATATTAAATCTTTCAACACAAGAGAGAAAGAGATTTGGAGGAGACCTTTCCAATGCACAAGCCACCAGAGCAACATATGTTTTTTAATAATTCCTAGGTACGATTGATTTTAAGCAGTAGCCATTCAGACCTCTGGGTTGCCTGTAGCCCAACTCATAATTTACGGTTAAGAGCACTTCTCATTCCTGTTCTTCTTTGTACCACACTACTACATTGTAATCATATACCACTGCAGCATGTAACCCTGCAGCACCACCCCCTTTCCAAATTCAGCCACCTGCCTCAAAATAAAGAAAAAAGGAGTAAAGAAAAAAGATAAAAGAAAAAAAGGAGCTCCACTGTGAATCAGAAAGGATAACTAATCAAAGATTGGAAGGATTGGTGAGGAAAGGCAGCATATTTAGCATCTGGAGCTTTTTCACTAGGAATATTGTACTGTCAGATTCCTCCGCTGATCCCAGAGAGCTGCAGCTCTTGACACAAGCTGAATGGAATCCAAGTAACTTACTTTCAATTAATAGGACTACAGGAGGTCATTACATTGATCTCCGCTGAGAAGTGAACCAGACTAAGGCTTGAAAAAAGCTGCGCTTCTGAACCTCGCATTCTGATCTTTAAGCTGGAAAGGTAAATCATCTGGGTAACTAACTTTTAAATAGTTCATGGAGTGGATTGCACATATTCTCTTTCAGTTTTGCAGGCAACAGGATGTGATGTAATTGAAAATATTAGAAGAGATGTGTACGGAAAAGTATGGAGAATAACCATGAAAATAAACAGCTCAAAGCTCTTTCGAGACAGAGACGTTTAAAAAACAGGGACATATGCTGATTCAGTGCTAACTTAAAGTTAGTGTACTCAACTTGGACCGATCCACATTTGCACTGGAAAGCGTGAAGGAAATCAAAACCTGGAACCGGGGATCACTGCAGTAACCCATTGCAGACACAGGCAGGATGACTTCCCTTGTTACCGGGGGCACAACCTTGTCATCATGTGAAACCAATAGTCTGCTATATAAGAACCTCATCTGAGTTCTTTGGCCTCTCTCCTTACCTTCAGTGAGGAGCCGTTTCTACAGAGGAAAAGCCAAAAAAGAAGAAAAGCAGCAAAGCCACCTAGTTAAAGAATACATATAACCCACAACTGAGTGATGCCTCTTTTACATATCTCCATTGTTTAATTTTAAAGAGGAAATACTTTAAGGGTTGGTTTTTTTTTTTTTAAATGAAGGTGTTTCTCTATTTCTTTTTATTTATTGAGATCACAAATATACAGTATTAAAATACATAGCACATTTGTCTTGTATATGCCTTTAATTGCATTATAAATATATTTAGTAGGTTTATATGTGTGTGTAGCTAACAAAAATCCAATTCTCAATGGTAACAAATGTGAAAAGAAAAACAAAAAAAACCAACCAAACAAACAAACAAAAAACCAACTAATGCTAGTTCCTGAGAAAATTTTCAGACTCTGAAGCATCAGTTATCCATTTTAGTTACTTGCACAGGACTAGGTAAAGGCTTCTGGTCTATTTATTTTAGCATGGGATTCTTTTTTAATCATTGCTTTTGAGATTGGTATGGAGTGGAACGGCATGTTTCACTGTCATTTTGTCTTAATGAAGGTGTGTTTCAGTTCTCTTCTGACTGCCTTCTCCTTCCGAAACACCTACACACATATTCACACACTCCTTCTGAAAGAGGAAATCCTGCCTGAGTACTCAAGTTGTAATTCATCTCAACAAAGGAGTGAGTAGTACTGAGAACATTCTTTTGCAAGAGGAGGAAAAACCTGATTAACATTTTAGAGAAATTATTATCCTTGTATTTGATGCAAGTTTAGGCAAAAGATTGTGAGCACCATATGACATTCAGGACATTGAGAATCTAGAGCAGCCATCCCACTGACATAATAGACACAAAAGCAGCAAAGGCTTGGCTGAGTTGCCTACACATAGCTGCTTACTGTAATTTGACATACCTGCATGTGGACACCTAAATTCGGGTGGCTTGATCTTGAATTGAATTTTACCCTTGTAGATGTCTACAGGTGTGACAGATGCTTATTGTACACATTTAGGCCATGATTCAGTTGTCTGTGATGATCACACACGGGATTTCTCAGGCTATCGGAGACATCTGCACAGAAGGGACAGATATGACACAAAACCTGTGGGAGATTAGAGTCCTTCTGGGAGAGCAGCTGCAGGCATCCCAAATGGCACTGGATGCCTGTGTGTGGGCAACTGGACAACCTCCAACTCAGTTGTTCCCCCGAGTCTCTCTGATGAAAAAATATTTAATGTCTGAGTCAGTCAGTCAGTCTGATTTACCCAATTCAATACTCCTCACGACTTCGAATTATACTAGGCCTTTGAACTCAATGAATGGTGCCGCCAGTCATAAAAATTATTAAGATCTAGACTCAAATCCAAATGTTTATGGGATCTGCATGTGTCCAGTCCAAGGTTTTGCTTTGGTCACAGAGAGAGCAAGCTGAGTCAGACACAAATACTGGATCTGAACTGAGACTTTCCAAAGGGTAGGTGAACTTCAGGTTTTGTTTCAGGTTTACTGTCAGTTTGATATCTTTTGTTCTGAACATCAGTGGGTGGAGGCGTTTGCACAGAGAGGCATAAACCAAAGGAGAGTAACACAGCAAACACAGGGCATGTCTGCACTAGGTAACGTACTGATGACACAGCACCCGCTGGCAAGCTCCAAGCTGTGGGATGCTGGGCGGATGTGCCAGCTTGCTCAAAGACAGCACAGAGGTCCTTGCACAACACTCCACCGTGTGAGGTAGACATGCCTCTCGGGGGAAAATTTTCAGCAGATATAAATAGCTTTTGTGTACGGCTGATGAAGTTTGTATCCAAGGGATTTGGAGCTCTAACGTGTAAGTTTTAAAACAAAGAAACAGTAGGACACACATTCCACCTCTGCCTTTTGCTCTTTTTTTTCTGCATTGTGAGGTGAATATAAAGGGATATATACTCAGGCAACTCAAGAAGAGTTTATGAGCAGAAACTCACATATTAATCTAGAAATATTTCCCTGCAAATCAACCTTAGATTTGGAAATCTGGGAGTGGTCAATGTGAGCTCATGATCAATCATTTTCAATGAAACATCTGTGAACACTGCATCTGGTAGAGTTAATACGGTGTCTGTATGTACTTAGTTGTTGAGTATTTCAGAGTACAGCTGAAAGACAGGGAAGCGAAAAACGTCTGACCTTCTGAAAATCTTAGTAGACCAAGCAGCCTCTTTTGGGGTCTAAAAACAATCACCTCTCTTGGCTTTACTCCCACTGTCCTTGGACCGTAATTTTCAGCTGTTCTCTGGGTTAAACCAAAGACTATTTTCCCATTAAGTCAGGACTCTTTAGTCTAGTCATTCCCTGGTCTCTACTAGTAGCAATGAATAAATTGAATTACCATTTCCATGGAATCTCATGAATTCAATTCACTGTCCCTGTGGAAGAGGAAAAGATAATACAGTAGTTCTACATAAATGGCCCAGGACATTAGTTTAAAGACTTATTTTCTTTATTGGTACTCTGAGACTCCTTTATACTTACATACAATAATACCAGTCTGCAACTGTTATCAAATATTATTTGTCCCACTTCTCTGTGTGCTTAAGCTTCACCATTTCTCCTTCTTAAAAGAAAATACCTTCTTGGTTACCTTTATATTTACAAGATTCTTAGTTTTCAATCTCATCTGGAAACAGGACCTTAATGCATTTTAGTAGTGACAAGGATCCTGAGGATTTAACTGAAAGATTACAGAGAAAGGAAAGAAAGAAAGAAAGAAGGAAAGAAAGGAAGGAAGGAAGGAAGGAAGGAAGGAAGGAAGGAAGGAAGGAAGGAAGGAAGGAAGGAAGGAAGAATTTTAATCATAGAAGAATTTTTGTAGTAAATACTGAATCCTGACAAGTTCTAGGGAAATTTGTACATCCAAGATCTCTCTGTAGCATAAGCATAAGGGATATATTCTACACATTCTGAAGTCATTAGCACCAGAATAATTCCACTTTGATTTAAAGTGAAAATATTAGTTGGCCTATAGTAGGGTGACTGACCTAAATCAAATCTAATTGTATGCACTTAAAGCAGCTTGAATCTAAATTATCTATGCTGTACTGCACCAAAAGACATTAAAAAAAAAAGGGCTTAGAAGCATTTAGTTTTACTCTCTAACATTTTAAATCTGCAATTTACATATAAACCATTGCTGTGAATAATATCAGACAAATGAAGAATTAAGAAAGAGCAGGATGGAAAAGAATACTTGGTTTGTTGTGATCTTATATGGGAATTTTTAAATTACTCTGAAACATTGCTGTTTTCCTATACTCCTTTTATTTTCTGTTGTAGTTGTTTTATTGAGTAATAGCTCAAAAGTGTGATAGGCAATTGACTGAATTGATTATGAGCACAGAACAGAGGTTTTTAACTCTAAAATGTTGTCATTAATGGGATAATATTTTTTTTTTCACTTTTGAAGTTAGTGGATCCACGTTAATGAAAAATACTACCATACATTAATATTTAAACAACCAAGGCACTAAGATAATAATTAAGAAACTTTGTCGGCAAAGTACGATATGAAATCGGCTATTTGTGTGGCAGATTTCTAGTGGCTTTCAAAAGTCAGAAGCCTTGGAACTAGTCTTCAATGTATGATTAGATATTTTTTCTTTTCAGCAGGTATATGGAGAGACAAAACTTTCAAACGTATACATACATACATATAAGTGCACATGCACCTTTATTCATCTGTATTAATATTTTCATACATACACAAATCAAAACAAGAAGGAGAGGAACTGAGGTCTTGCTCCTCACTGGGAAATTTAAAGAATGTATTCATCTCGTCAGAAGTGACTTCAGGCCTTGCAGTCATCACAAATCAGAAATGTTTCCTCTAGTTTGAAGAAATAAAGAAAAGTTACTACACTCAAAATTAAAAAACATTATAATGAATCAGGTAACAAAACTAAATAAAAAGCATGATAACTCTTATTTTAAATGTTAGCAATGCTGCAATAATGCAATGAGTTGTGTCTATTGCATAGCTGAATTAAAATAAAAATGTCCCTTTCAGTGGTTAAAATGGAAGTTTAACTTATTAAGAAAAAAAAAGCATGTCATTTACTTCTGAAGTTGAAGGAAGTGACAAGTTATGCTTATTGTTTTAAAGAAAAGTGTTTCTGCCTAGAGAGGATAGTAGAATGTACCCATCAGCTTTCATAATAATACCAATTGCATAACACATTTGTTATTTAATTGAGAATATTTGATACATTGTATTAAAACCACAAAGCATAGTGTCAAAAAAAAAGTATTTTGGAACATAATTATAGCTTTACTGACATTTGGAATTTTTAAAATGTGAAATCCAAGATAATGCAGAACACCTACACACATCTTTTAGTACATATTTTAAGTGCTAAAAAGGTGGTTGTGTGCTTTGTTCCAATGTTAGTTTCATCCAAATTTGTTTACAGAGTCCTTATTCTAGTTTCTTTTCCATCCCTGTATACAGGGGCAAAATCACTTAATAGGTGAAAAATATTTTCATTATGGTCTGGTAACATAAGCAGGCATTTTATGTGGCTTATATGACTCTAGCATCTAGAGCAGAGAGTCAGATTTTATTTCTATAGCCTTAGGCAAAACTGAAAGGAGTGAAGGAGGACAGGTCCACAGGGCAACCAACATGGCTATGTCAGATGAAACACCGTGGTTTGGAAGCCTGTGCCTCTGTGTCTGGGCAAGGTCGAACACGAGGAAGGCCAGCAGAGGTGGGAGGGAGTGAAGCTCCCACACCTCTGCCTGCTCAACCCACTCCCTGCATGAGGAAATTTACTCCCTCCTTTTCTTTTCCATCTCTGGTTTACATAATAGCATTGCAGGTAATTAACATAAGTCAGTTTAAAATGCATTTACTTAGGGTGATACAAATGCTGAGGCAGATCTTCTCATTTTAGTCTAACTCTTTTAAGAACTGATTTTTATTTGGGTTAAGTTTGAGGAACACATGGAACCTACGGAAGTCTTACATTATACGAGCACAAACACCTACCCTTGCTGAAAAAGGTTATGTGTAGACATCACCTTTTTTCTTACTGAAAGCAGTTAAGATAAATTATGGGATCCAAAAATGGTAATCAATTGTCTGCTCATGATTACTTTCTCATAGAAGCAATAGATCACAAGTGTCTAACTCTGTTTGCATGAGGCATTTAAATTACGTAGTGAGGCTGGGGCCATACTGAATACCATGACTACAATGGTATCATTAATAATCATTCACGCTGTGCTTAGGAATGGCAGGATTGCCAAGAAAAGTAGTTAAGTAAATAACATTATTTGTTGGCCTGTAAAGTAATCGGATAACTTCTCAGGATTTTTAAGTAATCCATTAATGTAAGCCATTGCTTAACAGTTATTTGACTTCATGTAACCATCGCTTAATTTCATCACAACACTTAAAAGGGCGGGGAGTGCGATGGTGCCTTGGTGCCAAATGTCAGTCATTGTATATTTTAATCAGTACCTTTTACACACTAGCACCAATCATAATAAACAGTCTCAGTCACCTATCTGCACAAACACCTTTTAGAAACTACCAATCAGAATGCCATCTTTGCAGATCCTTCTTTTGTTAATTTACCCATATACGTGTACATGCGTCCATACATACAGATATGTATTCATGTGAGTGCATTTTTGAAAGTTCTGTTTCCATATCTCTGCACTATGGAGAAATGGAGAAGGTATCTAACATGTATTAAGGAAGCTTCCAAGTTGGGGAAGAGAGAAAAGAGTGGAAAAGGGAAAAAGAAGTTAAAGTGTATGGTGGAAAGATAAATATGAAGTGATGAGAATAGGAAAGGATAAAGAGATAAATCACAATACATATGACTTCCTAGGTTCTCAGCAATCCTGAAGCCAGACTTGCACTTCAAACAGCCTGCATAACTGAAGGAATCACTTCATACTGACAACTTTCATTCAGACCAAGCCTGTTCAGAATCTTAGACTCAGTAAAATATCTGCCTTGCATCCACATTATTGTTTATAAGCAGCATTTTGTTGGGAAGCAGCAATGATTTACAAAAGGCTTTACTTTTTTTCTTAGAATTTTCTTAAGATCCTTGCATTCTTTCTTTCAACAGACTTCAATATGGAGAGCTAGTAGAGAAGGATTATCATAGTTTAACAAAGTGAAAAACTAATTGAATCATTAACTGGCCATTCAGATTCAAATATCTTCCTCTCATTTGCACCCTTGTTTATACTTCTGCTTTGCTCCTGCACATACCTCTTTAGTTTGCCTTGTTTGTAGAACTCCTTAGATTGTAGCTCTACCCTAAAGAGGTCATGTGAAAATGCACATCAAAATGTGAGTGAAAGTCAAGGCTTTATATGTTACTAGTTGTACATTGTTTTCCAGTAAGACTTTTGCTCTTCCTGATTGAAAACACACCAAAAGAAGTGCTTGAGATTTTACAACTCTATTAATTTATACAACTTTTTGCTTCATACAGTTCTCAACTTCCCATGAATAATGTACATCGTTGAACAAAATGTATGATTTAACACAGTATTCATATGGATCAAATAATGATTATGATTTTGCAAATTAAAAATGTTCTCTTTCAGTGTAAATTAAGTTCTTGCTTATCATCTACCTTGGTTGTTGTAGTAAATTGCAGAACAGTTTTCTCTTTTCATTCCAAATCATCCCTTAACAACAGCAAATATTTATTTATACAGTTAGGGGATCTTAACTGGTAGAGTTCTAACATGTTTCTGCAATGAGTTGCTTGCATTTAAGTGCCTGACAATTTTTGCTTCAATTTTCAGTTCTCCTGCCTGAATACCCTGTTAAATCTCACACTGTGAGATTTTTTACTGCCAAAAACCAGTCAACCTAGTGTATTAGTCAACATACAGATTAAAGAGTAGGTTCTATGGTTCTCAGATTTGAGATACAAATTTGTGTAGACTTTTCTCGCTATGGTCAAGTGCTATTTTGGATTTGAAAGTGAAAATATACTTTGGTACTTTAATGTGACAATGGCTGGATGAATTAACAGATGGTCAAATTTCAAGGGCACTATTAACTCTACTTTTATGAAATACGATAATGTACTTATGAGCCAGAGGACATGTACCATTTTAGGGTTAGCAGCAAACAGTCTGAGGTCAATGTGTGTATGAACATACATACAAAGGCAGAAACTGGTGCATTTCCTCTCAGAAATGCAGCATGATTTTCTTCCAGGAGTCATCAACATTATTAGGAAAACCAAATATTGATTGTATCTTTGTATTTGCCTACATGCAGAATGCTTTTATATGTCGTTTCAATTTTACTTTCTTAACTTGCTCTGTTATTCGTACATGAAAGAGACAGAAACTATAGACTTAAGAAGATTGATGCCAGAACAGCGTATCCATTCACACATAGATGTGCATATTTGAATCCAGTTGACTCATATTTAATTACTTTTGTAGCCCTTCTGGTGGATCAAAGGAAAGCTGTAAGTGTAAGGGTTAAGATGCAATATGCATTGAAATTTCACTAAAAAAAAACCACAATAAACCAACCAAAAAAATCGGGCGTATTCAAGTAAACTTTCATTCATTTTTAGCATAAGAACAACTTCCTGAAAAATGGTCATTATTTTTTTTTTAAAAAGACAAGAAATTAATTAGGTTAGAGAGCTGAAAAGAGGAAAAACCAGATCCACAGTATCTAGCTGAGGCTACTGCAGCCCCCTGAAAATTCCCCACCCCTCAGTCCAAACCGTCGGGCTCTCTTCAACCCTCCTTGCAAACCTGCCTAAAAGGTGACCAGCTTCACACAGTTTACCCCTCCTCTAATGGCTGTCTGCTGCTCCCACCTACCCATAGCCTCCTCCACCACCACTGACCAGCCTCAGTCCTCTAGAGCTCCTGCTGTACTGTTATTTTGTATTACAAGTACCAATACAGAAGGAAAACTCTTGAATTTAACCGTAATGAATTTTCATTAAAGACGAAGGGCAGTTTGATCATTCTTTCTTGTGTGATAATGTCCCTTTAGCTTAAACAGGCCAATAATTTGCATAGCAACTGTCACCTATGTAGATGAAGGCCGCTTGGCTATCCCCTCCTTACACTTGCCAAGTGCTATGGGGCAGGGAGCTCCCTCACTTGTCATGTGCACATCACACACTTCTTGTCAACACTGAGGCTATGCTGCAAAGGCATTTTTGGTCAGTAAAATCATAAATTATTCCTGATGGGGCAGCTAAGAATGGCTGTCTTGCCCCTCATCACCTCTTTTCTTCCTCTCTCCCAGGAGCTGTATCACCCATGTGCAACTTACACACACGCACACACCATCTCTCTCTCACACTCCCTATGTGCACTCCAGAGGTTCCCTAACCACAGGATGAATTTCTTGTCGTTGGTTTAGCAGTATAGGTTGGGTCAAGGTAACAGCTATGTGAAAAGGCAAAATCAAAGCCCATTCTCTTGTAAGAATTTGGTCCTCAGTAAGGACACTACATCCATGGCAAATTTGTCATATTGCACATATTTCCCCGTTACTCCTGGTTTTTGTAGCAAGATAATGGCATATAACACTGTGGGCATTTTCAGAGACAAATATATTATAGACAGGTTCAGATCTACGTAACAGCAAAGTCTGGAAAATCTATATCTACCATCTATCCATCTATCTATCCACCTATCTATCTATCCGCCTCCACAAGACAAATTTCCGTTTCTAAAGAACAAAAGATCAGGTCTAATGTCTGCAATTTTGACTTAAAGGAATGGTTTTCACTATTTTCCATCTAATATTTTTTAAGCTGAACTCATGATCTCTTAAAAAAATCATAGAAGATAAGAAGTTAAAAGTCAGGGTTTTTTTCATGGGCTAATGAATATGATGCGAATGGCAGTTAATAGGTTCTTAACAACTGAATATAAGGATTTCGAAATTCCTCACAAAATTCATCAGTATCATAGGTAGGCAGCTATTTTAACATGAGAAAAATGGCCTTTTCCCAGTGAACAATTAATCCTAAAATAAAATGAAAAGTTTGTGAAGTCTGTAACAGTTTTTCATAATGCTGTTTAAAAGTTTAAAAGTCCTTGTCACTTGATAACCTACAAGGTTTAAATTTGCTGCATGCTCTTATACGTTATTAAGATACAGTCTTGCTGGCGTTTACATATTGTTGGTTTTTAGTCCTCAAATAGCACTTGGAGTCGGAAAAAAAAAGAAATTTTAAAGGGGACATCAGACCAGGTGAGAATTATGTTCAGGACAATGTAAGCAGTTACATGGAAATTGTAAGTTATGTGTCCTCTCCATGCTTCAAATGTGTTTTCAGGGCAATATATAATTCTGTCTGGCTTGATTCTCACTCACTGCATTTTGCGCTTGAGGCAGGGTAAGGGTAGAGAATTTAGGACATGGCAGAGAGCAGTAGTCCAGTTTATCTGGCTTTCACTTCCTTGCAGCAATTTCCACAGCCAGTTAAAAACATAGGAGTTGAAAACAAATAAATGAAGAAACTAAATTTTCCAAGGAAATCAGGGTGGCTTTTTTTTTACTTCAAGATGTTCATAGAATCATAGAATGGTTAGAGTTGGAAGGAAATTCAAAAATCATCTCATTCCAACCCCCCTGCCATGGGCAGGGACACCTCCCACTAGACCAGGTTGCTCAAAGCCCCATCCAGCCTGGCCTTGAACACCTCCAGGGATGGGGCATCCACAGCTTCGCTGGGCAACCTGTTCCAGCGTCTCACTGTAAAGAGTAAAGAATTTCTTCCTAAAATCTAATCTAAATCTCCCCTCTTTCAGTTTGAAATGGTTACCCCTCGTCCTATCACTCCACTCCCTGATAAAGAGTCCCTCCCCGTCTTTCCTATAGGCCCCCTTTAGGTACTGGAAGGCCCCTATAAGATCTCTCCAGAGCCTTCTCTTCTCCAGGCTGAGCAACCCCAGGTCTCTCAGCCTGTCCTCATAGGAGAGGTGCTCCAGCCCACTGATCATCTTCGTGGCCCTCCTCTGGACTCGCTCTAATGTTTTTCAGTCAAAACCCACTTTTTCATTATAGACCAGATTAAAGGAATATAATAATAATAATAAAAAA
>VYZM01024937.1:0-15100 GCA_013398915.1 Dromas ardeola
CTATGATTCTATGATTTTAGTTTGTAAATAACATTCTCTCCTGCAATAAAATGCAGGAAAGAATCATAGGAACTTCCAGGGAGATTAGAAGAGAAGCTCTCCCAAATGAACGTTGAGTGCAGCTTGGAGCACTCCTAAAATCACACATCATTTCTAGCATTTGAAAAATAGCAATAGCGCAGCAATGCTGACACAGATTAAAAGGTGGATCATTTATACCTCATCAGAATGCAGACATGAAAAATGAGTCACCAGGGACTTTGAAGCCCTATTCAAAGACACCAACAAAGGTGCGTATCTCCTAGGCATAACACATGCACTATTCATTTGCAGCATCACTTCTTTGGGTACACAGGGTCTCTTCCTGCAGACATTTATTTATGCTTTCATAGGCAATTGCTTCTGGCTTCTCAAGTAAGTCAACAGACCACTCAAGCTGCTGAAGGTTTAAATTTCCATTTATGTACATTGCTTCTACCGAAGGCTCTGCAAGCACAGGATTTTTTTTAACGCAGGGCATTTATGAGCTTATTAGGGTTCATTTTTATAAAGATAAGTGTTGAGCATTTTCCTCTGTTATAGTACTACCTTTGGCACTAAACACACACTTTGAATAAATACTTCAAAGCAGGCAGTAACATACTATGCTAAAGCCAGTCTCAACTGACTTCCAATTTCACCAGTAATAGAAACTACTTCCTTTGTTTATTAAAATAAATGCTTAGAATTCAAAAGATGCAACTGTAAGCAGTTTATGAACTATGCTTCAGATCACCTTTTCGATTTTATTACCACATGCCTCAGGACCTGCAGTGATGGAGTCCACTGCTTAAGGTTTCTACTGGATTGAAGGTACTTCAACAACAGGACAAAATGGAAGTTTTCATTTGATAAGACAACTTTATTTCTCATCTATAAGGAACTGCAGACTGTCGCTATTCTAAGTGACTTGGTAAAAATGTAATAAAAAATCCCACACATGCACAAATGAACAAACTAAATGAGGAAAGGGTCTGCACTAATACCCTTTCCCTTTCCTTTATCCCCTTTAAAACAGACTGAGCTTTCAGTTCCTAAACACTATTCTCCTAAGTGTAGACTGAAGACCTTCTCATTAATGACTAATTTTAAGCTCCAGGCATGGAAAATGAGGAAGAAAACATGGTGACTCAAGACTTGCACACAGACCATGTTTTTAAAACAATTCTGCATTTAGTACTTCAGAAGAATCACTTCTGGTGACAGTACATATCACATCCTTCAGCTCCTCACAGAAACTTCTGTGGAACAAACGTAACCCTCCCAAGCTTCAGCTCAGCGCTCAAACCCCTTTGGCTGAGAGGCAATGCTGCCTGTGATGCTCTTTCTATATGAAGTGTAGAATACACAAACAGAAAATGCAATGTAGTAATAGTGGATTTCCAGATTTTTTAGAAAAATAATATTAGCAGTTTAATCATTTTAGGAATTAATAATTTTGGAATTAGTAGAAAACTACGCTTCCTTTGACCTTGAGAAGACTTGGTGTTTGTTTTTCACACGTACAAGCCATACTGATAACCATTTACACATACATAATTCATCCTACTCTACCTTAAGCTTTGTTTTCAGCAGCCAGTACACAATACATCATGAGAAAAAAAATAATTTCAGTAAAAACACAGAACAAGAATTTATAAAGCAAGCAACACTCTTAATGTTGGATGCTTGTAACTATTTCAAAAATTACACCCAGAAAACGTGCAACCTAACAACACGACAATATCCATGCACACAAATAAATGGGAGAGAATTAAAAAGCAGAAGAGGTCAAGCAGAAGAGAAGAATAAAACCAACGTCCCAAACTAAATACATTCCAAGTTATCTTCCACTTTCTAAAAAAGGAAGAAATAGTTGAAATTGCACACTGGCCCTGGAAAAAGCCATAAAAGACTTTGCAAGATACCCTAATAGGCCAGTATATGCTGGTACATTAGCAATGAGAATGCCACCTTCACCATTTCGGTCAGCCTATCAACAACAACCCTGCCTAACTGAAGGGACAGTTATTACGCACAAAACCAAACTGGCTGCATAGATACTAAACTCTCCATCACTGTAGGTATTTAAAAGCAGGGTAGTTAAAATATCTGCCAGGAATACTTTAAATCTGTAAACCATGGATCCTGTATTGGTGGAAGAAAAGGAGAAGGAAAGTGGACTATAAATGACATCAATATGACATCAAAATAGAGCTAAACTGAAATGGTTTCCTGACTTGGTAACAAACATTTGTTATAGCCCAGGAAAAGAACAAGAGTTCTAATACTGCCAGAAAGACAAGGCATCAAGGCTGGCATCAAACAGGCACCACCTAGATACTGTGGGACATTTTTAAAAGAGCTGACATCATTAATTTGTAGCTAGTATTTTTTTCATACAAACTGTAAACATTTAAAAACGTTATAAAGCAAATCTATAAATACTTGCCATTACTAGTTAAGCCTCAAAATTGAGTACTTATTGGAAAGCCTGTTTCAAGCAAACAGCATATAATTCTACACAATTCATGACACTTTTTTTAATATGGAAAACACACCCAAAAAAAATTCACTGCCAATCCCTGTACATGCCAGGGATTTTACAATAAAGATTTTTAGCTTCTCTCAGGTGGAGATCCAGCCCAAATTTTGATTCTACGATGTGGACTGCACAGATGTGCAGCAAGCAGGAAGAAATACGAAGCTAAGACAGAAGGAGCAGATCTGTTCTGTCTTTGTTGCTCTGATGTCAGAACTGCTTCTTAAACCATACTGTGAGACAGACAAGCTTGCAAACAGCTTTCAGAAAGAGTGTAAGTGGGGTGCTTTCATTCACACTGCCTGTGAGAAACACGCACAGGAGTCCTCAGGAAGCTAGACTTTGCAGCACACAGATTTCTGCACGATTTGCAATAAAGCATTGAGAGCACTGGCTATACAACTATACCAGTGTCTGCTGCCCAAAGGGTCCAGGAGACGGGCTACAAAGCCAGGGGAAAGCGTGGTCAAGTACCAGCACCCAATCAAATACCCTCTGAGCTTGTCAAAACAAACCAAGATCTGTACATCTGATCACAGTTGGATATTCCACAGTTGCATATGAGAAATAATCTCTGGTTTCTTTATTTCAACAACAATACCAAAGATTTTGTACTTTCCAAGTACAGCGTAATACATAAAAGCCCGTTTCTGTTTGGCTCTATGGCAGCTCCCCCAGCACTCTCTTAGAAATGTAAGAACTTTTCAAGAGTTCAGACATCGCTGTTTTCATTCCTATTACGTTTGATTCAATTTCACAGGATCAGTTTTCTGAGCTAAGGGCTCAAAATTTCACCGCAATAGTTCTTAGGTCACATTGGTCGTACTTCCATTCACCACAGTAACAGTTTAGGGTTTAAAATGTGTCCATCACGACTGAAATACTATACAAGTAATTTCTAACTTTTCTGTTAATGCCTCCAGTAAGATATTATCTGAAGGTCAAACCCTATTTCTGGTTGAATACAAGAAAGACTTTTTCTTTCTGTATTTTCTTCTTTGTTTTGGTGTACTTATGATTGGCTCTGCCGAAGATAAGACTGTGTAAAAAGCTGTTTCAGTAACAAAAGAACCATAAAATTTTTATCTTGCCAAATGTAGTAAAAAGGTAAACTGTTTGGGAAGATCTCCAAAACTGATACGGAATATAGTCAACTTTATTAAATGGATGCATTTAGAAATCTAGACGACTCCAGGTATCTCTGGAAATTAAGTCCCGAAACCTTCACTACATCAAAAACTACAGCACAGGCAGGCAGGCATCCTGATCTAACAGTACAGAGATTGCACTCACACACACCCTGACAGATTCTAAGGCTACACAAGATCCACAGATCAGCTAGACTGACCACCTAAATAACACAAACCATAGAATTTACCCAAGGCTTCCCTCAGGAGTTTACAGCTAGAGCTGAAATCAGTTACATTCCACAGAAAGGCAGTTAATCTTGAATTAAATATTTCAGGTCACAATGTTCCTCATGGTTCCCAAGGTAAACTGTTCCAATTCTCAATATCCTATTGAGAAAAGACTTAATTCCCCTTTGAATAAACGTGGCTTCCAGAAGTGTGACGACACCTACATTCCATAAAACAGTTCAGATTGATATTAATGAAATCAAAATCCTGCCACAACTAAGTTGCAGAGCAGGGTACAGATCATGTGTCTTTGTTTTGCCTGGGAACCATGTCAAGGTGACAGACCTAAGGGTTAAGCAAAACTGTTAAAGCTCGCTTAAGCACAGGTATACTATTAGCTTCGTTCTATCTGGGACTACCCCGAGAGCCAAGATTCATTAAATTAGGAGCAACTATCATGAAAGGCTCCTCTGTATAGACTTGTAAGTAGCTCCAAACCCGCAGTCATTGTAGTCTTTGCTGGACATTTCCAGTATGGCTGAAAAAGGGGGCATTCACCATTCTGGTGTTCGTGTTGTAGAAGTCTATGCACCTCAGATCCAACAGGAACAAAAACAGCAAGGAAGAGGCAATTGCCACTTCTGCTCATCCCATCAGTGCAATACAATGCCTTTCGGTAAGATCAGTCTCATGTTCTTCTGTTGAATCGTATTATCTGATTATTTTTTAATTGACTTTAGAAAAATCAAACTTGGCAAGAAGCTTTATCCGTTTTTTATTAAATTATATGATTTACATGTTCAAAATCCTTTGAAATACTTGAACATCACTAGTATTTTGATGTTCAGAACAAAATACAACTATAAATTACCACAAATTGTGAAGCCACAAGAGGCACTCACAGAGAAAAAAAAAACAAATCCACAACATACATGATTTACACTGGGGTATTTTCAATATGGTCTAAGAAACTTGAACAGATGCATTATCACACAAATAAAATTGAGTTTTTAAACCCTCTTTTCCCATCAAAAGAAGAAAAATAAAAAAAAGAAAGAACACATAGTTCACACCAGGGCTCTTACATTCTTACCAAGAGACCAAGCTGAAAAAGTTTTAGCCAATTTCTTAGACTTCATGGAGCTTAGCTCTTCTACCTCACTCCAATTATCATTTATGGCATAAATTTATCTGAACTGACCTCAAGAAACAATGTGAACAAAACTAATCTGAAGTTACTGTTTCATCATTGTTCCCTGATCTAAAACAGGGTTATAATTTGTTGCTGACTAATTAAATATAGCCTTACTCTATCTTATTACAGAATATTTAGGCTGTTCTAATTCCATCATTACCTATCATTACTTGTTCCTCAAATGTTGTCCCAAGAGTTGTATTTTTGTACAACAAATCTCACAGTTCAGGTAAACATTACCAGAAAGCTGTTATTCTTCCTGCTCTACTGCTTGGGCATATCGCCAGGAGCCAAATTAATAGTTTTCAAATATCTCCTTGCACTTCTGAGCACAACTTAGGTGACGATAGCATTTATGATTATTACTTGCGCTGCAGTAACATACATATGTCCTCATCAAGTACAGGATAAACCATACTCTACACACTCCATTAAATGAAAGCCAGTCTCAACAAGTTAACAGAATGATAACAGAAGATTACGCAAGTTGAGGGAAGTTTGAGGCTAAAGCGAAATGATGACGATAATAAGGTAATTGTACATACCTTCTGAACAGCTGATGATGACAGCAAAATAAAGATAAGCTAAAATGAGATTTGAGGCATAGGCATTAGATGTACCTCTCAGGAAGCTACTCCTGTGCAAAACGGGTTAAAACGGGGTGGGGGCGGGGCGGGGGGGGGAACACGGAATACAAACAAACCAACTAAAAAAACCCAAACCCAACAAGATAACAACAAAAAAACCCACCACCACCAAAACCAACCTGGAGGGCATTCATGGGGTAGCCTTAAGACTATGGGACAGTTACTCTTTTCTTTTAGAAATAACAAACTGCAGGCCAACAGACACCTATCCTGTCATACAAGGCAGGGAAGCAATGCTCAGTGAGGTGGTGCCTTAAGGTAAGGAGGAGTCATCCAGCTCAAAGTCAGGCAAAAGGAGACAACAGAAGAATAAGAAATGTGTAGCATGGTTGGAATAACGTTACAAGAGGATAGTTTGATCAGCGTTTTAATTAAATAAAACAAGGAAAAGAGCAAGGGCAAAGGTCTGATATGGCAGTGACTACAGCAGAAGAAAACTAGAAATTTACTAGAAATAAAATATAAGGACATTGTGAATACTGGAAACTGTTAGTTCCTCTAACCAAATCAAGAAAAAGTCTTTATTAATTGCTTGGGTTTTGTTTGACTATCTTTTTTTGCAGTTGAATAGAGTTGGCTGCCGAGCTTTACATTCATCTGCACCTCCAGCAGATGATTTTCCAGCAAAATTAAGTGGGCAGATCCATCAACTTGACACAGTAACCGTAGAGCCAAATTCAGTCAAATATTTCTCAAAGAAGCTAGAGAGCTGAAGCTGAAAGAGCTCACCCCAGGATAACATGGTTTAGCAATCGAATCAAAAAAGGAACACATATAGCTTTGTTTGGGAATAAATATTCTCAAGCCATTTTATTCATCTGTTAGATTAGTAATACCTTCTAAGTCTACATGTAATTACAGTCCAAGTGTAACTGTGTGTGATTTTAGGTGATGGGGAGAGAGTGTATTTAAGCCCCCCCTCATTTATAACTGAATTCTCAGGCACCCGTTTAATTTATCTCACTTTTGTCAACATCGGTAACCAGCCTTTCAATCACCTACAGATTTCTATGCCACTGATATTCTTATAATCCTGCCTCTATAGAAGGTTGCTACAAAGATGAACGTGTCACAGTTCATCTGATGTACTAACAAACAAAAGTTGTTAGTCATTATCATACTGCCCTAGGTATTACCCTGCCAGAATTAATTCACTGTGTTTTCTGCATGCAGTATCCTCTCCAATTACATGCAACATCTCAAAAGCAGCTATCACATCAAAAGCAAGAAATTCAGAAATGTGTTTCTGAAATGAGTCTCTTCTATTAAGAACTCAATTCACACTTTTCAAAACAAGATCCCCATAAAAAGAGGCTTCTGACACTGAATTTATGTTTCTGGTTGTTTCACATTCTGTCCCTCATTTTCTTTTCTCCACTGGCCAAGCAATGCCACCTTTACCCAACAGCAGTAAACAAAGCCACAGTGTTCACAGTGACTAGTATTTAAAACAGGTTAGTATGAAAAGCACAAACTCTAATCAAAGCATGGGCAACTGCTCTTCAGACTTTACTGTCAAGTCATTGACTACTTCATCCTAGCCTTTAGAATGATGACATACTTCATTTGCTGTGCATGGCTGGGGTGTTCATCTCTAAGGGAAAGGTAGGACAGCTACACATAAAAATAAGATCTATGTATACGATAGTATGTACATAGAAAACGGCTTGCACTCAAACCTAATTCAGCAGAGCTCTCGTGCACTCAGCCAAAAGGGACTTTCAGACACACCCACCCCAAAAAAGTGCATAGATTACAAAGATTTAGTACCAATCTCTATTGCAGAAATGTAAAAAACATGCTTACAAGGCGAAATCCAGACAGGGACTGTGCTGATTTGTTGCCTTTCTCTAGTCTCACCAAATGGCAAGCCAAAGAGTCTGTAAAGCTGGCATTTCTGAAGAACTGCTCATATTCAGGGACAATGTAAACACTCACAAAGTTCTCAATTTGCGTGCAGAGCTAATATCTACAAAATATGATACATGATTGAGAACGCTGGCCTCAAGCATTAAATTAATTCATGTTTTCCAGTACTAAAACTGTGCACCTGTCGAATATATGTTAATATCTTTTGAGAAATAATTATTTTGTGCCTTAATATTACAGGATAATTAAATGTAGTTGAAAACTGGTAGGTTTAACTACCATCCTGCTCCCTGGAATACAGTAATAGGTCCACACTTGCTCCAAAGCAAAAGCTCCCAGAAATTTCATGTTCTGGCAGGAGTAAAAAGTTTTGAGCTGCATGTAGGCTGGAATTCCTCTGGAGACTAACTAAAGAAATGGCTTTCAATCAGTTCTTCCTGTGTATGGAATAGCACTCTCTGCACACATGTAAATAAACAGAAACTGAATTCAAAGCATCTGATTTGATCATAAAGTTTTGTTACTGGAAGATGGAACTCCGTAGTTCCGCATTTTTATAGCGAAATTAAGTATAATGGGATGGTCACATTGAAGGTGAACCGTACATTACATGTGTCCTTTGATTCTGTCACTTCTAGAGATCAGAATGCATATCTTCCGTTTAAAATCGGAACTATTTTGTGCATCTTACATTAGTCTCAATTCATTTATGTAATGTGAACAGTTTCTAAGCATACCTCAACAAGATTCATCAAGGTATGTGCACAAACAACACACCAAAATAACACGAACTATTTTTTGAGCTTTTAGAAGGTAGATTTTTCCAAGCTATTACCAAACTAATCTGAAACGCACAATTACAGAATAATTATATGATACACACTTGTACTTGTTATACTTGTATAACATTGACTCCTTCTGGGGCAACTGACTCACTTCTCAGGGATATTCTAGGACACGTAACAAAAATTTGAACAGGCAATTATCTATAGATAATGCAGCCACATCATGAAATAGCATTTCCTGTCTCAAAGATTACGACTAAAGAAACCACAGAAACAAACTGGCAGTCTGGTAATTTTGTTCTTCTAACAGAAAATTGTGCAGAACTTTATTTCTATTAAGCTGTGCCTTGTATTCTTCTCAAACGATGCGGTGGGGGAGCTTAAATACAAAGACAACCTCAAGCTATGTAAAAAGGCATCCATATTTACTACTAGCCAAAAAACAAAACTCACAAGCAAAAAAACCCCACTGTAATGACAAAAAGGCACAGGGATATATGATACTCTTGCTTTGGCATCTGCCATAAAAAGTCATTATAATAAAAAAGATATGAAAAACCTCTAACGATTTAAAAGCTTTGCAAGCTATCTTGTATATTTAATCATAAAAGGTATTTAAGTCAATATAATTCAATAAAATTGAGATCATGTTGATAATGCAGCTCTACACAATAGACAAATTCTAACCAAGGGGTAAGTGCCTTCCAGGAGTAAAGGAATTACCTGTTATGTTTATTAAAAAAATCAACTTTAATTCTTCACTGAATTTAAAAAGGTGAAATCTACCCCCACTGAAAATAGCTAAAAGGAGATGCAAAGTTAGGGAAGATCTTTTAATTGTATCAGAAATGACACATCAGTGACAAAGCAAGATTGTAATTCCACAAGAAAACTTCCTTCCTCTTCTGAAAACAGGAAAAGTTCCATTCACATCTCACTGCACTCTCTCACAAAATCCTGAAAAACTTCATTATCAAGTACTGATAGTTACGAGGAGGTAGGTGTACAGGTGGTATGATGGGATAAACAAATGACCATAAAGGTTTCACATTATATTCAGAAAACATCAAGGCACCTGTTGCTTCAGACAAAGACTCAAAAATTCCAGCAAGAAATAATGATGCAATAATAAGAACACAGCAATACCTAAAATACTAAATGCAATGGTTAAAATACTTAGGAAAAATTATGATCCAACATAAAATTATAAAGTCCTATTTGTAAACTTTCTCTATTTTGGCAGACCTAGCATTTAAATAACTGTATGATTCTGTTTCTACCGCCTTTCCAATCATTTGAAGCCGGAGATGGGATTGCACTGGAGCCACTTGGTTTGATAGTGACATAGACTATGTTTGGTAGTAAACTTTAGAAGTTAAATACGGATTTATTTATTCTGAGATCATCAGGTAATTTTAATTAAGCTTTGAGAAAAAGTCACTGAACAATGTTGGTATGTATTAACCCACTGCTCAAATCTAGCATAGGCCTTCTTGATACGAATGATTAAGGGCAGATTTAATTTTTACATTGCTATTACAAGATATTGGCAATGAACCTTGCAAATAAATTACAAGCACACAGGTAAAGCAACCCTTCAAGAACAAACAGAATTGGGGGGTAGGAGGCAAGCCAAGAATACTATGAACATTATTGATCTGAGACTCCAAGCTAGAAATTAAATACAATCCTGCATAGCTTTCTCTCCTGATGCCTGGGCAGTGGTTGCCAGTGATGCACAGAAATGTGTTTTTATTACATTGGGATAAAGTTTTTGTACTTTATGAAAACAATTTGTGTAACTTCACTCAATGGCATACCTCCTAACATAGCCTAGCACTGCCGAGAGGAACGGTGTGCTCTTGCTGAAGAAAACAAAAACAAAACCAAAACCAACCAAAAAAACCCAACCAAACCAAGAAGTCCTACCAATCCAAAAATCCACACATCAAACACAGTCCTCTAAAGCTCCCCTGACCCCACACGCAACTATGTCCTGGTTTCATATAGGGACTACATGCATGTTTCTAAATGCACTTGGAAAGCTTCCACAGGAGAGGCACACGACATTATCTGTAACGCTTCAGGGACTGAGCAGAGACCCTAATTGAATATTCTGAGACAACACATTAAAAATAAAGGTTAAAAAAGAGACATTCCCATTATTTTAGTTTAAAATGTTACAAAAGTACAACAGAATTGAAAATGCAGCAAAGTATTCAGCATTCTCATTTGGGTGGAGAGTTTCTTTGGTTCCTGGAGACAGAGGACAAAACAGATTTAACACTTAAAGACTGAATTGTAAATCCATCTGACAGCACCTCCCTTCCAGTACTAATTCACTTGACCTGACCAGTGAAGCAGACAGCAGATTACAAAATACGTTGGCGTTTTTTGCCCGTTGGATTATAGGTGCCTGATTTGCGTGAAATTAGTAATTTCAGTTGTTAAGTACTTTCACTTTCTCTGTTTTGCAATACTGAAACTGAAGTAAACAAAATAAGCAAACATTTCTGTTTCTGCCTTATTGAATACAGCATCTGCAGATGACCCAGGGAACGTTTTGGATATGATATTCAAAGGTGTAGGGGGTGGATCACACAAATCCCCTAGTTTATTTCAAGAAACAAAAGTGCATTTTTCCACTCAGTCAAAAACACTGTTCCTCAAACTATATTTTTTCTATTAGATATACACACAGTATCCAGTCTCTCACTTAGGATCAAGAAAATCGTAACATTCGTCAATTACTTTAAAAAATTTTAGCTACACTTTCAATTTTCTAACTAAGCAATTACTTTCTTATGCTCAATGATTTCTTTATGTGGGGGGCAACTAGACTGTCAGAAACACAACACTTCACAAAATTCTATCAAGTCTTGAGCAATGGGCACAAGTTAGAACATAGGAAGTTCCGTTCAAATACACGGAAAAACTTCTTTACGGTGAGGGTGACAGAGCACTGGCACAGGCTGCCCAGGGAGGGTGTGGAGTCCCCTTCTCTGGAGATTTTCAAGACCCGCCTGGATGCAGTCCTGAGTGATGTGCTCTAGGCAATCCTGCTTTAGCAGGGGAGTTGGACTAGGTGATCTCTAGAGGTCCCTTCCAACTCTTAAATTCCGTGAGTCCGTGAATGCATTCTCTAATGCAAACTTTAAATTCAAGAAAAGCAATTCTTGAAATGGAAAGCTAAAATAATCCTCAAGACTTACTGATATATGAAAAGAGGAAATAAAATAATCAAAACAGAGTTCTGTTTATGATGTTTCACTTGCTATTTTACCACAGTGGAAGTCTTATCTTCAACATTGCTCCATTTAGAACTACAGCTCCACTATCTGCAGCTCAGTATAAACATATTCAATTGAGAACAAAGCCTCTTGATAAGCAATGCTCTTTAGAGATGCAAGCTTCTTCTGCATTTCCTTAGGCTGTGTAAATGCTCCATCACAGTATACCAACTACACTGGTTTAAAAATTATCAGCACTGGTGATAGCCGAGTTTGCAAACTGGAATAAGCCATACGGTCAACAGCACAAGTTATATTCATATAGCTGCAGTAAAGCTTTCTGGAGTATGCAGGCATAAAGGAAACTCTCCATGGGAGATTACGGTCTTGGGACTTGATCTTGAAAGGCGTTAACCATTAAAAACCCCTGTGTCTGAATACAACACCCATAATTATCAATTAAGTTAGCTGCATACTGAAATTACGATATAAAATGAAGCTTATATAATTAACCTTCTGTTTACTGGATTTCATACATACATTTAGAATACAACTGCAATGGAACCAGAACAACTGCAGTGTTTGAACAACTACAATCCTTGAATACTTGGTAAAATGAACACACATAAGGATTAAGCTTATATACTGAGATGAAAAAAAAAAAGACATCAGTAAAGCTCAATATGTACGCCACAACTGTTGCTTCACATACATTTTGAAGTATATCACGCCAAAAAACCCACCAAAACAGCAGCAAGAAAAAAATCTCAGCCTACTAAAAATGTATTAAATCCACCCAATTAGTTCCTGATTCCCTCTTTGGATCTCTAACAAAACTGTCACCATTACAGACAACCTCCTTCAGTACTCATGTGTTTAAATGCCATTACCCTACATTTCCTATGACGTCTAGGAACTATGGTATGACCTGAGCGAAAGAAATGAAGAGCTGAAGACAATGAACTTTCAACTTGACACAAAAATGAGTTACTGAATAGACAGATGAGCAGAAAGCTTTAGGAGAGTTACACAGAGATAGGAACATGGCAGTCAAAAAAGCCGTAAAGTGCCTCTGGAAAGTATAGGTAGAAACAGTCTGGTGAACAAGTGGGACTGACAGACATCCTCAAATATATTCCATGTCACTCATGCAGACAGAAGAGCACAGCTTCAACTTTTCACCTGTTGCCACCACAGTCAAAGTTTCAAGCTGCAGCAAGCACTACCCTGACCCTTCTGGTCCCTGAAGTTTTTTCTGTCCTCCTGTGGCCACACTCCGTGCTACTGGCCCCTCACTGCAGGCTCTAAGGACCTCACTAGGTTTTCTCTCTCTGCTGCAACCTGCAAACACTCAAATCTTCTTTTCCTGATCCTCTCACCCAGTTAATTTTGGGTGACCTAAACCAACACAACTGTGAATAGAAGAAAAAGTCAAAAAGCCCACACCTACTATTTTCTTTCTTTCTCTAGCAGGATTGCTTCCAGGACACCACTTCAGGTGAGGCACTTGTCTTCAGTAATAGCAGGACCGGCAAGGGAGGGAGCCTGCTTACGGTTAAGTAAGAAGGGTCAATACTTGTAAGAAATATTTACATTCTCACAGACTATTAATTCACCGAAACTATATCATTAAAAGCTTCAGTTACAGTTGCTTTTACACATATGGTTTTGTCCTAATGTTCTTAGTCACATGGTTAGAACATCCTCTTACTGTTAGAGGTTAATTAGGGTAAACATGCTTGACCAGGACAAGTATTACCATCCTGTTATCAAGGCCTAACTTGAATTACTGGATATCGGAAGTTATGTGGGTTAAGAGTCCAATACTTGAGAAAATTAACAGAAAGGGATGGGTCAGAGTGAATAAGGTAATTTAAGACTGATGTCCATTTAATATCCTAGCAGGAAGAGATCTGGACAATGTATCTGGAAGAAAAAATGTGAAAGCCAGCAACACTGATGTTGCGCTTAACAAATCCAAAGTGTTCTACAAGTACACATCAAGTTGTCTGTGTAGCCTAGCAAACCCTAAGAATAGTCTTGAAAGCACAATTCCACAATGTACATAACGGCACCACCTCATCTGAAAAACTGAAATACAATTCTCATTGATTCATCCTGTAAAAATATACAAGAGGAAAACCAGGCTTGAGGAAAAATAATGAAAACACTGAGAACACCTGAAAGACACAGATCTTGGAGCTAACAGATTAAGACAGCATCATGAGCATTATGTAAACGCTTCACAACTAAGATATATTCTATACATTCAGGAACAAGGGAGGACTCAAAAGAATTATGTCCAGTATATATTTTATATTAATGGAATTAGTCCCTAAGAATCAGCATCATATGATTTCATCGCAGAAGTGTAGTAAGATTTTGGTTACATTCCTATACATGAAGTGGAATACTGTACCTTAAAGAGAATAATCGTTTTCTCAGGGACATACATTTCCATGTATAAGAGCATAGAACTATCACTAACACCTTGAAGATTTTACAAGTTCCTCCAAAACAAACGTTGTGTCACACCACCAGAGGTGTTACACTGAAGGAGCTGCAAAGCGAAGCCGATATAACGAAACAGTTTCTTTGTAAACAACTGCAGTCCCAAAGATCCTCGCCCCTTCATTTTAAGGGGTTTTTATTGGTGGGGTTTGTTTTTTTTTCCCCCCAGTGAAATACCTCCCACCAAGACAGTTTCAAACCACTTTTTTCCAGAATTCTTTCAAGCAAAATCCTCTACAGCCAAACAAAAAACCAAAACAAAACAACAACAAAAAAAAAACTGAAAAGAAACAAGAAAATGGTGCAAAGTGAAAACAACATATTGTCGATACTTTAGCAGGTATGCATGACACAAAGATACGCTAGATAATTCCACATTTTCTCCTAGTTTTAATTTTCTGTCCTCTATTTCACATACACAGTCTGTACATCCTGTGAGCTGAAAGAAGTGCAAAAAACAACACAAAACCCTTGTTACCTTCCAGACAGTGAGGACAATTCAGGGCAGGTAATGAGAAATTCAAATAAAGAAAATCTCCCCCACCACTCCCGCTGCTTTAGGAAGGAATCTTTATTCCTCTGCTATTATTAAGAATCATTTCTGAAGCCCAAGTGCGGAAACTCGTAATAATGATATTAGGTCCCTACAGATCATTCACATTATCATCCTGTAAAAAAAGAACTCAACACTACCTAAATTGTATGTCACTCACCACCAAATAACTACTTTTTTTCCCCCGTTGTTGGTACTATTTTTCTAATGTCTTCAGTCCTTTAGTCTATTTTCCACATGCAGAAACCCCAGAAGAATATTGACTTAAAACAGGATAAAGAAAAAGGCAACCTGTTGCCTCCAACAGAAAGATGTATCATTAAGAAAATGAGAAATGGGGTGATTTTTGAAGCATCACTCATTATTTATACATGTGTCCTGGTTTGAGGTAA
>VYZM01025031.1:0-19578 GCA_013398915.1 Dromas ardeola
CCCCGCGCCTGGGCTGCGCTTTGTCCTTAAGGAGCTGTGAAATGCCCCCCTCGACGAGACGGTCCCCGCGGGCGGCCCCTCTCTGGTGGGGAATAACCCACGGGGGACAACGCGGCTGCCGAAATGCTTCGGCGTTGAGCGAGTGTGCGGGGCTCGCCGGTCCCACGCAAAATTAGAGCTAAACAAACACGCGCTTTACCGACTCTTTTTTAAAATTGTATTTTGTTTTATTTTACAACGATGATTACGGCGTAAAATACATAACTGGGCTTTCTAATGAAAAAGGCTGGTGCGTTTTATTTGTTCCTGTTTACGGTTCAAGATTTCATCTGCACAATTGTATTGTATTTCTCGCTTGAAATAAACCGCTTTGAAGGCGTCTTCCTTTAATTAATTTAATGTATTTTCTCCGTGCAGCTGGCAGCTTTAGGTGTCGATCAGATTGCCATTTTCCATTAGGATTGTTTAGAAAGCGAACAAGAAAACAAACAGACTCCTCTTCTAAATAGGTTCGTTCCCCTTCCTCCCCGCGCACGGCTCTGGAGACACTTTGGGAAGAGCAGAAAATGCTGGTTTTAACCGAAGTCAAATCGAGGAGAATCTGTATTACAACATCAAAGCGAATGGAAACGTTACAAAATTGGTGGAGTTACACCACCATCTGTCGTTAAGCTTCGGGACTACAAAAGTTCAGACGTATAATAAATCTTAATGAGAGCTGGCAACTTTCTTTTTTTCTCTTTCGCCTAGAAATCTTGCTGCCGTGGCAGAGTGGGTTTCCCGGCGTGGGTTGAGGCTCCCGAGTGATGAGTGGCAGAGTGCCGGTGGCTGTCACAACCTCTTCCATCCTCCACTACTTGCCACACCGTGCCCCGCCAGGCCCAAGGGTTTGTTCCAGCACATGATCGTCCCAGGCAGTCGCTCTTCAAAATGCAGAAGCGCTCACACTTCACAGTACTTCTTGGCCTCAGGAGGCTGCATTGATAAAAAGAAAAAGCAAAAGCAAAGTTTAAATTATAAAGAAAACCCCCCACACACACACACAAAACAACAACAACAGCAACAAAAAAACCGAAAACCCCCTCAACCAACAACCCTCCCCAGAATCACCACCAAAAAAAAAAAACAGTTCAGAGCTGATACCTCTCCAGTGGCAGGATTATTCCATTTTAGATACTGTCCTTCTACAAAGCTGTGCCCTGAAAAGGAATATATTAAAAGCACACCTTGAGATAAGATGTGTGAAGAAGCTGTGATGTCCTAATGCTACTGCTGAATATTAAAATTTCAAAACCTGTAAATGAATCCTTAGGAGAAACATACAATTATTTTATATTACCCAATGTAAACATGGTACCTGCTTTGTGAGATTGTCCATGTGAGAGCTCCCCATCAGACTTCAAGCTCTTTTGAAATTCTTCAGTTAAATGGCTTGCAAATGCCCATTTGCCATAGTTACTGAAGAATCAAGAAGGAAGATCCTGTGGAATTTTCTGGGTACTGGTGTTCCCTGTGTTTCAGAGGCCACTTGCTACTCAGTGAGGAACATGCAAGCAGGGATCCTCACGGGACCCTGCCATGAAAACCATCAAGTTTATCATTATTTTGTCACAGTTCCTATTTTAAGGCAGGTGTGGTTTAGTGGGTATTGATCCAAATGGGTTGCTGTAGGGAGTGGCTACCATTAAAAGTCAACTTTCAAGTTGTTTCTCTTCCACTGTGGAAATTCAGGGCTTTTTTACCTGTCTTCAGCCTGACATTTTGCAAGTGCTCACAGTCCTTATACTGTAATTAGCACTAGGCATTTTCCAGTACTACCATGAGGTGAAGATGGCAGTTTTAACATGTAAATACAAATCCTGTTTCCCAATCTGTTTCGTCCTCCCAGAGAAACTCGTTTCCTATATCCTACCAGTAGCTGTTGATACTCAGAATGAAAGTTCCACTTTTAGCTTATTGACATGTCAAAAGAGAGAAACTCGTTTCCTCTGAAGCTATACGACCACTTTCCAGGCTGTGTCATAAAATGCAGGATTATCCTGCGGGCAATAAACACTTTCAGCATTCCTTGGTCTACCGGGTTATTTTCATGTTATTTTGAAAAAAAAACAAACCACAAAAAAATCCACAAAAATAAAAAACATTTTCTACCTTCTCCGTAGTCAACTAAGCTCTCATAACCAACTAAGGTCTTTGAATCAACATCAAAGCTAAGGTTTCTGAATTGGTGAGAAAAGTGTTTAACGTTCACCTGATTGAAATAAATCTTGTGACACTTTCTCAGCTTCTAGAAATAGGTAGGCCGTTACAACTAATTACTGATTTAGGAACATTTAGTAAAAAACTTGGGTCCAAAAACTTACTGATCATTTCAGTGTTCACACTGCCTCCAGTTTTATATATGTGTAATTAAGTGTCATTTAATTTTTAGATTATTCAAAAGACATTATAGCAGCAACCAAACTAAAAAAAAAAAAATAATCAAATAATTAAGAGTTGCTAGGGAAAAGAAAAACAAAGCATGGCGCTCAAAGTTGCCTTGCTCAAATTGTAACGAATGCTGCCCAGAACAATTCTGACTGAAACAGAGCCAGTCTGATTTCTTTGATAAAGGGGAAAAAAAGCTGTGCAAATCTTTGACTACATTTCTGTATTGGAAAAACATGTCATAATTTTTGACATTATATTTGACATCTACGTATAAAGGTGACCTATACATCTTTCTGGATTCTTTTCCTATTTTGTGGCCAGGTTTGGAGGAATACGCCATGCTGACATTTCGCATCCTGGTTGCCAACCATTAGTTGCGTATATGAAAGTCTTATTGAGCCAGAGGTGAGGAAAGTTTTAAGACTGCTAAACCTTTTGGTGAGTTTCTGAAGTATAACCCAGGGAGCAGTATCACAAACATACATAAACAAGTAGCTGCGTGAGTCCCATGAACAGCTCATAACTTCTGGAAAGCTTGGCATCTGACCTCTACGGTGGTGCTAAAGTTTAGGCACCTGAATCTAAGACTGCAATCTTCCAAATCCTTGTTCAGCTCCTGAGGAGTTGGCATTGATAAGGTGCCAGTCACACTCCTTAGCTTGCTAAGATACCGCTTCTGAAAATACTCAAAATAACAACCATCAGAGTTGGGCTGAAAAGCTTGGTGGGTCTCCTCAGCCTAACCAGCCTCCTAAAACTAGGCATCCTCTGTGCAGCTGAGCATTAAGTTGTAATTAGGTAAAATGCCCAATCAGTCCTTAGAGTGGGAACCGACCCAGGCCTCCCCGTTCCTCAGGAAGCATCCCCCCCGCTGGGCTGCGTGCCCACCCTTCTCCCGCTGCTCTCACCACTTTCGGACTCCTGTTCTGCCAAGTGACACTGCCGCCCCACTCCAGACCAACCGAAATCAAGGGCTTAGGTCATGGTCCTGGGAGGTGATGGATGGCTTAGGTCCAAGGAGGGTCTAGAAGCCAATTAGAATAGCATAGTAATTTAGTTATTGTGTAAAAAAAAGACATTGCAGCAACTCCGCTTTCCTGTCATGTTTCAAACCATCAGTGAGAACACCCGCTGCTTTTATGAAACAGTCCGCCATCTCCAAAAGAGGATTCAGGGCTCTGAATGGTGAAATATCTGGGCATGGCAACCCCAAGAAGGGCAGCAGTTAGGGCAACGTTCTCTCTTCAGCCTCTTCTGCAACTGCATTGGGCGACTCAGAGCACTGGCCACTGTGAATGTCCCTCCAGGGTTCCCAGTTTCCTCAGCCTGATGCACAGGCAGCCCAGATGCCCATCTCGAGGTTATGGAGTATATGGGACTGCATGTAGGGACAAGGTAAGTCAGAAAGCAAGTTCAGCAGTGAAAATGGAGTCCTGACTATAAAACAATGAGTCTTCACAAGTTCCACCCAGGTCCGAAGTCCAACCTTTCCTTTTCTATTTTGTGCTCATTTATTTGCATTTTTCCCCTTCTTGATTTCCTCAGAGCAAAACTTAAGACAGGGACTTTCAGAAATGTTTCACTAAGGCTGGCAGAAATCTTCCTGACAGGCAGATTTTCCTCTTTTATTTGTTCTGTTGCTTCCACTCTCCTCTTCCAGCTGTAGTACTTTCTCAGCCCTCAGCAGAAGGTTGTGTAGAAGCATCTCTGCCACTAGCTGTGCTCCCGTGGGAAGCGTCGCCTCCAGATGAACTGCTTCAGCCTCACTCAAAACAAACAAGGTGCGTGGGCTGGTAGGGGAGTAAATAAGGAGTAAACGAGTGGGCTTCTTGTGGTAAAGCAGCACAAGGCCTCTGATAGACTTGTCCCACGAGGTCCTCACAGGGCACATCTGAGTTGCCCATGGCTTATGGTTTGCTCTCCCAGAGCAGAAATTCATCTGCCAGAACCTGTTGTGGAGGGAACAAACAAGGTTCTGCTTCACAGAAGAAAACAGGATCGATTCTGTTCTCTTCCAGCCCCAAATGTAGTTTTCAACACTGATGTTAAACTATGACTTTCTGACAGCAAAAGAGCACATAGTTATTTTCTGTCTCTTTCTTCGTAAGCTAAAAATGCTTACATTTAGGGAAATATATTTAGTAACCAAACAACAGTTACAGCTGTATCTGGACAATGCTTTCCTTTGGTACCACAGACACAAGGACCACATTAAAGATGCAAAATTACATTCAGTTTCATGACGTTTACATGTCTGTAACAACATTCCAGGCATTTTGTCAGTATTTAGGGTTAGGGGGCAGAGCTGTCTTTTTAGAAACCATTTCTATGTCATACACACAAATTAGCATGTATTAAGTAGTCATCATTCCGCCCACAAGCACTTGTGTAGAATTCATGGGTTTGGGAAGTAAATTGAAAGCAGACCGTGGATGTTAACAATATGGTTAGATACAGGAGTTATACGCTAGTCAAACACTAAATAAACAAGCCCCATTTTTAGGTTTATTTAAGAGGACTGCAGGGACGCAACCTCAGAATACGTATTTTTAAGGCAATAGAGATGCTGCCCTGTAGATGTGGATTACAGAGTTCTGTGATACGGGCACAGCAGAGTAACTTGTTTTTCAAATTTGTACAAAGCTATAATCAAACAAATGGCAAAATACTACTTGCTTCCTCGGCATACCACTTGTCACTTTCCCTCAACAGCAAAACCTGCTTTTTTATTGCTGCAGCTCCACAGCCAATACAGCTAGGAGAAGAATCGGAGACATTTAGGATCACGCATCATCGACACAAGTGGGTATTGTGGCACTGCACGTTAGTCTGTCAGTTATTTTCGCTCGTTGTGTAAGAAGAAAAGTAGCAGGCAAGGATAAGTGACTCAGAAAAACAGACATTTGTATGAAGGCAAGCAGTTTAACAATTTTGTAACCAGTTGTTTAGAATCATAGAGTTGCCTAGGTTGGAAGGGACCTTCCAGATCATCTAGTCCAACCATCAAAAGACTCAAATTCTTTTAAAAAAAGAATTTTTAATGAAATGTATTTTATTTACACAGTCTGATTTTTTAGTGTTAGACGTAATATCTTTTCATGGTAGCATACTGCAACTACAACCAAATCCTTTTAGTAATTCACAGTTCTTGATTGCAGCTGAAGGCTGGAACTGTGCTAGCTCCTGTGGTCCATACTCCCAAAGATGAGCCTCCAGCTGAAGCTTAATCTCATTTCTGGAAAGCGTGTTCCAGAGTCATCTCCTTGAACCATAAGCACCTTCCTACTTCAGTCCAGCCATCCAGCAATTTTGTGTGTGTTTGCTGGAGTGCTTTTTTCCTAAAACTTTGCAGCAAGCATCATAGCTGTCAAAGACAAGTCAACATTTTCTCTTTGACGGATTTATTCTTCCATCCATGAGTGTCCTTTATCTGTCAGACTTTCAAAAGAAGTCACCTCTTTAGGGACTAAAACAAGTGACCGGTCCATGCTAAAGAAGTCAGCACCTTTTAAAGAAATCAGATCATCAAAGGGTACAGCTGAATCTCGGGAATCTGGTCTTTAAAAGTACTTAAATGGATGCTGACTTCTTAAAAATCTCTTCCAGTTAGAGGTGCCGCACACATAAAATTCTCAAATTCTTCTTTATTGAAAATCTAATGCTGCAGCATTGTGCTGCGCTACATGGATGCACAAACCCCCTTTATTTTGGACCTACTCCAAATCTGTGCGGAGGAAGGCAAAAACAGTAAGCGCCCATTTGAAGAATTACCTGGGCTGCCCATATGTCTGCGTACTTCTTACAGTAATTTATTGAATTTAATGCAACAGGTGAACTGGTGCTACTCTCTGCAATAAAGGTTTAAGAGGGATTATTCTAGGACAACATCTGCTAGTTTATTCATGGGTTTTAATGGGGACTGGTCTGGGCCAAATATAAGCATTACCTGAAAGATTACCTGATGCAAGCATTACTTAAAATCTGCAGAAAGGTTGCTGGCTTCGCCATGACTATGACCAGCTGACTGCAAAGTGTATGGAGACAAAAAAAAATTTAAAATATAAAGGTCCTTAATAAATAAGAACAATAAATCAGCAAGGTACCTCGTGTATTCTTTATACTGATATGAAATTCAATTCGTGTTGTAGTAGTCTGTGTTTGTGTCTCACAGACTATTTCAAATGTGTAACTAAAGTCTAGAAATGGGGAAATAATTTGGCATTTCAAAAAAATATAAAACCAGCAATGTTTTTTTTTTTCTTGATAATTAAGCTTTGGCTTCATTTTGTGCAGACAGGATTGAAAGGACTTTAAATGTTGTGCAGAGACTTTAAAATAATAGTTAACCATCAAACCAACCCTGAACAGTTCCTGCTCTATCTCCCTCCACTCACACCAATGGATACGTAAGCAACTATCCTATGATATTTCATCATTGAATTAACCCTCGTATCAGAACAGAAACACTGATTTTGAATAAAATTCAGGTACTGATAGCAAAATAAAAGACCAATTTTTTTACGGTACCTCAGTGTCAGGAGCCTGAATGCCAAGCAAGAGATTTATGAAATGAGTTTGTCTTAGTTGGTCTGAAACCTGATGGGAATGTATATACATGACTGGATTATTAAAACAAGTGTTGTAACCTCCTTAGGAAAAATGTAAAGCAGGTAAGCAGAAGAAAGAAGGTAGTCAAACAACCGAATTTTAGGCACTTCCTTAGATATTTATTTTATGAGTGATGTGGTCTGTTTAGATTTCTTGAGTTGGTAGATGAGACAGGAGATTCATGTTGATGCTTTGAATCCCTGTAGTGTATTTCTATTGAGTATAGGGAATGAGACAAACTAGCCTTCAAGATTAAAGACTTATTTTGGCAAATATGTGCTATAACTACCCCACTGAGTAGAAGAATGGCATCATCTGTTTCCACCTCATGACAAATTGCAAACAAGGAAACACTGATGCATGAATGTCTTAATGAATAGGGAGGGTCCACTGCAGAATCGTATCCTTTAGCAGTACCTTGAGTACCCATCTGTAGCAATGGAGGAAGAAAGATTGTATTAAAATCAGGAAGTTCAACCCAAGCTTAATAAAATGGGATTTAACATTGCCACTTCTAAAAAAATGCAATAAAATTTAAAAGGAGGGTTGCTCTTACCAGTAATAATTTCCTAACTCAGAGAGTTGCATCTACCATAAAATGGAATTAGGGGACAGTGTCATATAAGGAAAAGGTGGTCATCAAATTAAAAATTACAAAGATAAAACAGAATCATTTGATCATAGCACATGATGAATAAACAGCTTTCAGTTTCAGAGGAGCAAAAGAGGAGAATAAGCAGCAGTTACAAATGCTAGCGATTTTAAAATAAACAGGCATAGATAATTGATATTCGAGAGCCTTAAAAGAGTGGGATGAGGTTTTTGCTTTGCCATTAATATAGATTTCCAATAAATCTGGCAAAACAAAGGAAGTTCCAAAAGAATGGAAGAATGCAAAAGCTCTAACTGTATTTCTCAGTGGCAAACAGGACAGCATGGATAAGCTTGTCAGTCTGGTATCAGACCCGAACAATGAATGGAACACATGCTAAAATGATACATGGGGAAAAAGGAATGCAAAATGTGCACAGGATATTTGCTGGGAGGGGCTGAGGATGAAACAAAGGGCCTGTGTTGGAAGAAAACAGGACTTCTAAAAACCCACAGGGAACACGACAGATAATCAACCGAAAAAAATCCTTGCTCAGGCCTGAGTGTGAGGCTGTGATCAGAAGGAATGTATGTCCGCAGTCCTAGAGAGATGATTAAAACCTGGAAAAAGGCTAAAGGAAGAGTAACAAGAATTCAAACAAATTTAAAAACATGTATCGCAATAGCTACAAACCAGTATGTTGTGAGAATAGAGGGGTCTTCACTGTAGCAGACAATGTATAAGAGATTCCAAAGGATGGTGTCGTGGTTTGGGCATCTGCAGCGAGACAAAATCAGGATAGAGCACAGAGGAACATTTTTAACAGTAAGCTTGTTCTGGACAGTAGGACCATTCCGGAATAGTTTCTTACATGCTGTCAGGGGTTCCCCATCACAATCAAATTTTAAAGCCAGTGTGGATATTTTCCTATATGAATATACTATCATCAAAATAAAAATTAAGTCAGGAAAATTTCTTAGCCTGGGTGCTGTAGGAGTTAAGGCTCCACGATCACAATAGCTAGGTCTGGCTTTCTAATCTGTGAGCAGTGTTGACGTTACAATTGTCATCACCAGGTATTTAACACCCCATGAAGATAAATGGGCCATCCATACCATTCCTTAGGGCTGCTGTTTCAGGCAGTTTAAAAATTCAGAACACTGCTGTATTGGATTGCATGTGGGAAGATGTATTCATAAACAGAAAGGAAATATTACTAAAGGAAATGTGTTATAATTATTAATATTTAAGATTTTTATTTCAACAGCAGTTAACACTTGCAAGTTGAGGACTCTCTTCTACCATGCGCTGTAAGAAATCTATTTCAGTTATTTTAAAGGGGATTTTGCAGCACAATTTGAAGTCAACAGTAATTTGTGGCAGGGAACAGACGCAGCCGTAGCTGTTGAGGGTATGCATCCTATTACTCTGAAGCACCGTTCCACTCCTTCAAGCGGCGTGCATCACTTTATTACAGCACAGAAAAATTCTGGGTTCAAAGCTTAGCAGGATTCTGTCTTGTAATTATTCTTGATTTTTTTATTAGTGTGCTGAAGCGAGTGTGAAAACACAAGTATGAAAGTACTGACAGCACATTTGCAAGTATTTTTTGGTTTGCTTTGTTAAACAATAGTCTAAGATGTAAAATTTTTTGGTTTTGGTAGTCCACAAATTATCTGTGTAGCAGTAGTACTGGTGGTTTTGTATTTGACTTCTCTGTAACATCACACACAAGAGGAAAACTTTACAATGAAACAAAGGATCTACCCTCTCTGGTAAAGCAAGGGGTGTTCGTCACAAACTAAAACTGAGAGTATTAAGGAAATGTACTTTCTTTCTTTTTTTTTTTTTTACCCCCTCTCTTATCAATTTTGATTGAAGACTTGAGTACTGGGTGCAAAAAAATCTGTTTGAACTAGCCTGAGCGATCTCTGTGTTCGTCGTTTTCTTAATTGCTTTTCACCGACTTGTCCAAGGAACACTTTGCAAGGCATAGCTGCATGGGCTATGATGTAATGAGATCTTGTTAGCTAAGCAAGACCAGACCTCAAGCTTAAGCAAAATAAATTCGGATAGACTCTATGCCCCCTTGACCCAGCTGTTTTGCAGCCTTTGAACAGTAAAGAAACTTGGAATCTGGTCACAGATGCCAGTGTAAAAATTCCCCTGGCTGAAGGGAACTGTCAAACGGTGTGAAACCAGAGGAGCTGGTTCCCACTGCTTTCTGTCTTGTCCAAAAAAGCATGTTAAGCAAAAGAAAGGTTGGGAAATTCAGAGGGAAGATGAACTGTATCTTTACTGTGATGATTTCTGGCCGGCATATGGTCCCTTAGGGACCAAAGCCAGCTTCATAAATTAGAACCATATAGAGTTCACAAACTTATTTTATGTTGTAACTTCAGCTGAGGAGCAAAGCAAGACAGGACAGGGCAGGCTGAGAAAGAAGAAGCTGTAACTAGTTCTGACAGACCCTCCAACGTTTCCTCGGAGCACATTTTTGAAGAGGAACAAATATGTCCTTCTATAAAGCTTTTTGCAAAACCAGCATTGTTTGTCACCAAAAAGCGACAACAATAAGTATATTTACATATATGCAATATGTATATATGCAATATACATACATACAAATACAAATATATACAGTAATACATGTATGTAACAAATAACAAGTATGAATATCACCAAGGAAAATAAGGATTACAAAATAGAAGTAAAGAAGCACATATCATCTATGTAGTGTTTCTAATAAGTACAATTAACTTATCCTTTTCTAGCCAATGAAGATTTCTCTGTCTTCTAGTTACTTAATGCTTTTCACGAACAAATTGTTACCTGAGAGTAGTTGGAGGGATAGTGAGTCAGTGAAATTTTCAGATTATCAGTAATCTATAGATTGCTTTAAAGCTGGGACTGGGTATACCTTCTTAGTATAGCTGTAAAATCTGTAATTCTATGTAGGACTTGCTTAAATAGCATCTTTGGCTTATAGTTTTTTTTAACGGAACTGTAAATTTTAGAGTTATGTTTCAATTAAAACTCAGCATGTTATGAATTTCTTTAGCTAAGAGTTGAGAAAGGATGTTCTAACCAATAGCTGGGATTCAGGAAGAGTGGTGTTTGTCCTGGCACTGATGTTATGTAGCCTACTTTACAAAAAAAAAGATAATTTGAGGAGATATAATTGGAATTTTTAGGATTGCAAAGATAATTTAAAACTATTTAACGCAGTCTTTGTATATGCTCTCATGATACATCTATTAATACAGTACCAGTGACAGGTAAATGTAGAACAAAGGAAAGACAATTCATCTTCACACAACAAGTTCTTCAACTGTGGCATTCAATACCAAAAGATGGTATTACGGACCTTTATTTTGACAGGTCTGGATAGTTTCTGATCAATAGCAACTTCCAGATTTATAACTGGTGGAAGAAAGGTGATCACCTTCCTTACTCATCTCTGTGGGATTCAGAAATGCATCTTACCAAGTTGTGACTGAGAATTACACTGTTCTCATGGGAATGTGCTTTGAAAGAGTCTTCCTCCATCAGCTGAACCTCAAGGCATTCACCATTGCCCCAGGTGGGCCACCAGAGCTGGAGCATCAGTGCCCACGTTTGAAAACAAAACAGTAACTGGGGTAACTGGTCAGTGCACAGGGTCATCACCAACACAGAGTAATCAAATTCCTTGCAAACAGTACCGAGATTACTATGGCAAATATATTTAACATGACTAAAAATCTAAGAACTAGAGTTTCAGCCTGTAATTACAGAGTGGATCCTCAGTTCTGGGAAGCAATGCTTCTCAAAAAGAGTTGGGGATCAGAGTTCATAGTCATCTGGGTATAATTTCCTAATGTGACACAGTGCACAAAATGTCGAATGATCTTAATAAATAGGCATCAGAGGAATAATGAATGAAGATAGGTGTCGAGAGTTATTACGCTGTTGTTGTATTTAGCACTGATGAAATCATTACTGGAATATTTTGTCCGGTTCTGGGGTCCATGGTTCAGGAATATTGTTGAAGAAGTTCAGAGAAGAGTCACAAGCATGACTTGGGGACTGTTAATCATGCTTCAGGGTAAAAGACTCAAAAAGCTCAATCGGCTTAGTTTATCAGTTGAGAATACTAAAGATTGATTTGGACCTAACCTTGAAGCTGTTACCATAGGGAATTATACAGGTTTGATTATGGACTCTTAAATGTAGCAAATACATGAAATTAGCAATAATATAAGGAGGTAAAATAGCAGGAAAATCTGGACAAATTCATGCTAGAAATAAGGATGTGCATTTTTGCCAACTGGAGTGGGCAACTTCACATGGTCTGTGGGATTCCTTCTCAATAGCAATTTTAAAATGTTTTTCTAAAAAACAGTTTGTAGCTCAAACAAGAAGTAACGTAGGCGGCTCTAACAGCTTGCTCTATACAATAGTACTGCTGGTTTTATCATCTGCTGAGCTTGGGACCTTGCAGCCCTCAAAACAGAGGCCTCCAAATGTATCAGGACAAAACCTATGAGTCTAAGGAATGAAAAGAGTCCTTACCAGTAGCATATCTTTCTCTGAACAAGGCTTTTAGGAGATACTACTGTATTTTAAAAACAAAGACCACCTCTGGAGAAACTATGTGTATACCATTGGAAGTTGTTTTACAAACATTAAACTAGTTTGTTAAATGTACACTAGTGTATAAAGTACTAATATGTGTATAAGTAAAATTCATCGCTTTCATATTGCTTTCCAGAAAAAATCTCATAGACAACAATTAATGGCTTGAGTCACTCAGAAATCCCGTGAAATTAGTAACTATTATTATTTGGATTATACAGAGGACAAACTGAGAGACAGAGACTGCCTAAGATCAGAGAGGAATTCTGGGGCTTGTCTGGAAATGAAACAAAAGCCTTCTGAGAGCTGTTCCTGTGCTTAAACCAACTTTTTTTTTCTTTTTTTCTTTTTTCTTTTTTTTTTTTTTTTAGCAGGCATGCTGCACAGAACCTGGCAGGTGACATTCCTGTTCTCGTGTCAGTATTGATCCAATCCCATGTCCAGTGCCAAAAGACACTCTGATACTGAAAGTGCCATCTCTTTCCAATGACATATAGAAAGTAAAGCCCTGAGCACTCACCCTGTGACTTACTCTCATTGCACTCGTATAAGGAAGAGCTGATATTGATTTTGGTGTCTTGTTGAAATTCCGACTTGGGTAATTAGTTTATTCTTACCTAAACTCCTTGAATTTCCATATTGATGACACTTTTCATACACCTCCCAGCAGAAAAGAATACCTGTACTATTACAACAGCAAGGTTTGCAGTATTAAATGAGCCAAACTGAAGCGCAATATACCATGTCTGCCACTTCACAGAATTTTTGTAAAGGACTCTGCAGGAAAACCGATTAGCGGCACACCACTGATTTTAAAAGGGTATAAATAAAAATAAATTTTAAAATTACATTTTAATGCAAGACTGTCTTGTGCCCCAAATCTAAAATATATTTTTTTCATCCCTGTTTTAAGAAAACTTAGTAATTGCCTTTGCAATACTAAATGTCCATTCATATCGGTGTGTTATGGGTGGAAGACACTGTGCAAATTCAAGGATAAATGATGAAAATGACGCATATTAAGCAACAATCACCTTAGTGCACTTACAGCAACAAAAAAAGAATGGACTTCTAGCAAGAAAAAACCCAAGTCCCATCTGTTACTAGCATTGAACAAAATCAACATAAAATGAACCAACATTATTTTGGTCTTTGATCTCTTGGATGCTTTATGACAGAGGTCATAAATCAGGTAATTATTATCTGGTATCAGGACAGCTTGAATTAACCTCTTACATTCCTAAGGCAATGAGAGCCCTCATCGCAAGTCAAAATCTGCTTATGTGAAATAAGTAACCTTACTGAGGGAAACAAATCCCTTTCCTCCCATTTTAGTCTAATCTGGACTTTTGAAAACTTTTTCGTGGTTCAGAAGTGGAAAATATCATACCGAAATTCATCAGATCACAGACATTTCCTGTTTGTTTCTGAAAGCTGTGGTTACGATTTGTAAATCACATCGTCACTTGGGTTCTGGCTTCTTTTAATTGTAAGGTTCCTCCTCCCCTTTACTCCTCATCATCAGTGGAGGTCAGCTCAAGATGCCTCTATGTTTTGGCTGCTGAGATCCAGGAAAATTTGGAAGGCCTTTAATTCTGACATTTCATTCCTGCCATTGATATGAAACAGCCTACATTTGATGAGCTTCAGAAAACACAGAAGAGAATAGTACACACTTGGATTTTCTTTTTTCCATCGGCAGTACTGAGTAAGACTGGGCTTTGTTTGTTTACGTCCTTGAATAGAAAATTTCCAGGAATACCAGTGCTTCTTTTTTTTTTTAGAAACATTTTTAAAGTTTTTACTGTAAATTGGACAGCAGGAATGATGGGCACATCGTGACTAAACCACCTTATTTTTATGTATACGGCAGACAATCATTTGCAGCAGGCACCATACATACATATTGTGAAAAACAGCCACACAATAGAAGCCCTTTCACAAAAGAAATGTACTTTTCCAAAAGAGTGATGTACCTGAAATACTGTATAACAAAAATAGAGCAGCTAGACTAATAACATCAGAACCAGGTCACACAGAACCATGACCAATAATTCAGCATTTCGAGTACAAGAACAAGAAAAGAAGACAATACATAAGCTTCATAATGGAAAACATAACAGAATAAACAGAAAAGATTCTTTTACTGGCAATACTTGGAGCTGAAAAGCAGCCGAAAGGGAGATGGGCCGAGTTTTGTGCGCATCCTCACAGGAAGGGCAAGGGATTAGGTGGCCCATAGAATGATCTGTGCTTGAACAACAGTCATGTACTGCTTCTGCCCAGCCAGATGGCGGGTCCTGTTTTCAGGCAGCCCTTGCACTGGTTTCCCCACCACTGAAATGAAAAGCTAACAATAAACACAAATTTCATTTTCTAGTAGCATGCCACTTTCACTCTGATCAGGGTCTTTCTGAAAGATTCAACCGCTGCTACTCTCAAATGTGGCCAGCCACTTTTTGCTCCACTCCACTTTTTGATCCACATTTCATTATGCCTTAATGGTGCACCGTTATTATTTCTGTGCTTTTTTTAGATTTTAGACTTACAATAATAAAGATGACTGTTCAAATTTCTGAGTACTCGGCCAGAGTTACATACAGATACTGTATTAGATAGTATCATCATGAAAACAGTCGGCTCCATGGGCTCGTGTCCAGCTGGATGCTATAGACTGGACCCAGGGTCCAAGCTATGTAAGTAAGTGTGTAAGTTGTGCGGGGTGAGCTCCCATATGGACCAGAGCCTTCGGCTGCCTTCACACACATGGCAGCGCTGGTATGATCAGAAGCTGAGGTGCTGGGCAGTCAGGGCCACACTGAAAGAACCCTTCTCTTTTCTGCAAGCACTGGATTTGTCATTGCCGTGGCCTTTGCAAGGGATTGGTAAGATCTGAGGAAGGTTCCTTTTGCCCTTTTGTCCTGCACACATGTGCAAAAGATGGGGACAGACCCACTCAGTTCAGAAAACATCCAGGCTACAAGGCACTGAGTGGGAATAATACATCTGGTAACTTGGTCTAGTGTACGTGCAAATAAAGACTTAGGCAAGTGAGCAAGCACGGTTCACCATTTTGATAACTGAGACAGCAAAAAGTTTGGGGATTTTCCATGACATTGAACGCTTAGCTCCACTGATTTAGACAGGCAATTCTGACATTGGGATCGTCGTCACTACCTGATGACCCACTGTTCCTCGTAATAAAGGAAGGGAAAGACAATGTGCAGTATGGCATAGGGTCAGGCAGCAATCTCACACACAGCTATGAAATAATGAATGACATTACATAATTGAATATATATATATTTTTTCATCATATAATGAAATTATATAAAGTCAAGCTATGCAAATTATGCTATATTAATAATATATCCACTTAAATGGACTCACAGAAAGAGTGAAATTCTTTAGCAGGAATGGAAAAAAAGAAGAGATTTCTGAAAAATTCTACCAGCACTGTTGTGTAGACAAGAAAGACTTACCTCTCTTTGGAGCTAAGTCCACATTTGACATCTCGCTATAAATTAGGGTGAAATCCCCTGAAAACAGGACAGATATTAAAATAGGATATAAAAGACAGAAAAAATATGGTTTAGAAGTAGAGCCATAGGAGAATGTGGCAATAGCAGTTCTGTCATACATATTAGATGTTCTGATCAGGCTAACATTTATGGGTGCAATGTCTTCCTGAGTTCCCACAGATCTACAGAGGGGTGTTTGAACGTTCTTAATTCTGCTATGCAATCTATGATAGAAAAAAAAAAAAAGACAAAGCAATGTGTGGGCAGTCTGTATTTGAGTCTGTGTAATGGTAGATCTCAATGTGGAGTGTGACGCACAAGAAGCACATGGCTTTATGCCAGATTTATATTCTCTTGAAATTGGGGTTGCCCCGAACATCAAGTTAAAATAACTTATCCTTTATGTAAGTTGCATTTGGTCTACCTATAAGTAAAAATGACACTAAGGGCAGAATTGCTTTCTGAACAAAATATTTTAGACTGATATATGTGTACCTCCTCAATAAACATTTTTTTTTTGTAAGCTAAGTTGCAAATATTCAGGAATTTCAGATGACCTCAGACTCCTCTAAAGAAGATAAACCCAGGGTAGGCAGTGTCTCATGATTAGAATAAGTAATTGCCTGAAAGACCAACGTAAGGTCCATAGAAATCAACAGGAATCTATTGACTTCAGGGGATTTCAGATCAGGTTCGGGAAGAACTCAGGGAAATCACTCCTCCTGCACATCACTTCATTCATCTGCTCAGCGACTACAACATACCCACACATTCTGTGACAAGTGAGAGTCTGTCAAGTGACTCCCACGGCATTTTCCCCTTTCATCCGGGAAACTCCTTCATTAGCGATAAGCCTCTGTGCCCTGGCATCCGTGTACCAGCCGGGGGGAGGAACCTGTTTGTAAACCAGATGCTTTGACAGAGCTGGAACTTGGAAGGGAGGCAGCAGTACTTGGCAAACAAACTTGTAATAAGTGCACTTTGCTTGAAATGTTTATAATTTGTTCTTGAAAAATATGCTGAGAAGATGGGCACTAGACATACTGCTCGACTTTGAAGTTCAAGTTTGAAGGTGGGGATCCTGAATACCTCCCAAGGAACATTTGAAAAAAACAACCTGGTGCTCTGTAAAGTAAAGAATGTGCTTGAGGAGAGGGGGTAGGGAGAGTTAATAAGTCCTGTTGTCATGCCATCTGCAGAGAAATTATCAAGGTCCAGAGAAAGGCAGCTTCATTGTAAGCAGCAACATATTCATATGAAGCCTTCCTAATTTGCTGGTAGATTTTTTATAAGAATTTTAAACAGGTATACCAAATATCCCTTCCAAACCATGTTGATACTTTTAGTTTAGCAACATACTAAAAAATTAGGCAAATACATAAGCACAAAATGAGTCTCATTGGCTGCCTTACATTTTCTTAAAATAAGACACATAAAGAAGGAGTTATGTTGCTCATCTGGGATGTAGGTGATGCCTACTCATGATCCACAGAATGCTACTCCCAATAAAAGAACAGCACCTGGTGCTCCTCCTGGAGACAGTCTGATCAAGGAGGAAAAAAAAAAAGACTTCAGGTGCTCAAAATGTGAAGATTGACCGGAAGGCTTCTTCTGTGTGACAGTCTCATTGCTCTGAGGACAGAGGAGAACTGCAGGCAGAAGTGTTGAACATGGATGGAAGGTAACCTAAACAATTTTCTCAAATCAGGCTCAGCAAATTCATTGACATTTAGAATTTGACTAAATAAAAAGGGGGAGAGGTATGGCACTTTTATGGTTTATATCTTTATAATCAAATAAATTCAGCCTGGTTTAGATCTCAGGCTGGGAGGGGATGCTACCACATGAAGGGGACCTGGGGGAGGTTCAAAACCCTCAGGAATTTTCCATTCAGTTCCTCTCTTGTCACCTCCATTTCTTTTCCCTCCCCACTTTGCTTTTCTGCCTTGTTCTCCTCTCTTCCTAGAAGACCCCTCTTTCGTGTAAGTCTGCAACAAATAGTGTGAACCAGTGAGGACAGTGAGGCAAGCAGTGTTTGCATGGATCTTGCATAACGAACGGCTCTCCAGACAGGAGATACCTCCTCAGCAGGGAGGTGTTTGGTTGTGCAGGGGGAAGATCAGTCTTTGGGGGATGCTGTGAAGCTCTGGTGGCAGGTGGAGGGCAAGGACCTGGCCAGGGCATGGCGATCTGGCTAAGGCTGGCTTTGTGGGCAAAGCGATCCAGGGGGCTTCTGCTGGGAGGTCAGTAGCAGGACCTGGGGGAGGGAAAGGTGGAAAGGTGGATTGGGGCAGGTTAGCTGGACCTGGAAATGGAGTTTCAGGGAGGAGAAATAGATGGTCAGTGTGGCTGGAGGTTGGGGACCTAAAATCCCACAGGAAAGGTGAAGGGCTGAACTGAAGTGGCTTGGGAACAACTGCCTTAGAGCCTAAGTCAAACAATAGGTAAGATGGAAAGAGCTAAGAAAAAGAATACCAAGGAATTAATAGTTGCATAAAAAGCAAAATAATAATCTTACAAAATTTTAGCTGTGTTTAATTAGGCATGTGAATAGTTTCATTGATGCTAGTGGGAATACACATGAGTAAAGATAAACAGAGAAGATAGAAACCTGAAATAGGAAATGGTGCATAAAAATGGGAATAATTAATAAGGAACAGGAAGGGCTGAGAAAAAAATTAAAGTGGAGAGAGAAAAGAGAAGGGCAAATGTAATTTTTAAAAGAAGCAAATTAGGTGCAGGAAAAACAATACTTCATTGATTATTTTGTGTTGATGGTTTAAATATATGAAAACATATTTAACACTGGTATGGCTTTTAAAGGCTCAACTTAGAATACATTAAAGAAAGTATATTCAGCTTCCTCGGATTAGTAAGCAGGCAAGATTTGCATTTAAAATAAGAGTCCAGATCGTGCACCCTCTCAGACAGGGTTAAACCAGACCAGAAAAAATTGCAGGGTCAGGGCCAAGGCAGCTGCCTGCATGCCTGTTATGTCTGTCATTGTTTGTTTTGTCTTTTTGGACTTGTAAGCTCTTCAGGCTAGGAGCACTCCCCATGGGGCCCATCCAACCTCCACTGCCTTCAGCGGGCACTGGGGAGGGCTTTGTTTGTCCAGCATTTGGCTCAGAAGAGTCAGGGCCTGATTGAGACTTGTAAGTTATAGAAGTAATACCAGCAAAATATCACTTACAGTCACTGAGATATGGCCGTGCTTGAATGTTTTTTCTTACACTGGGACTCTGGGCAGCCATGAAGTTGCACCCACATAGAGCGAGAAAGAGTTTTTGGGTCTTAGACACCGTTACGATTGCTGGATATAGCGTAAAAAACCAGGACAGATGAAAAGGCAGTTTAAAAGCAGTCCTTAAAAGTGCATGTGCGTATTTTCACACTAGCTGTGGTGGCACCAGCTCTGCTGGCACCACCGCCATAGAGGCCACAGTAGAGAGGAAGTGGGGTCTGGTGACTCTTCTGGTGGATGCAGATGACTTGCTGTCCTGTTTCCACATGCTAAGAATAACAAGTATTACAAGGGCAGAGAGGAGCTAAAAAGGCCCGAGAGAAACCCTGCAAACACTGACACCTGAACCTTGGCCTTGGTAAGTGACAAGGAACCACTGGGGTCAGTACTGGGTCCAGTCTTGTTCAATATATTCATCAGCCACCTGGATGAGGGGACAGAGTGCACCGTCAGCAGGTTTGCTGACGACACCAAGCTGTGTGGGGTGGCTGACACGCTGGAGGGAAGGGAGGCCATCCAGAGGGACTTTGACAGGCTGGAGCAGTGGGCCTGTGCCAGCCTCATGA
>VYZM01025047.1:0-10091 GCA_013398915.1 Dromas ardeola
TTTTTTTTTTTTTGAGACTTATGTATAGTCTGAGACATGTACAGTTACCATGCAAGGCTCACTTTATCAGGAAATTCTCCTTGCATAATATTCCCATACATCAACATTTCAAAGTGTATTATATATACTGTGTATTTTGGGCACTTGATAAATTTTGTCCTTATGTGGCTGTGGCTCCCCTCAAATATGCTGGAAGTAATAAATTGCTATAATCAAATCTAATTTCTGAAAAATACCTGTGGGAGTAACAAACAAAAAAGCACGTCTTGTAAAAAAATGATAAATAACACAGAAGGTTGTAAATAACATTTAGCAAGCAGAATTCTAAGATAAAAGTGTTTTGCAACAGTGCCCGTTATTCCCAGCTGTCTTTGGAATCAGCAGAACGATCCTGTTCCTCTCACACCTGTTTTAGATTGGCATAATGTTACCAAGAATGTGGCTAGTGTCTGCTTGAGTTGGAAGAGAAAGTTGAGCAAACTTCAGAAATGCAACAACTATTTAATTGAAGTTGTGCAAGACGTGGTTCCCCAGCCTTATTTCATTGATAGTTTGTGTTACTTGGTAGTGCTTACACGGCCAAACCACCAGTCCCTTCGGGTAAATCTTCTGATGTCCTGTATGTGATTCTTAACCTTTTGATAAACATAAAGGCAAAGGCCTCCATTTATTGTCAAGATCTGATCTTTTTTTTTTTTGGTGTCAACTGTGAAAACTGTTGTCTCTTTCAAAAAAATAAATAAATCTCTTTCAGTTGACAATTGTAATCTTCCCTGTGAAATTCAACAACTTCAGAGAATCCAGAAACTTATAGTTTTTCCTTCTAAGTGCAGCAGTTTATCAGTAACTTCTTTTACAGCTTTGAATAGTCAAGAATCTTCCTCCTCAGTATCTCATGAGTGCTGGTCTTCGAGGCTTGTGTCCGCGTTCTGGCTACAGTAGTGGCAACTAGGGGGATCTTGCTGTTGCTTTTAGCTGAAGTAGTGGCAAGGACATGGAAAATGGTGAGGAAGAATTGCTCCTTTGTCATTAATAAGTAGGTATAAAGGAGCCCTATACATCCTCTCACCTCCAGCACAGACCTGTGGGCAGGTGTGGAGAACCCCTGGGAGAAGTGGACTTTGCCACAGTGCAGCAGTGCTTACTTCCTCTGGATGCTCCAGTGTGGCTGGAAGCATAAATAAAAAGCTATACAAGTCAGTAAAAGAAGATAGAGGACAATTTGACAAGATGAATCCCGAGGGCCTGATGGCATTCTGGTTTAAAGGGAAGTCAGGTATGAAATAGCTGAACGGTTAACGCAAAGACGTAACCTCCCACGTAAAACTGCATTGGTGTCGGTGCACTGGTGGCAACTGCGATGTTTAAAAAGCGTCCTAGAAGGTGTTCAGAGAACTACAGATCAGGAAGTCTGGATCTATACTTCACAAATAAGTAGAAAGACTAATGCTAATGTTCATTTGATAAATGGTTTGAATATTTGATACACCAGGAAAGAGTCAGCACTGCTTCTGTAGATGGAAATTCTAAAAGGATTAATGAACATGCAAGAAAAGCCTATCCAGTTGATAAAACTTTCTTGGATTCTCAAAAAGCTTTTAGCAAGGTTCCTCTGCAGGGAGTTATGCCGCCATGTGTCATTTGGAAAATATCTGGTTAAAATGTAGGAAACTAACCATTTTTTATTTGTTTTGTTTGCTAGTTGAGAGATATCACTACTGAAGTCTCATGGTGGTCTGTGATAAGAGCTATGTTTTCAGTATCTTTATACACAATATGGTAACAAAGGGAAGTCATAGCGCATTAAAAATTAAATGTTACAACTTTTGTGACTAGAATAAAGATGACTGGATCTGAGGAGCAGAGAGAGCGAAGGAGGAAGGGTAACATAGAGGTCTGTAAAATTGGGAGTGGAGTAAGAAGGTCAGAAGGGAGCATTCCTCTAATAAGAGAACTAGAGTTCATCAAACTAAACTAACGGATGGCAGATTTAACAACAAAAAAATTGCGTCACGCAATTCATCCTGAAGTTGCTAGATATACCGCCACAGGACATTGTAAGTGGCAAAAATTGACAGAGGTTCAGAAGATTATAATTAAAGTCTTACCATCGAAGACGGTAAAACACCACTGCACATGGTTCAGGAAATCTCTGGGGTGCAAATTACTGGAGTCTGGGAACGTATCCTGATACTGTATCACTATATGGTTTTCTTTTTCTCTAAGTCTTTCTTAGGCAGTTGGTACTGGTCATCATCAGAGACAGGATACCTGGGTAGACACGTCTTTGGTTTCACCCAGTGTGGATGTTCTTTGGTTCCTGTGATATGTGTTGCAACTCTTGTGTATCCCTGGACACATGCATGGAATATACGAAGAAAGCATGGAGTGTTTGTAATTGAGCGTGCACTCTCATAATGCTAACAAGCAGCTGAATTCTCAATTTTTTTTGGTGGGGAAAGGCAAGGAGAAAGTGGGACTGGCATGAAGAACAGCATATTTGGAAAAGAATATATTTGTTGACCACCATCGTTATATAGGTGATTATCAAGACCCAGTTAGCAGGTCAGGCAAATGCTTAAGGTAGGAAGTTTGAATGGATATTTGATACCAAATTGGAGTGTGGATGACATGTATTTTTGGACAGTTGAAAAAAAGAAAGGGAAGAGAGAGAGGTAAAAGTGATTTTCCTTTCTGTTCTCTCACTCTCCTCTTAAACTGGAACCTAGATATGCATCCTTTTCAGAACTGTAAGTAATTTGCAGCACTTTTATGTTTTAAAGACGAGTGTCAGAAGACATCTTTTTTCAATTATTTTCTCTGAATGCTGACATTTTCTTTTCACAAACTTCAAATGGTGACTGTGTCAACAAAAGGGTGTATGAGTTCCTTCAGCTCCATGAAGAACTTAAATAAAGAGCTCCAGTAATGACCCCATGTGTGGTAACAGTTTATTAGATAATGAACTAGCAAAAGGGGTGGGAGGGAAGATGATCTCTTTTCCATGAGCGTGGACATTTATAGGAAGTATGTTTAATTCAGTGATGTCAGTGTTACACAGCCTGTATGAGCTATTTCAGACATTGTGTTTACAATGTAGACTCTTATGATGTCAGTTAGGCTGAGCTTTACAAATGAGCTTTGAGTGATTGCATACTGTTACTTGCCTAGAGACTCCAGTCTGGCTAGTGACTTCCATTTGTGAAATACAAGGGATAGAGAGAAATGGAAAAAAAGGTTCCAACTTCTATACTGTGTTAGTTAACATCGACTTAGATCGGTTTTATTAGTGGATGCATATAAAATGGAAAGACCAGTAACATCTCTAGTGAAATAAGCAAATAATGTAGCTCAGCCATTGAAAGCTCCAGTTTCTTCCTAGATGCAGATTTATATCTGTATATCTATCTACATACATATATATAGTTTCATATATATTTATCCATCTATCTATCTTCCTATATTTCTTCCTAAGGAAATGGTAAAAATTCATATAAGAACTTTGAAGCCTGTAGGTAGAAAACGTGCATATATGGCACATACATTTTATTCCCTGTATACTGATTTTATTTACTTGCTCTTTCTATGCTACATATGAACACTCATTTTGATCTTAAAAGTAAAAAGGATGGGTGAAGGTGAAATACAAGGGAGAGTCTTTGAATTCACAATTATGAGATCCAAATAGAGTTCCACAAGATAAAATGGCTCTGTGATCATATTTAACAAACTGTAATTCGCAGTCAGATTCACTGCCTACAATGTGTAGTTTTTTTCAAGAAGACCTGCACAAAGCTTATAACAAATAAATTGTTTAAGTGGAAATATGTATGGATTCTCTGCAAAGCGTGAATTTCATGTTGTGAGAGGAATCAAGCCAAATGTATCTGCTGTAATTGTGAGAGGTAATTATAAGATCTCCTTGAAAAGGACGTTTTTACAGATCTCGATTTGGCTTTCAGCATTTATGAATTTGAATTGACATCCTCAGCACAGTGCCAATTCTGCATGACTAGATTCATTCCACAAATGGAGTTTAAATGGCTGCGTATATACTGCTAAACTCACCAGGGCAGGGTTTCATGCAAGCATCAAATTGTTAACCTGGTGTGGTTTTGGGAAGAAGGTGATTTTAGCTGTGTTGTGCCACTTGGTGTCCTGACCAGAAAAATAAAACGGTCTGGTTTATTTACTGGTATAGACAAAACCAGGTCATTTTAGACTCAGCTTAGCTTTTTTTTAGCTGACTGGATCTGGGGAAGAAGAATCGCCACCCTGGTTTGCATGGAGTGAGGGAGGAACCACCAATTTTTCCAGTCTCAGCAAGAGCAGAAGCATTCTGCTGAGGCTGTCCTTGGCTGTGGAGGGAGCAGAAATATCTCCACACTGCTTGAATCCCTCAGCTTCTAGATCACACGTCTGGGCCTATTTACCACCTGACTGAATTGGCACTATAAAGAGAACTTTCAGCTGACTCCTCCTGATATATTTTCTTTCAAAATCCATCCTCTTCCCAGTCAAAAGAAACATAACAGTTTTGTTTTTTTTTTCAGGCAGGGCTTAGATCTCCACCTCTGTTGGTTGAGAGTTTTACTGAATTCACAGCGAGGAACCCTGAGAACTAGCTGAAGTCAGTCGGTGGCCAACATGAGAATGCTCTTGTAGTGAAGGTGGCCACCTTATACTGGGATAGCAAGTATGTAGCCAGCATGTCAAGGAAACTAATTGTCCTCCTCTCTTCTTCAGCACTGTCAAGACTGCATCTGGAGTACTGAGTCCAGTTTTGGGCTCCCCAGTAGTAGAGATGCATGTAGTGGAGTGAGTGCAGTGGAGGCCACCAAAGTGGTGGGGGCTGGAGCACATGGCCTGTGCGGACAGACTGTAGGAGCTGGGGCTGGTCAGTGTTGAGATCAGAAGGCAAAGGGAGGATTTTGTTGAGGTCTTCAGCTCCCGAAATGGGGGATATAGAGAAGACAGGCCTTGACTTTTCTCAGGGGAGTGCTGCAAAAAGACAAAGGGCCAAAGTCCCAAGTTGAAACAAGGAAAATTCTGTCACCTGTCAAGGAAAATATAGTCACCATGAGAGTCATTAAACATTGGAACAGATTGCCCAGAGTGGCTGACGATTCTCTAACCTTGGAGATACTGAAAGCTCACCTAGACAAGGCCCTGAGTAACCTGTTCTTGTTGATTTTTCCCTGAACAGAGGTTGAACTAGATGGTCTCCAGAGGTCCCTTTCAAGTTAAAACGTTCAATGATTCTGAGTTAGGACTCGATCTGCCTTGTAACTCCTGTATTTGTCTTTCACCGTAACCACAGTATTTACTGCTAACTTCTGTTCAGATTCACTTTTGATTCTACTCTATTTTAATGACATATAAAAGTTAGTTTGGTAAGTTTTAAGTGTAATGCAGTATTTTGTAATGGGTGGAGTTAAGAAGTCGGTACTTTTTTAGCCACCTTGTGAGTCCATCTTGTTTCAGCTTTGTGTGTAGCAAATAATGTTACAGCAGGCAAAAACTGAACTTAGTTTTGTTGAACTTAACAATTTCTTAATGTGCTCAGCTTTTAGCTGGGGAATGATGTTCACTGGAACATATTCCAAAAGTTTCACAGAATCATAGAATAGTCATGTTGGAAGGGACCTTTAAACGTCTAGTCCAACGCCCCTGCAATGAGTAGGGACATCTTCAACAAGATCAGGTTGCTCAGAGCCCCATCCAGCCTGACCTTGGATGTTTCCAGGGATGGGGTCTCTACCATCTCTCTGGGCAACCTGTTCAGTGTTTCACCACCCCCATCACAAAAAATTTCTTGCTTGTATCTAGTCTAAATCTTCCCTCTTTTAGTATAAAACCATTACCCCTTGTCCTATTGCAACAGGCAAACATAAAAAGTTTGTCCCTATCTTTCTTATAAGCCCCCTTTAAGTATGGAAAGGTCTCAATAAGGTCTCCCCGGAGCCGTCTCTTCTCCAGGCTGAACAACCCCAACTCTCTCAGCCTGTCCTCATAGGAGTTTGGAATATGTGTCTTGATTTGCGTACATTATCTGATTGATTAGTTTTGCTCTAGGCCTCAGTATGTTCACCTCTAAAAAGTTAAGTACTACTGAGTTGTTTGATTTAGCATTTGATTTTGCCTTGATGGGATTGCAAACACGGAATACATTCTTGCATACAACAGGAATATTGACAGCCTGCAACATATGCATTGCACGTAAAGGATTTTGAAAAGTTATTGTAGGTGATACTGTCTGTGGTAAAGTGTCATAAGCCACCTAATAATCTGATCATAACTGACATGGGAGATGCTTTTATAATATTTACAAAACCATGATAAGATAGATTAATATGGCAGTTGCATTTTAAGCATCTAACTGAAATCTATCTGAACAATTGTTAGCAGTGATGATCGATTAAAGGAGACTCTTAATGGAAATTGTAGAAGAACCCTGAAATTAAAAGAAGTGTGAAGGTATTCTAACAATTTTGGAAAGTATTATAACAATCTTGGACAAGTCTTTGCAGTGATTATGTGTTTTCAGAGGTAGGTCATGGTATCCCATGTCTTTACATACGTATGAATTTTACTTTAGGAAAAAATGAAGCAGGGGACTTAAGTCGTACTTGATTTATGCTATCAGTACACGTTTCAGTGGATAAATGTGTTTGTATACATCTTTTATAAAATAATGTTGTTTGACTTGTTTCCTTTGGCTTTGGAAAAGATATACTGATACTAGAATTGTGGCTCTCATTCTCTTAGTTAGCTGTGCTGTGGTGTTTGAATGTATTCCCAATGCCAGTATCTACTCAGTATTATTTTAATTTGTTATTTAATGCCAGGTTAGTATTTTCAACTGGTGTTTGTGTTGTAAAAGCCACCACTATGTTGTTACTATTGTCAAAACTGACTATCAGTCCCAAGCAGTGTTGGAGACATTGAAGGAACCTGAATAAACCCTAATTACTGTCAGGTATGTAGTCACCACATCCCAAATGCACACATACCAAGTTACATTACTTTTCATGAGCCCTCTCTTCTTCCTTTGCTCCTCTCCAAGCTCCAGAAGCACATGTGTGATGAAGATGAGGGAAAAGCTGGCTTTTGTGCAAAGCTTCAGTAACTAAGCTCACTGATTACAGACGCATCATATCTACAGTTACAGCCTTCCAGCTGTTTAGTCAATGCGAATACTCACATCAGTAAAAGCAGAATTACTAGACCGTATTAGTATGTAGAACATTCCATGAATTGGTGCAAAATATAATCAGAACAAGTAGAGTCCACACATGTATAAAAAAACCCAAACAGCTAGTGATCCTGATTTTTTTTTCCTGTTTAAGACAATATAAATAAGCTGTAATTATGTTAAGCACAAATAAATAAAATTCATACTGCAGAAGTGGATCCAAACAGCAAAGCCAAAGCCCTCGGTCTTGTGAAAATGCTCTAGAAATTCTCCTTTTCAGCCTACCGCATTGGTAACAATTTCAGGTGCTGGCTAAAAGGGAGACCAGCACTTTCAGTGTGGTCGGTTGCTGCGTAGAATGGAAAGGTTTGTGAAGTTCTGACAGGTAGCTTTGTTTTTAGTAACGCTGACAAACGACACGTATGCAGAAGTGTTAGGTCAGAAGATTTGAAGCATTTGTTGAGTAATCAAAATGTAGTAATTAGACATGCAATTTGGTGTTTTTAACGGCTCTTGACTTGCCTACATCATATAGGACTTGGTTGGCGCCAGGTAGGCTTGGCAACAGCTCTGAAAAGTGTGAGTCATGGGAATAGCTGGCAGATTCCAGAGATACTAGTGCATATCTGAGAAGAAAAAGTTCTTGACCTCTTTCAAACAAAGCAGAGGGAATGTAAAAATCAAAAGTTGTAACAGTTCCAGCCCCTTTGCTGTCCAGTTTTGGTGTATTTTCAATTTCACGACATCGTGGCTTACCTGCTTTTTCAATGGCCATCTGAATTGAAAGTAAAGATTATTAAAAATCGGAATATATTACTGGCATTGCTAAAGTAGCTGTTGTCTTGCAGTGTCACGGTGGGTTGCATTACCCATTGTGGATATCTCTAGCTGGTACAATATAACAATTTTGCTTTGGGATTCACTTTAAACGGAAGATTTATAACTTCATTGTAGAGCAGAGTGATGTACAGAGGCTGGAAGCTGCTATGCAACTGCCATTGGCAAAAGACAGAAAATTTTTCTCACCACGCTGCTGCTGCTGTAGGCAATATGGGGATACCTGCTATGATTCACTTAGAAAATGTTATGAAACATAACCTTAGAAGATCTATTCACAGATACCTACAAATGAAGTTGCAAGGACATGAAAAAAATATTTCAAGTCTTCTTGTAACTGTTGTTTCAAAGCAGACGAAACAATAATTGAGCAAAAGAGATTTAAAAAAAAAATCTATATCCAGAGCACTTGAATACAAAACTAAAATGTAGTACTGCTTACCTCATCTGTTTCTAAGTCATGTTTACTTCACTATTTTCTAAATTTCTCTTGCCCTAATATTGGGTCAGAAACTTCCTTGAACCTACTGCCATGTTAATTAACTCATTAAGAATTTGATATGAGATTTATGCACTGTTCTTTTACAGTCGTTGCCTCACAACCAGCAATGAAAATATGAAGCAGCAGAAAGACTCATTTTTTAAATTTTGTATCCACGGGACAGAGTGTGGTCAACCAAGTCTTGTATAAAATTTTGAACACAAATTGTTACTCTGTGAAGAGCGAGCTTGATTTCAGAGTTTGGAAAAACACATTTATTACCAGAATGAGTAGTACAAAAAAAATATAAATTTGCCCTTCTAATTCTATGGTACTGAGGCTTCGATGCACTAAAGATGTGTTATTTTTTTTGTGTTTCCTTCTGATACTCAATCTGTATTTTTGGATCATGGCTGCTTCATTTTACCTCCATCCATACTAATTTCTTAAATTTTCACGTAAGGAGAAGAAAATATCTATTAAATATCCTTCAGGTTAGGTGCAGATTTATTATGATTGAATTGAAACGTTAAAAAAAGCTATCTTATGCAAATGCGTATGAAGATATTGTGCCCTCAGTTTTTAAATAGAGACCCCTTTGGTTAATGGGGAGCTTTGCTTTAGAATTATTGGTATAATATAGCTCACTCAGGTCCACTTAATCGATTTGGCCATGATAACGGAACATTTTTTTTCATGAATTTTCTTTATTGTTTTGAAAAATGTATGAAGAATGCATTTGGTGCTTTGCATATGTGGTGCTTTCTATATATACCACAAAACGCTGACAGGGTAATGATAAATTTGCTTCTGGCATTGAAGGGCTGTATCTTGAGGTGACTTTTCTTCTTTGGTTCTTTATCCACATAATGCCATTAGTATTGTTTGTTACGACGTAGGATATTTATAACAGGAAACATCTGTGGAGCAGTAATAAAGAATAGTTTTCATAAAGCAGTTTTACATTATCCTTCTACCAGTATCTGATAACAGTCACATTTATCTGGGTGTAGGAACGTTCTGACAGGTGTAAGGGATAACTGATTGATATAAACTCACTACTGCATGAAAATGAACCTTTTGATAAAGACATCTTAGTTAGAACTGATAAGTAAAGTACAGAGAACATAACTGTCTGCTATTATGTATCATTTTATTACCTTTATGTTGATCTTGATCTTTTAAATGGATAGTAAAGCATTGACAAAAGATGACTGAATATAGACATTTGTATAATGTACCTTTAGCGGGAGCATAATCTTTAGATCAAGGACAACTTAACAGGCAAAGGGCTCATAATTCATTAAAATAGAGACACTATCTAGTTCATAACATGGAAAACTTAAACAATGCAATATTCTAAGGATTCAAAATTAATACTTTTTCTATTTCTTTAAAATATAACTCTATTTAGATTTTGATGGATTGAGAGGCAGATGAAAGCGTTGGCTAAAAATTAAAAATAGTTAAGAAATTTATTTCCTGTTTTATCAGTTCCCAGAGCTTTTATGGGCATATCCATGTTAACATCTCTCAGATATTAAGTTTTGAGCAGATGGATGCCGTGAAAATTATTAC
>VYZM01025083.1:0-13651 GCA_013398915.1 Dromas ardeola
GAGGCCAAACCACGACAGTGGCTTCCCCTGTTTACTGTCTTTGGGCTCTTAATAAATATTTCTTGAGCTCATTGGCTTTTTCTTTGCATAAGTAGAAATTATAATTCAGGCAAGATTGTGGATTTACTCCCGTGAGTTTGCAGGGGAACCAAAAGGTGCATCAGTTCCAAAAGGACACAGAAACCTTCCAGTTCCCTGCGTTCCTTCCTGGGCAGAAGAAAAGAAATGAACAGACCCTTTGCGCCCTTTCCTCTGAGATATATGCATCTATAAAATAAGGCGAACAGGTCTAAAGGAGGATGTAATCTGCCAATATATGATGCAGTCAGGGTATTGTCGCTTATCCCTGCCCAAAAAAAGGGAAACCCTGCCACAGAGCTTCAATGCATCATTTGAAGCAGGGGAGCTCTGATACTACAGTCTGTCCGCAGTCTTCTGCAGTCCGGATGCTTAATCTGGTTGTGGTCTGGTCTGTCTGAACGTGGACCAGCTGTGCTGTTGTTATACCAGCTTGGCATTGCACCTGAGCTAGCTGGCCCTCCTAAGCACCACGCTGGTGCAGTAATGTAGCAGGTTTATGCCCGGATGATCAGAACAGGAGCACATCAGCAGAAATACCTGGAGCTTTGCTGCATTAAAAAAAAAAAAAAGGCATAGCAGCAGGGAAAGTGTATTTGGAAAATGTTAGCTCTCCATCATTATGGAAATTTGGAAACTCTAAAGTCTTCCTACATTTATCAGGGAATATGGGAATGGTGGTGATTGTTGACCGAGAACCAGAAAGTCTCACACGTTCATGCGTTACGGAGGTTTGATCCCCCGGAGTTCAGTTCAGGACCAGGAGGGAAAATAAACTGGAACTGAATAAACTGGAACTGAATGTTCCCAATGTTGCTGGATTAAGCAACAGCCTTCTCTTGTTTCCACAGCCTTCTCATCATTCATTGGCTTTGAATGATGAGATTGATTTTATCTGGATGGACGCTCTGTTTAGATTAAGAATTTCTTGCTGTGGGCAGCAACAGACCTGTTGTGCCCAATCTCAGGCATTTGAAGTGTTTTGAACGATTTGTAAGATTAAGTGCACTGAAGTAGGGCTCATCTTCTGCTATCAGTGTGCTGCATGACAAGTCTTACTGTAGACAAGCCTACAGTGGGGTCAAGGAGATAAGAAGAGTTGCATTTAGTTAGACTAAAGGTCTAAAATAACATTCAAGGAATTTTGAAGTTATCAGTTGGTAAATAATAAACCAGTAGTTTTTCAGGATAAAAGGGGGGCCAAGAAAGGTGAACTATTCAACTAACTTTGATGGCCACAGCCAGTGGGAGAAATTGATCCTTACCTGGAATTTTGTTGTCTTGGCAAACCTGTACCTGCCTACAGATTCAGCACAGGGCTTCTCATCAGACTGGTCAATATGGTAGCAGTAAATCCAAGGGCAATTTGGCCTTTTGTAGCCTCAGAGATCAGGACAATGCAAACAAATGCTTTCTGGAGCCAAGAGAGTGAAGCTGAGTTAGGAAGTAACAAATGGGGTTACAAGCACAGGAGGGGGCTGATGCAGGAAAACCTAATCTGTCCTAAGGGAAAAAATATGGTTTTAGCCCAATGATACAGCTCCTTATCCAAGGGAAACATACCTGGAACAAATCCCAGTGATGAATAATGTCTCTGTAGAGTAAATCTGTCCCTTCTCAGAATTAACCCAGGGCAGCTCCCTAAAGATATTTTCCAAAAGATTCACGGCCTCAAGGTAGCACCACGCTGTGCCGTGACCCATATCCTTCCCCAAGTCCATTACAACTGAGAAAGAGAAGATGCAAATGTGCTCATGTTTTCCTTCATTTCTTTCATGTGACCCTGTCTTTTGTAGTCTCAAAGAGTGGGTCTGGCCAGTCTACAATAACACCATTTAACAGGGAAAAAAATATTGTCTGAAAAATCATTGAATCGTTTAGGTTGGGAAGGACCTTTAACATCATCAAGTCCAACCGTTAACCTAACACTGCGAAATCCACTACTAAACCATGTCTACATGGTTTAGTCTGCATGTCTACATAAGCACCATGCCTACACATCTTTTAAATACCTCCAGGGTATTTTCTGTAGCAAACACACATAATACTGCATGCAGGGAAAAGAACACATTGCAACACCTGATAGCCATTTGCAATGTAGAAAGTGGTTCAGTAATTATATTGCAATCCATTTCATGGCAAACAAATGCTGAAGGGCATAATTTATAGCAAAAATCATAAGCCTTGCTCTGTCCTCACCGCAGGGCAGTTTGACTCCCTGCCTGCCATTTGCTTTATGCAGAAAGGAATTGCTTTGCAGTCAGGATGTGTGGAAACTGGACGGTGTCCTCCAAACTGCTGCACCCTCTGGCCAAGAGCTCATCTCTCCAGAGCCTATTGTCAAGACAGCACGTGAAGCCGTTAAGCATTTTTATAGGAAGATTAATTTAAATGCCTCACTGAGGTTTTTCTTCTAGACCAACTACCCATTATTCTTTCTTTAAATAATGGTCAATTAGGAATTACAAGTGTAAATCCTTCATCCTTGTCTAAAGGCTTTAATCATGTTTCTTAGGACTAGCTTTGAGTGGCATTGAATGTAACAAGAAGGCAAGTGCAGCACAGCTGGGACTAAGGGAGAATATTAGGCAACTTCAACAATTTACTTCTCTATAGATAACATCAGTAATTGGCGATTTTTCAAAGCTTTGCAAAAGGACTTAACTGTAAGATTTGTTTGGGGGTTAATTGTTGTGTGCCCTCTAAATCCTTCCCAACTGTTTTCAGGGCTACTTTGCAAAATTTCCTCCAGGTGTTCCCGAACTGAAATGTAGTGCTAAACTTGTAGCACTGATTTTAGAAAACAAAGGACACTGTATTTTCCTTCGCTATTCTGGCTCTATGTTTAATAAGACCAAGAATGCAAAGATTGTGTACATGTACTGAATATAATTTATTGAGTGAATAATACCAAAGTGAACTCCTTGCTGAGCATCTGATTTGATGCGCAACTGTGACAATTATGTGTTCATATTAGATTTACAATCTAATGTAAATGTTCTTTTGAATACATATTTTGTATAGTTGCTTCTGGCCCTTCATTTCTATTCTTCTCAGCCTAATTTTGCCCAAACTGAGGACCGCTCAGACAGCAGATTTCAAAGACCTTCCAAACTCAAATGTTTTTAAACTGACCCCTTTTTTTGCAATCTAAGTGAGAAATCAGGAGCTCAGTGAGGCAACCTCCCATCCGAAAGATCCTGCAGTAGGGGTGAAGTGGCACAGAGAGGAAGAAGCAATCTCTCAGCTGATTTAGTGAAATCAAGACCATTCTTTGATCTGGCTGTTGTCATTCTTGGTTTCTCTTTTTTCTTCACAGAAATATTTGTAGGGTTTTTTCACAGAGCTGAGATAGTACACTTCTGCGTAAAGGAACATGGGTGTGGGAAGGGCTGCTTCAGCTAACGTTATGTTTTACTTGCAAGTGAGTCTAAGCGCGAGGGAGATGGTGAAGTGATGGTAGTGATGCCTACAGTGCAATGAGTGCTAAGCTGAGCAGAAAGGAATGGGATGTTCCCACTCCAGAGGAAAATGCAAGATCTTTGCAGTGGGATTATGACCACAGAATACTGTCAGCGTCTTTGTGATGCAAAACAGTTGTCAGGATGGACTAGTTAACGCTGAGGTCAGAGAGAAGTAAAAGAGGTGAAGGGAGGAAAACAGCTACCCTCTCACGTTTAGGTTTCCAATTTTAGTGAGTTTTTAAGTATATTTAGAATTTTTAATCTGCGTCTTAAATATGATATTACATATTTAAGTTATGCAACTGTGTAAATGTTTGGTAGGGCAAGGTCAGTGTTAGGTGCCTAGTTTTCTACTTTTGCAATGTTTTCTGTTCAACTTGCTCAAGCTGAAAAAAAAACTGTGTTTCATTATGTCATTATATGTATACCAACATATATATGTGTGTATCAATATATGCATATAGGATTCCTTTCAACTTTGGAACTGAACTGTACACAGTCATGATGAAAAAACCTATGCATTTATGGTTTCTTTAAGTATATACATCCAGCACAGAATTTTCCAGATTTTGAAACTGCAGTGGAACTTCACATAACTTCCATAATACAAATAGTTTGTGTGAATAAATTAGTTTATTGATGCCAGTGATGAGCAAATATTTTATGAGAATGTACAGCCCTGAAACAAAACTTTTGCAAAGGTTTATAGTGGTTTTGAAGTGAATTACAGCAGCTGAAATGACACTAAAAAATTCATCAAGGCAAAAGACTTCTCTTATTTGTATTTGTAACAGCAACATACCATGATTTTGAAAGGGACAGAACCATATTTCTGTGAACTGCTTTGTTTAAAACTAGCAGGAAGGTTGCTAACTATTCCAGTTACATTTTTCATAGCATAAAAGAGCGCCCTGCTCCCTGGGCATCCTGCAGTGAACCAAAGAGCTTTCTGCTGCTCGAAGTCCCCTAGGGACAGGGGAGAGCCACATCCGGCCGCGCTGCAGAGTCCTGCGGCTTCTTCCACATCGTGTACCCTGGAGCGTGAATGCCTCAGCAAAGAGTATTAATGGAAGCACAGGGCTGTGGTCCCTTAATCCTCCCTTCCAGGTGAAACGAATCCTTGTTCTAGCAAGTCAGCCTTCAGGTATGACTGGAGGAGACTCAGTCGTCAAATCCTGTGCTGTTGTCAGTAATTATCGTATATGTCTCAGTCACGAGTCTTGAAGTACCCCAAAAGCTATAGCATTTCCTCACAGTGTTACAGACCTGATGCCTTGAGGTGCTAGAAAAACGAGATACAGGTTTCCATCTGCTTCTATGGAATCACCCAAATATGCCTAGAAAGTTTTTAATTTCCTTGTGTTGTGGAGGCCTTTTTCAGTAATACCGGACTACAATCTCCCCTTCACACACGCAGTCCATGCTTAGTTCTTCCACCAAAAGTTACCTCTGTTGCTAGCTTTGCATTTCCCCATCTTAGAGTTGGTATTCTGGTTTTTCTGTATTTATTTTTATACATAGATTGTTAAATTTTGGAGAGGGAAAAAAATTTGAATGCTGTGAAATTACTTAAAGCAAGATAACCATAATGCTAGCATGAATTCTTAGGAAATATATTTTAATTGCCATATAAGAGGACATTGCTGTACAGAGGAACATAAGTATGTGTTGTATAGAGCAATATTTTCATATTTCCCAATTACTATTATCTACGGTTTACTGTTCTTATCTCCCAGATAGTGTCCCTCACTAGTTATTAGGAGGTGTAAGGCAAGGAAGAACTTGATTCCTAAATATTCTGCAAAATAGCCTAACACTTCTCCGTGACACGATAGTAACAGCGCTGTTAGGCCCTTTGCATCCCTGAGGAAGATAAAAGTCACAGAGATACAATGACCTACCATCTGCATATTAATTGCTGTGAATTAATAACAGCGCAATTAATTTAACGAGAGTTAATGAACAAGGTTTCTTCAGTCTTGGGACTTGTTTGGGCCTAATGGAACTATTTTAATACCTCTATATCAGTCTAGCTACAACCTTTCAAACTCTTATATTGCAATACTTTTTTACACTGTGTTTGCAGCACAGGACTGACCTCAAATTACTGCTAAACTGTGTGGAATGCAGGCCCCTGGAAACTGGTTTTCTTTAGATTCACAGTATGGTAATGCAGTATTTTGGTTCATGTTTCTTTCTGTTAAGTGCATGGGAGTTTTTGTAAGTGGAACCGTTGTGAAAGAACCCAGATTTTGTCTATGGGATGTCTCTGTGTTTCTCGTCATTACTGTGCTTTGCCTCTTGTGATGAATGATATGTATTACTTATTTAGAAAACAGAAGATTTTCTCTCTCGTATTATGGCATCATCATTTTCAGTCAAGATTTGTACCAAAACTTCTTAAAAATGGAAATCAGCACTAAGAGTTACAGGTTTATAGTTTTGCTGATACAATCCAGTTTGTGTTCTGCTTAAACTGCCTTCCCAAAAGTACAAAGAAAAGATTAGCAGAAGTACCCTTGCTGTGAGTAGCCTGATGCTGTCATGTTGCTTATCTGTGAGTTATCCCAAGAACCATTCATAGCCCTTTCAACCTGCTGCTGCAGGAGCCCTTTCTGAGGCTGACAACTAAATTGAGATTAAGGAAAGTGCTTTCTAATGTGTTGCTTGAGCTATCTGATCCAAAAGAGCTCTGCTTAACACCCTTTCAGTTTAATGAGAGGATCCTTATACCTGGTTTAGCCCAGAAATTCAGCAGAACTGACTTTCATGGCTGCTGCTGTATTCTGGGATGTGGAATACAACTTGTGTGTACTCCTCAATGCTAAGGATTTCTACAGCTCATGCCCAGCCTGCGTGGATTACTGCTAATTTGTTGTGTGCCTTTCTCTCTCAGGGGTGCAGCGCCAGATTGCCCACTGCATGCGGAGGGGAAGCGGAGCGATCAAAAACTCCTTCTGCGACCCCGCAACACAACCAAACGGGCGACAAAAGAAATGCTACGAAAAGGACTGTCCACCCAGGTAACGGATACTGGGGGGTGCTCTGGCAATGCTAAATAGCAGTCTTACTTATTATAGGAAAATGTTGGTTCTAATACCAGATTAGCGGTGTCCACAGCCTTTGGCTGTGAGAGCTCCCAAGCGTTTCAGACCAAGGTGGCAGGAACCCAGTAATGGACAGATTAGGAGTGAGCTGACCTAAGAAGTTTCCAGTGCAAGGTACTGAGCAGTCTATGCTGGGAGTGGCAGAGGTTGCTCTCTCATCTGTATAGATACTCTTTTTGTTCAGTTTAGGTGCAGGTGTGCCTGAAAACTGCATAAATTCTTATTTTTTTAAAAAATTCTATTCCTATCTTGACTCGAGTGATAATGTATTACTGTGTATTCCAAAAACTAACTTGCAGAGGGGTTTTTTAAGCCTTTTGATACTGTTTTTCAGTACTTTTTGATACTCCTTTGTCCTTTTTGTGAGAGAGGATGAGTGGAAAGGCCACTTCTATAACTATAATTATTATACCTTCCTTATAACACTTATTTAGCATCTTTTTATCATGTCCCTTCTTATTTTTTCCTTTCAGCAAAATGGAGCTTTCTTCATTCTGTGATCATACGGGAAGAATTTTTTCCATTCCTGTAACATTATTTTAATTCGTCTTCATCTCAGTTTTTTCTGTTCTACCATTTTAGCGAGAAGGGTTAGGAAGACTAACCACAGGAAACAGTCTGGGTGACAGCAGAACTGTGGGCTTGTAAAATAGGCACAGATTTGCTGGAAGGGATCAAAATTTGGTTTAGTTTCATGCTTTAGGTACTGGAACATCTTGCTTTTGTCTTTCATTTTCTTCGGAAATTGTTTATTATGCTGTTTGCAATGGTATACCAATCTTATCCTAGTAATTCTAGTTAAATCAGAATCAAATCAAAGTCATTACAGTGATTCCCTTAAAATGTATCACGTTACATTTGCCAGCAGTGAATTTCATGAAGCATTAATGTAAAAACTCTGCTGTTGTTTTTATTAGTTGTTTCCAAGTATCTTCACAACAGTATATGATGCCTCCTCTGGGAATTACTTCTTTGCACTTGCAGACCCTATAAATGACTGTTAAAAGCATAAACTACCATCATTTCGTAATTCTGTGTAGATTACTAGGAAATCAATTGACAGTATGTCAGGTTTATTAACTAGTTGACTAGTTAAGAGCTGAGACTACCCACATACGTGGGGGTGGTTTTTAGTTACAGCACATATAAATGGTGCTATTTATTCCAAAGTTCCAAATGAGCTCAACGTATCCAATTTGTTCCAAGTGACTGCATTATTCAGACCTGCTCTTGAGAATGAAGGAGCAGAATTTGTCCCTTGTTGGGCAGATTGTAGAATTACGTGACATGTGAACCAAGCTCTTCCGCGGGCCAGGCAGAAAAGCTCTCATATGCTGCCAGCCTGAGTGATGCTGCAGGGTCATTCTGTGCTGCAGAGGAAAGCACTGGTTGTCCTTCTGAGGACAGCAAAATACTGACAAAATGCAATGTAGGAAAGGAAACCCATACGTATATAGTTCCAGAGACACGTTGTGTATTTATTTTTCTCTTAGCAACAGAAAAGTGACTGTAGTAGTTTGACCAAGGGCCTATCTAAGTCCCTGTTCTGGGTCCCAGGAGGGCCTACATGCCTAAGGAAGAGTAAAGGCAAGGCAAGCATACATTATAGCTCTTTCTAATACTCTTGCAGCTTCCAACTGGTTTTAATTCAAGGCATTTCCAGAGGCTTTTGTGGCTTGTCTAATCAGTAACCTCCAATGGACCTTGCTTCCAAGTAGTTTTCCAGCCTCGCTCTGCAACTTTGTGAAACTTCTATCATATACAACTTCCTCTGCAAGAAGTTCCAAAGCTTTAATGCCTACGGTATGAAGCACCACCTCATTTTGATTATTTTGAATGTTTTTCTCACTAGCTTCTGCTGGTGGCCCTGAGTTCTTCTGTTGGAAGTGACGGCAGTGAAGAACGAATTCCTATCCACCCTTCCCAAGCCCTTCATATTGTAGATCTGGTCTGTGTTCCAGGCCGTTGTCCCAGCATGGGATTTAGTTGGTATTTACTTTCCATGACATATGCTTCACCGCTAATCCAGACAGATAGTTACACATCTCCATCTGAAATGCAAGACAGTACTTAGTGCAATTTGGTTGTTTGTTGGTTCTAAAGAAAACCTGAATGTTGGAGGAAGGTGTGACTGTCCCATACAGTGTGATGCAGCATAACTGAGAGTTCATGTGAAGCTGCGGAAGAACAAGTGTTCTGTTGAGAGGTGGCTAAATTCTGTGCTAAAGTTGAGAACGATGTTGTTAAACACAGCACTGCAGAGGACCTTTGGCTAGTGCTGTAGCCATGGAACTGAAACTGTTTGATGATCTTATGCTTGCCAACAGCGAACCAGTTTCTTTGTGGGAACATCCTATCTAAAACAAGGAGGATGTTATCTTGCATAACTCTCCTTCCTATAATCTGCCAAATCCCACTGATGGAAAACATGCTACCATGAAACTAGCTACTAGACCACTAAATCAGAATTAGATAATTTATCAAACAATAGCTGTTCTTTGAATAACATTACTATAATATTTGTGACTCTCATAAACCAGATCTTATCTCATTAATAATTTCAGGAAGTTAATTATAATCTGTTTAAATGACAGTCTTCTGAGAAGTCCAAGTCATAACATTCTTGTTTGTTACCTGATTTGGTCTGCATTTATTTTTCCCACCCTTTCTGCTAGAAGAATCTGGAGCAAAACAAAATACTTAAAATGTCGCAATACATGTATGCCACATGTTGACCTTGTGTCACAGATGGAGTGATGCACTTCACTCGTAGAGAGAAGCAGTGATACATTTATTGATATAAAACAGCAATTTAACAAAGTTTGATAGTAAATGTGTGACAGTGTTTTAACAAGATTCAATGGCAAGGCACACTTGGTTATTTACTGCATAGAGGACAGGGTCAGATAGAGCTGTGAGGAGGACCCTCGCGTTGAGTCAAGGTTCAGAAAGGCCCCCCTTGCTTTCTAAGCTCCTTCTCAGAGAGGAGTCTAGGTGCGGCTGGATCCAGTCCTAGTCCCAGATTTGGTCAACGGTTTATGTCTAAAGGATTATATATGCACAATCAGTCCTTTATATCACTTAGCTAAGGTTTCAAAGTTTAGCATGCTGTAAACCACTTAGGAAGGATCTGTTGTGGCCAAGTATCTCTTAATCTTGAGAAGTAACCTTGAGAGGCGTCCCTACTCAAGGGGAGATCCTGGCATGCCGCCCTCTGCCGCGCAGGAGAGCTCAAAGGGCTTTTGGGCTGTTCACTATTTACGGGCGTAAGATAGACGTAAGATAGGGCGTAAGACTTATAGTCATATTTGCATATCCACCACAGTACCAGTGTTATGGTTAGGTGGGCGCATTGCCCAAGTTAGCCCTTGGCTGTTGTGGTATCTGTCTCCCTGAAACCGTGTTTAGCTGGATGCAGCCATCCTGACCAGACGCGTCCATTGTGACCACCATGGGTGGTTATCGCTTGGGCAGGGTTAGGGGAGATAAAGGTCAGGTTGGTGGTGGAGCACACTCAGAACAAAATAAAGATGGCTGAACAGTTGAGGGTTATGTCATATAACCCCTTATGTAAAAGTGGAGTGATATTGCTTAGTAGGAGTGCAACAAGACAGTAGCATAAATGCATGCTTTTTTCCACATTATGCTATGGAATATGGTTTCCATTTGTATGGTTTTTTGGTAGGCAGGTATTTAGCTCCATAGGTGTTAATGATAAAAATCAATAGATACTACTTGAAGAAAAAAAGTGAGATTTTAACTACTTACAGTGCTGTGAATAAAAGTTTTACTCTCCCCTGTAAAGCAAATTGCCTGGAGCCTTTTTAACCTGACTACCCACTTGAACAGAGTAACCATAAATAGATTATTTTACAAGTACTTGGTATCTCCTGCTTTTCATCTGCTCTTACTGTATTGTCCTGCTTTCGGACTACTTAGTAGACTCCAACAGCATAATAAGAATAGGAAGCCTTGTTTCTGTTGTAATATACAGAGTGAAAATCAGTGCCCTATTGGTATTTGCTGTGCCTGATGCTATGCAAATACATAGTGAAAGACGACAGTCTTTCTTTAGGTGTTCCCACAATATGGTGGGAAGGGGGGAACATTCAGCCCCATAGGCATGAATATAGCAAACTTTGGTTCCAAAATCCCATGCTACTACTTTTTAAACAGGGTCCACACCTCATTCAGTACACATTGTGTAGGTATAGATGAGGACTGCATAACGGACAAGGCTGTTGGGCCCTGCCTTAATTGTTACAGACCTTAGAAACTGAGTGTGGGAGGAAAAGAGATGGGTCTCATTGAAGGCAGTTGAATGCCACCTGAGAGAATCAGATTTTCTCCCTACCTCTGTCCCAGGCTGGATTGCAGAAGAGCTTAGCACTTACAGCTACAGACGAAAAATAACTGAGGTTATGCTTTCACCATCCAGACTGCCTCAGGAAAATTAGTGTTCACACAAATTAATTACCCAAGTCGTGTGTTTTGCTTGCTTGTTTTTTTGTTTGTTACTACAATCTTCCCATGCCGTGCCTGGCTGCGGAGATAAGCCATTCCCATCACTATGCAGGGACCAGGTGCTGCATTAATATTTAAGAACCACTCAGTTGCTGTAGTGGTAAATGCCAACAGAAAGCAGAGGTAGGAACAAGTACTGGACAGTGACTGCCATCAGGCCTCAGTTTCCACCAACTCGTCCCAGTCTGTCACCACAATCAGCATAGCTACCCACTAGTTTTCTTTCCCATATCCTTTTCTTTGCCAAGCATCTCTCTGTATGTGTGATCTAAAGAAAGCCTTGTTCATAACCTGCCCAAAGCTAAGACTGTCTGGCAGTGTCCTCTGCTCCAGCTGATTCTTGGGAGGTCCGACAGCTTGGTCATTTCAGCTTAGAAGTTGCATGCTTGGATTTCATATTGCTATGTCTATTCTGGATGTGGGATCAGCAGTCACCTCCAGTTTTGGTTATGACTCTGCAGCGTGATGGGACAGCAGAAGCTCCAAGATAAATAGTGTTTGGCGAAGGCGTCACTTGAGTGCTGCTCCCTTCTGTGTGGTCCAGGACCTGCTTTGGGGCATCCTGTACCAGAACAGACAAATGGATGGTAGACGTTCTGCTGTCCTTGCTTTGCCTTTCTTCCCCTTTGGCTGGGATGCTGCGGTTCAAAAGTCCTCGGTGGCAAACATGAAGAGTGCAGGTGCTTCGATGTTAAGTTTCTCATGCTTGAGTGTTTAAGGCACGTGCATGTACCCTAGAATGGAAATAGGAAAATGCACCATCAAAAACTCCAGTTACTGATAAGAATAAAGTTTCAGTCAGGGCAAGTTTTTTGAAGTGTGTGTGGTAAGCAAGGTGCCAGGCAATTAACTGCTTGGCTCACCCGTACCATCTGCTACCTGCACTGAATAAGGAACGACTCCATGGAAAAATCTTAATTCTGGGATTTCCTAACTACTTTGGAGCACCTTACTTTCTTCCATAACTTCTAAAAAATGTTTTGCATGCAATAGTTAATCACACCCCATTACTGCTGATCAAGATAGGTTCTGTGGTAAGCTCTGATAATTTATTGGTAGGAGTTCGGTATTTAAACCTTCAAACTGCTGAACCCTCACTCAGAGCCATTTGAAAGCAGTGAGGGAGGGGGTGTCACGTTAGCATGTCTGTAGCTTGAAATATGTGATCTGGTTCCATTAAAATTAACAGGGCAATTCACATACTTCAAGTTGCATTTGTGCCGAAGTGTCAGCAATTTACAAGATACTAGAGATTATAAAATTGGAAAGAAGATGCAAAAGATGTAAACAACTCTGAAGTGGCTTGATTCGGGTTGCAGTAATATATTTTTCTATGTTTTTATTGCTGTATTCTGCTGAGGTGTGCTCGCTGTTTGTCTTTAACCACTGCTTAGTTTTCCTTTGTTGTTTGCAGAAGCCAGGAAGAGCAAGAAACTACACAAACAAAGGCAGGGGAAGGAGAAAAACGATTTGTTCTTTTATTAAAGCAATGTCCAGAGGCCTCGCACAGGGTTGTGGTGGCAAGAGGCTGCATTCTAGAGCATATAGCAAAGCAGTCTGTGCCCCAAAGGGCTTTCTAGGGTAATTTAAAAGGAAATGCAGTATGTAAAGAGAAGGAATGTAGGTGTAGGTTCCCCAGAGAAGACCAGATGGTTGCAGAAATGAGCTGTGTGCATAGCTTGATTGCTCTGAGTCTTTATTATTTTTTTTAAAATTATCAGGAATAGATATCAGTGGCTTCCAGATCAGTGACAGCTCATTTGCAACAGAAGAATAAATTGATCAGGAAACAGAGAAGGAACATAGAAAATACAGAGGTAAGGGGAGGTGAATTGTCGGCAAACTGAAGACACCAGAAGTGCAGTAAGATGGGAGACAAAGCAAGGACCAAAAACTGTTATAAAACTGGACATTGAACTTTGATGTATGTATCAGAATGGGATTATTTTGCTCCAAGTTTACTGAACTTAAAAGCTAAAAAGTACAATAGAATGGTGTTGGTTGTAAGCCAAACCCAATTTTTTCCACCTGTCTACAAAGGTGGAAATAAATAAATCCCTGTTTCAATTTCAGCGTAAGGCTTTGTCATGACCATGTCAAAACTCAGTAACAAGTAACTTTGACTAGAAATTTTTGTGGCTTAGAGTTCACAGCTGGGCCAGATTTTTTATACAGCAGCTGGGAGCTATGTTCTTACCTAGGGCACTCTAAACTGGAAGGAAAAATACTTTTTTTTTCTTTTTTTGGAAAAAGTATGGAGGTAAATCTTTAGGCAGATGTCACAGTTCATAGAATCATAGAATAGTTTGCGTTGGAAGGGACCTTTAAAGATCATCTAGTCCAACCTCCTGCAATGACCAGGGACATTTTCAACTAGATCAGTTTGCTCAGAGACCCGTCCAACCTGACCTTCAACGTTTCCAGTGATGGGGCATCGATCTCTAGGCGACCTGTGCCAGTGTTTCATGACCTTCATTG